>OZ012623.1:6128441-6728441 GCA_963942555.1 Aleiodes leptofemur | reverse complement strand
AGAGGTGTACAATTTTCTCTAGTCGTAATATTAATGTCAGAGCCATATTCCAGAAGAGTTGAAACAACTCGATGATATCCTTCTTGAGAAGCAATATGAAGTGCTGTTCTGCCATACGCATCTCTAGAGTCAATATCAGCGCCAAATTTCAAGATAGTTTCAATAATTTCCTGATAACCTTGTTCAGCTCCCAAGTGCAGTGGTGTGATGTTTTCTTGCGTTTTAGAATCGACTTCGGCACCACATTGTAGCAATATTTTCACAACCTCTTTATGACCTTTCCGAGCTGCAATGTGCAGTGCAGTGTTTCCATCTCTTTGCTTAGCGTTTACATTGTATCCTCTACTCAGAAGCATCCTACAAATTTCTTCATTTTCTGTTAGAGCAGAAAGATGGAGTGGTGTGATTTTGAACTCTTCTTCAGAGTTCAAATTTGCATTATATTCCGAAAGAGCTTCAACCACTTTCACGAGTCCTTCTTTAATAGCAGGATGGAGTGTTCTTACACCCATTTCAGTGTCAGCGTCTACATTAGCACCTTTGCTTAGGAGCAGTTTAGCGATTTTCCCCCTATAATCAATATCACGAATTTTTCTCAATACTCCAACCAAACCTCCACCTTCACTTAGAGCAGTAAAATGCAATGCTGTTCTTCCATAGTCATCACTAGAGTTAACATCAACACTATGTTGTAACAGGGCTTCAACGATTTCTATGCATTCCCTTTTAACAGCAATAGTCAACAGCTCAGGACTATCTTTTACATTAGCTCCCTTCGTTAGAAGTAGCCTTGTAATTTTTGAATCGGCATTCTGAATAGCATAAAATATTGGAGTTTTACCGGTTCTATCTTGAGCATTTATATCAGCTTTATAGCTTATCAATAATTTAGCTACTTCTTCCTGTTTGTTTTCGGTTGCACTATGTAAAGGTGTAAAACCTTCTTTACATGTTGAATGGTATAACGTATTAACATCAGCACCATACTTCAATAGGTCTTCAACTATTTTCAAGTAACCTTTTTCAACAGCATTATGGAATAACATAGGATTATTTGTGTCTCCTTGGTTAATAGAAAAGCCATATTCTAGGAGAGCCTCAACAATCTTCCTATACTCTTCTCCATGGCTCTGCACTGCAATTTTGAGAGAGTTTCTGTTACTTTTATGATTGATATCAGGACAGTATTTCAACACATCCTCAACAATTGTTAATCTTTCTCTTTCAACAGCCAAGTGTAGTATGGTTTTACCATCTTTATCCTGATTATCAACTTCAGCTCCATGTTGTAAGAGCAGTTTTACAAATGTCTCACGTCCTCTTTTGATAGCAATATGAAGTGACGTTGAATTATCTTTTGTGCTAGCATTAACATCAGCACCTCTATTCAAGAACAATTTCACACCTTCTTCATCATCTCGTTCAGATGCAAAATGTAGTGGCGTATATCCTTCCTTCAATGTTGAAGAATAAATACAAGCACCATGGTTTAGAAGATCTTCGGCAATACGTAAATATCCATTCTTAGCAGCAATATGAAGAGGGGTTATACCATCTTCATCTTTGACATCAACATTAGCACCACTCCTTAAAAGCAACGTGACAACTTTCGCATCACAATTTTCAACAGCAAAATGCAGTGGTGTATAATTCTTTCTCAATGTACACACACAATTAACACAAGCTCCATATTTCAAAAGATGTTCGACAATCTGAAAATATCTACTCTTAGCTGCAAGATGAAGTGGAGTTTCACTATACTGATTTTTAACTTCAGTTTTAGCACCTCTGTCTAGGATCATCTTGAGAATTTCTATGTCACGATTTATAACAGCTAAATGGAGGGGAGTATCATCGAAATTTACATATTTCCTGTTAACTTTAGAACCGCTTGTTAAAAGCAGCTTTGCAATTGCTGTATGTTTATTATGGAGAGCCTCACAGAGATAAACATTTGAGACAAATTTTTGAGACAGCCCAGAAGTATTCATTAACTCTCTTGTTTTCTCTAAATCTCCGTTGCGAACCGCCCACATTAGTCTGGGGTTAATGGCCCGATTATTTGGCCAATCATTCATTTTCTTTCTATTATTATAATCATAAATAGATTATATATTATCCAAAGTATTTTAATCAAAGTCAAACTAATTTAAACACAATATTTTCACTATCTTGCAATGTTTTAGTTCTGTAACAAATTCAGGAGTTGACATATACTTTCCTTGTAATAATTAGTGCTAGTGGATGCGGAATTTTCCAGAAAAAGAAAGGATTCTCGAAGAATCGACGGTTTCCAGAAAAGACAATGGCGTGTTCGATTTATTAGTTCCGCACCGGAGCCACCGGATCAGTGCAGCGCTAACCTCATCTGAAGGCCCGCGAACTAGCGACTATTTTAAAATGATACGGTTCGAGTGGATCAGTCAACATTTAAAAAAAAAGTGAGAATAAATATTTATTGAACGGGAAAAAAAAAACATTTTACTTGTCAAAACTTCTGTTTTGTATGGCAGTCAATATTTTGGAACAAGTGTGAATAAATTCAGATCAATTGAATGAAGCAATGATTTACGAATTACAGAATTCTCCCGAATAAAGCCGTGATGACAAAGGAGAAATAACAGTATTGATGGAATATAATTTAATGATGAAGATAAACTAGAAAGATCACTAGATGTGAAATGGATCAGTTGGATTTCAGTTTGATATCAATTTAATAATCAATTACCTACCATATTGTCAATGTTTGCCATTATGAACTTGAATTAACACCCAACTCCAATTTTTTCCTCCTATTCTGAAAAAAAACATGACATGGACGTCTCGAAGTGAACAGCACCATTCAGAAGAATCGAAACGGTCATAAAAAATCGATATTAGAACATCACCTTCTTGAAAAGTCGAACTTGACATCAGAGACGATAGGGGAGATCTCCAATGTTCTGCAGAGGCCGGGTATCAGAAACTACATTACTCATATTGTACCTTTTTTTTCAAAAACGTACATTAGAGGCGGCCTCAAGTAATTCGTTTCTTTCTATACCCTTTTTGAAATGATTTTCTATCATCCTAGCGTATATTGGGAATTTTGTTTTATAGTCGTCAGATTTCAAAACCTGTACTATACTTCCACTTCTCATGTATATTGCTAATGAGCTTGTATCTTCTTCCAAAATATCATAAAATGAAATGCTAAGATTAATAATCTTCTCACTTCTCATAAGTGCTATTTCTTTCTCGCATTCATCCTGGAAATCATTCATTCTATCATGGCGACTCATTGATAGTAAATTTTTTTCGCTCACATATAACTTTGCGATTTCCATTTCAAGTATGTAGCGATTTGGAATTTCATAAGTACGAGTAGCACGACGAGGATCGTAATGATAATCATCATCAAAATCATAGTAGTAAGGTTGAGTATACGACCTTAATTCAGACAGAGCATAATCAAGAGGTGTACAATTTTCTCTAGTCGTAATATTAATGTCAGAGCCATATTCCAGAAGTGTTGAAACAACTCTGTCATGTCCTTTTTCAGAAGCAACATGAAGTACTGTTCTGCCAATCGGATCTATAGAGTTAATATCAGCGCCAAATTTCAAGATGGGGTTTCAATAATTTCCTGAACGATATGTTCCCAACATATTCCCTGTACCTTCCCTCGGAACTGCTTTCCATGATATCTATCCGAAACGATTTGTAATGGGTTAAAGAGAAAGAGAGAAAGAAAGGGGAAAGACAAAGAGAGAAAGATGAGAAGAGAAAGGGAAGTGTGAGAAAGAAGAAGAAGACAGAGGAGAATAATAAGCCGTGGACACAACGCCAGCTACCCCCACCAATTGAATAATCCAAATGGATAGAGTGGGGAGACATGATATTGAGGTGATTGAAAATTTAATTGGCTTTCTTCTGGCTTTGGCCCTTGATTTACACACGCGGCATTTTTGCCATTTTCACCACGGCAACATTTTGCCCTAAAAATCGAGGAATTGGACGAAAGGAGTCCACCCGAGGAGACGCATCCTTTTCAACGGAGGGATGCTGATCACATCCCTCATGAAGACATTAGATAAGTAAACTTATCAATTACTTTTTTTCGAGCTCAATTCACGTTCCACCATATTCTCATTCTCTCTCTTTCTCAATATAACCGAGGAGACATCTGTACCTGTTTTATATATTTTTCATTATTATTATCAAACGTTCACTATGTCGGGGTTTCAAAAATGTATAATTTTATTAATTATCATAATTTACGTGCACTTGTTATCTGAAAAAATTAAGATACAGTCATTTTCTTGTTCATCTTTTTCCTTTAACTGATTCGATTATAAATAAATATGAATAAAATTTAACTATTTAATATTTCTATTTTTTTTATATTTTAAATAAATAAAATCATTACAGATTCATACATGTTTTATCGAAATTTCGTCCGGTATGCTTCGAAAATTGATGCCGATACGTTCCTTGGCTTATTGGGCGGTGCTCAACAAAATTTCGTTTAGAGATTTAAATTACAGTATTTTAGGCAAAATAACATGCATCCGAGTCAAGGTTGATTGGGAGAGACGTCACAACTGTTTGCACCTTTTCAACAAGATCATGAATGCATAAGGGTAGTGACTCCGAAAACTTGGATTTAAGGTCACACTGATCTCCTTACTCTTGCTCACATTAGCATTAGACAAAAAATTGCGAGCTATAAATTTGTGCTCGCTGCGCTTAAAAAAGTGTCACATTCCAATGGACTCAAATGCAATAACAGTAGGCTCTCTGATTCTACTATATTGCATAGAAATATCAAAATTGAAATGCACAAAAGTAATTAACCTCAATTAGACGTACAGCACGATCTTTTGTGTTTTCAATTTTGTTTCGATGAAAGACTACTTTCACTTGTACGCTCTTGGAAATCAACGTGTAGGTATCCCCACTGGGAGTTTCACTACCTCTTTCACCTTTCACAATTTACAAATCAGACAGTCGAGACGTTAGTGAGTAACTAGTCAAATTTCCTTCGAAGTATTCTGACGACAGTAGATTTTCTGTTTCTGTTGAGACTGAAGCTGTAGAACGAACTTTGGTCGTTTCAACGTCGATAAATAACTTCAGAAAAGTATCATGAAGAGCATATCTCCTGTGAGTATATTTCTTCTCCAGTGCATTTGTATTTTATTAATGAATGGATCTCTATTTTCAACTGAATCAACTAAACTCAAATTGCCCAAATTGGATTACACAATAGTTATTAATTCGTCACTTTCATTAAATTCCTTCGATTCCATGTGATGAGAATCTAGTTATCGGGTTCATTCGAGCATTATCAGTAAAAGATCGATTATAGAAGCAAGTCTACTACGAAAATGTTAAAGTTAAAAAAAAGAAATAAAATACTCCATCCTGACATCATCATTTTGTGAACCTTAAAAAGCGATTGATCACAGAACTTGGTGGAGCATTCTCATTTACAGCATTTTCTTTGACAGTTTCACTCATTTTTCGGTTTGAAATTCATTCTTTTATTCTCCTTTGAGATTTTTTGAACAAGAACCCCGCGAGTTACACAATTATAAAAGGATAATCGCAGTCCATGTTAAATAAAAAAGATTGAACAATAATTAAAATAATTTTTTTTTAATAGTTGAGGTGTTTACCTTTACTATCATAGAATTTTTGAGAATTGAATTCTATTAAATGATAATGATGATTTGCCGATTGGATGAGGCTGAAAAAAACTATAAATTAGCTTTGTGAACTGTGAAAATTTCTTTCCTTACAATAAAATAGGTAACTTACCGTGGAATTTATTGAATTAATGGAAATAAATCACATAAAATCTAAGTTTTACCTGCATTAGGATGGAGTGGAAACGTTTGGCAACGTTGTCTCTGATTTTTTTTAAATAATATGGTCTATTTCAAGGGTATATGCCTTGCAAACTATCTACTTTTCGATTATGTCATTTTCTATTGCTATTGCGATTCAGTTCGTCGTATTTTTTTTGGGAACTGCCCTTCATTTGACCCTATTCAGCGAGTGCATATGGGTCAAATACGCATGTTAAATAAAAGGTATTAATTAATAATGAAAATTAATTTTTTCTATAATAGTTCAAGTTGTTATCTAGACTATTGCGGGAGTTTGATTGATCTTACCGTGTGAATTCCTAAGTATTGAATTTTCAAAAATATAGAATTATTTCATTATTTTTTTTACTTCAGTCAATTTTCAATTCTTTTCAGCCTCATCTAATCGACAAATAGTAGTCTAATTCAAAGGAAAGTGCCAAGATCCTGATTTCCCATAAGACTGTGCAAACATTAAAATTCTTGACAATCAATGCTTAAAAATTCACGGTAAGATTATCGAAATTCCGTGATAGGGTAGATAACGACTTAAACTGCTATAAAAAAATTGACTTACATCCTCATCATCAGGGCCAGGGACTTAGTATGGAAGGGAAAATACTCATACATTAAAAAAAAAAAAAAGAAGAAAGAGTAATACTTGTGATGGGCAGTATTCGGTAATTGGTAATGTTCAGGTTTAACAACGATAAAGTTCAAATGACAGCGAGAACTGTCGAAATAAAATGTGAAATAGAATGTCTTATTTTTTTAAAATCTTATTTATCATCTTGAATTTTGTCTTAATTTTTATCTTGAATTTCTCCTATTTCTAGTCTTAAATTTTATCTTGTTTTGTAATTATTTTGACAGTTCTCGCTGTCATCTGAACTTTATCGTTGTTGAACCTGAACATTACCGATTACCGAATGCTGCCCATCACAAGTATTACTCTTCTTTTTTTTTTAATGTATTATTATTTCCCCTTCCATATCAAGTCCCTGGCCCTGATCATCATCTATTAACTTTTGTTCAACAAAGGCAGGAATTGAACCTCCTCAAATGAGAAAAATATCCTTGAGTTTCATTATCAAATGCACAAAATTAATTGAAAAAATGAAATTTATTAAATACTCTCTATATTTCATTATTTTTGCAGACTCAAGTCATAATAATAATTGTCATAGTTATTGCCTGTTTGCCATCAATCATTGCAACAATTGCTGAACCAAAAGCGCCAAATTTTCAATATTTCGAAAGGTAAATCTAAATTTCAATGAAAAAGAAACTTACATCATTTTCGCTAGCATCAGAGAAAAACCGTAATGTATATGGAACTCTGATTCCATCATGAAGATGAGAAAATACCCCATTTTAATTAATTTTATCCAAGCCGAGTGCAAGGTTCAGGAAATTTCTGAGCCCTGTTGTACCACTATAATGATTCGAGATACTCATATACATTACAAAAAACCCGATGATACTAGAACTAGCATACATCTAACAAATTCTTAAATTTTTTAAAATAAATAAATTATTATAAAGAAAAAAAATAACTTTAAGTGGCACTTATAGTTTCTCAAATTTTCTACGTGTGCATATTTTCCATTTTTTTAAAATAGTTTATCTGTTGAGAAAAAAAAAACTGTCAATTGTGTGCTATTTTCAGTATCATAAATATCGTTCATCTAATTACAGACCGGTATAAGCAATCGGAGTTTCAACATAATTTTAAGACTACAACGTCACGAAGACTATAAATCATCTCTTCTTTGACGTCTAGTGGAGACGTGACTAGGAGATAGGGCTAAGGGGTCCAAGAATAATATTCCCATTATGAGATAAAGATTTCAAAAAGAGGGTGCTTGCATAATTTATATTCATTATCAAACTCTTCTTTGTAGTACATCAAATTCCATGACCCTGAAGTTTGCAGACAAAACTCGATAGATTAGTATATCACCTAACAATTGCGGTAAAGTACTTTTCTTCGAGTTCCCCCTCGTTTCGCGCCATAAGTAATGTTAGAGGAAAAAATAATTTTAAGTTTTCAAAACTAAAGATTTTGAGCTTTGAAGCTTTTTTTTCTCTCAATCCGATCATTTCCCACAAAGTCTAGCGAAAATCTCGAAAAAATAGGAAAAAAATTTACAATTCTTTTGCGGGGTGTATTTGAAACAATCAATTAAGGAAATTCGAGATGAACATTTTGTCTTCAATTACGATTGTTGCGAGAGAGCAATATATCGTCTTCCTTTAAAAAAAAAAAAAGTAACAGAAGAGAAAAGTCGGATCTAGCTTCATCCACATTTGAGACCTGACATGTTCCCTCTTTTTCTTATCATTTTCGAGGAGGATATTCCGTGTTGAATATGTTTCTTTCGTACATGACTTACTTTTGAGAATTCAAATCGAAACATTTAATTGCTTTATAGAAGAAAAAAATGGAATAAAAAATATCACATTGCGATTTTCATGGCTGGAAGTCGTGCTTTTTTTTTCGTTGATATTGGATTTGACATTTGAATAAGATATCAACTGCAGGAGTTTTAATAGGAGAAATAGGAAATCTTTGTTATAACAAACGAAACAAAAAAATAAAAAAGTATAACAGAAAGATTTTGTTTTTCTTGACTTTTTCATTTTCATTTTCTCATGTTTGGGACAGTTCCGTGGAAGATATTCCATGCAATGCGTTTCACTGAGATTCAAGGGATGCAATTATTGCGAAATTCAAATTTCTGCACATATTTCGAAAAACCAAAGAAAGCCACAGTGAGGATTCATCTCGCCTGACGGGAAGATCATTGACTCTTTCAAATTTTAGCATTTTTGCCGGAGTTATTCCATGCAAACGCTCTATCTATCCAGTTTTGTCTACAAACTTCAGGGTCAATTAACACAGAGCACTAGCAAAAAAAGTGGTTCTGAATACTCAGTTATAGGAAATACATCAAATGCGAGAACGACGAAAAGAATAGATTTCCTTTATCAAACTGCTCGTTGCCTGCTCTTAAAAATACGTCCGCCACTCTCAGTTCTTGCAGGGCATGCACAAAATCAATCAGTGATCTCTAGCCATCCCAATCTTGGAATATTGTTCAGAGGTATTTTACAAATACCTTCGATGGAAATCTTCAACTATTTCTATCATTTCACTACTAAATTTATCATATATACTGAATTATTATATATCGTACATTTATCATTCCGCAATATTTTGGTAATTAATTTTATAAGTTTCCCATTCCAGTTTCTACGTCGAAACAAATAAAATATCCTTTCTCAGTCTTTTAAAATTGTATAGATGTCGAATGATACGTAAATATTTACGGAAATGTATTGCAGAAGAATATTAGTAATAAAAACTGTAAAATCATTTCTCAGGTTCGTATCTAAGATGTCAAATATACAAAAAAAAAAGTCAAATGCTCACTGCAATAGAATAAAATAGAAATTGATGTGTAAATCCCCCATCAATCCATTGAATCACTCAAGAGAAAACATTATGTATCTGACTTTCTTTTTTTATACAAACAGGCCAAAGTATCGTTACCCCTATTATGATGAGAATGGACGTGGAAGATTGCTGTATGGCTATGGTGGCTCAGAACTTTATCAATATCGCACTTACAGCGCACTGGAAGGCATTCACTGAATTCCATTCAATAAAGTAGTTAAATGTAATCGATGTGAGAGTTCTTTCAATGTGAATTAAAGATAATTTAGTAATACAACATAATCCAATATATTTTATACTATGAAAAGATATTCACTTTTTTTTCAATTGATCGACGAAGTTTATTAGTTCAATGAGTAACAATTGTTTCAATGAATTATCAGTTAAACAAAAATGAAAAAGCTATGAAATGAAACATTCATCGAAGGCAAGAAGTTCAAGAGGAATGAATTAACTCGTCAGTTCATTATTTAAACTATCGAATTATTTTCTAGAAAACGGAAAGGATTATATTATTGGTTTGTTATTCGCAGGAATGAATCAAATAAATGGATTGTCATCATAAATTGATTATTTTTATTATTATTCTATTTATTTTTTTATTTGCAGTTTGAATGAAACAAAAAAGTGTAATCGATAAGCAGTTCAATAAATGATTTCGAAATTACAGAGTAGATATTTATAAATTATACATTCTACCATAATTTATCAAGAAAGTATTCATTCTCATTTTTTTATTCTAAAATTTAATAATACGGAAAGAATGTTCGATAATAGCACCGATTTGAAAATTTTAGTAAGATTTTTTTAATCACAGTTGGAAATCACATATTCTGATTCTCTAAATTTTCACTAAAATTCAGATAATTGAGTTGTTTTTTTTTTTCAATATCATAGCAAATAGTGAATTCATAACTAGCCAAATTTATGTTTACATTGATTCCGTTATTGATAGACTACTTCCATAAAAATGAATCTCATATTTGTAAGTTAATATGCTTTAGAAGAAGAAAAAATATAAAAACTCTAATCAAAATCATTAATTGCAATTTTCTTTTTTTTTCTTCTCTTTTCATCGAATAAGAAAGGATAAAATGTAGTGTTATGGATAATCTCTCAATTAAAAAAAAAAATAAAATGACATGGATCAATATTCTCGGTATTACAGGTAGTGTGAAAAATTAAGAAGTACTATAAGTCATTTAGCATTTATTGTGCGTCAGTGAATCTCGGTGATGATTATTCAAATTTGAACTATTAAAATACACTAGCAAATCTATTCACTGATTATTATTGATTACTCAGTGTTCAAATATATTAGAAATAATTTCAATTGTTCATTCATATGTAAAAAATAATAAGGGAAAAATCTGAAAATGGAATTCGATTAATGTTGTAAAAAGTGAAGTAGTCAATTCCCCTTTGAGATAAATCGTTCATAGGAAATATACCGAAATCTAAAGAAGATACACCAAAATATCTCCTGTAGCTTCAAGATCGTCCACCGGGAAGATTATCACAAACATTTCACTTTAATTACAAGATGTTTAGAAAATTAATCATGACTTCACCAATTAACTTGAACATTATCTGTTTTACTGGAATGCCGTGCGACAGTGACACTCATTTATTCCACAAAAGTGATTCAATACGTGTAAAAGGAATTGTCTATTAAAGAAATGTAACACTGATTTTTTTTTTTAAATGTGAAGATCAATATTCGATTTTCATTGAATCTAAATGTACTGCATGCTGAACATTTTTTGAACTATATTGAATGACTGATCCTCATTACATCTATCTTTTTCCATTTTTTTTGTCCATCTTGCATTGTAGCGATTGTATATTAATGATGTACGATTTAAAAACATTGAAAAACAAAAAAATGAAACTGATTATCCAAGATAAAGTGCTTAAACTTACTTTCAATCCTGTGATTTCATTTTTAATTAACATCTATCTATTTGGATTTTTGTTTTTCGTTTTTTTCTCCTTTTTTCATTTCAATTTCTCTTTACCATTAGTACGTGTTACAAGTAACGTTGATCGAAGAGAGCGCAGCTCAATTAAATTTGTCCATACGTTCCACGTAGACAAATGTGACTTAAAACGAATAGGAAATATTTGAAGAATCATTATGATTTAATTTTCATTTTTATCTCTTTCAATTAGGTTCATCCATGTTTGGAGGTTGATTTATTCGGTGTCTTGCATTCTGTAAATTCATCGATGCACTTGTACCGTTGTTGCATTTAGAAAATATAAATATATTTCGCAAAACAACACATGACAACACACACACACATACATACATAGGTACAAATTGATTCAAGCATGCGCAAGTCTTACAAGTCTCTATGACTCAATGGAAAAATTCATTGATATTTTTTTTACTATAAATCCGAAGATATTAAGTATTTCTTTTATGTAAAGAGATCGATAGAAAAAATAGCCAACGGAATGTGCAAAATTATGTACTGCATGATACATTATGTATCAAACAGAATTTATTTTACTCCGATGGTCATTTTCTCCCAAATTTCATCAAAATTATTTGGTCTTTCTTTTATTATTTGCTTGTATTTCGTGGATGACGAAGGAGTATAAAATCCAATTAATATTCATGGACTAATCCATTGCAATTATTAATTGAATAATTTCTTGCGAGAATTAATCTGTTTTCCCCTCGCCTGACGGGGACTGTCATACAAAGTCTAATTCAGACTTACTATAGTACCGCCCACTTATACGCCGACGCTCCCATTGCCTCTCTAAGAATTTCTTAATTTCACTGATGATAAAGACACTCGATGTTAGACCAACCAGGAATACTAGGTCTGAAATTCAAATAGGAAATATAAAATACTTAAGAATTATCAAATGATCATTCATACCCAAATTGATAATCGTTTATGAGCAACTAGCTGTTCAAAACATGCTACTAATGGCTGTTGCATTTTATTATTCATTACTAGCAATTAGTATTAATCTATAACAATTTTCAAAGGAGGTTTCGAGCTTTTTCAGCTTAACCCTTTCAATATGGCGAAAAAAATCAGTTCGCGTGTGCCCTTGATTACCCGGAACAGTTATATTTTTCTCCAGGTGATTATCACGACGAAATAATTTCTCTGCCGGAAAGGCTGAAAGTCTCAGAGATGCATTATCAATAACAATGATTCTACAAGCTTCATTGATGGGACACCATATGTCCCGCCCGGTATGAGAGGGTTAAAGGGATCCGAACCTCCCCTGAACAGGTACAGCGAAACTATCAAATGGTATGCGTTATCTCGAATTTGATGCAAAATATCCCATCGATTAACCGATATCTGAGAATTATGGATCGGGAGCCGATGTGATATTGTTTCTTTCAATGTAATCAAACTGCACGCGCTTTTGATTGCTATCTCCTTTCCTTGAGCTGTGCCGGTATTATTGAAAAAATTCAGGAGTTCAATGAATTTTTTTTCTCGAGGTTCTTTAATTTGGTGGAAAACTATATGCGAAATATTGTATTCTTCCGCAACTCCATGGAATTATTATGGATTCCAAAAAAAAAAAGATTTAACGCGTGTTCTTATACATAGGGAATCCGCAAAATCGATGGAAACTTTCTCAAAAATAGTTGAAATTCAATGAAACTTTGGATATAAAATGACTTAACGGACATATGGTTTTATACGATGATTAGACCGATAATTAGTAACGAAATTGATATAAATTATTGAAAAATTGCCTGCGAATTTTGGCACGCCCAGTTAACGATGTTCACTCACTCACGATTTTTTCGACAAAAAACAAAGTTTAAAGTAATATCCAAATTTATGGGGAAATTTCACGATTTATCATCTAAAAATTCAATTCCATATCAACATAAATGTGCGTAAAATATCCACTGATAAATGTTTCCTATCACTTCGAATTTGTCAAATTTTCGCTTCTTCCAAACTAGCTTCTGTACTAAACTTCTATTCCAAAAGTATCGAATGGCTATGGGCTATACTCGAACTTATATATCAAATACTCGTTTATACGTGGTTCGATAATCGTTCCCATGCAACCGATTCGTTAATCTGGAGAATAAAAATGGCCAAAGACATTTTGCACATGATTAAAACATAATTGAATTATATTGATCTCGATTGTGTTCCAAAAAACTGGTATAAGTTAATGCAGGCGCACAAGGCACGCTTTCAATTGCTAGAATGATTATGAAACAAATTATATTAACATGTTAATAAAAAAAAAAGCGTGTCCTCCGAAAATTCTCTCATTAATATTTTGACTCTTCATAAATCGAAACATCTCATGCCAAACGATTATTTCGAAATTGATAGAATCACATGCCTTGCGGGATATAGCTAGATATACAAAAGCAAGTAAATTTTTTGTTATCCTTACTGTACATCTTCGTACAGTAGAGAATAGAGTAAATGCCCTGAGTACTGCAGAATTGTAGGAAATCCTTCGTACGATGTGAGTTCAAGGAGTCGCCGTCATACATGATGCGCCAGGATAATGTAGTCTAAGAACTAGCAACGTTTTAGAGAAGTTATTTCATTATTAATTTCCATAAACATTGAGCAATATAAATTCATTATTCCCGAACAGTCCCCTCGTTGCTCTGACCGTGCTAGACACTTTTTCGTGACGGCAAAAAAATTATTCTATCATTGCTGAAAATTTTATACGAGCTAGTTCAGTTATCTCATTAGGAGGCTGATCGATTTGAGTATGATAAAGTATTTATCCCTTATCATACTCAAATCGGTCTGGCTCCTAATGAGCAAACGAATTACTGTCTGGCAAATTAATTTCATGTGATCCGATAACTAAACGAGCTCGTATAAAAAATTCAGCAATGATTAAAAAAAGAGCTACGAGGAAACTGTTCGGGAATAATGAATTTATATTGTTCAATGTTTATAGAAACTAATTTTGAAAAAATCGAACTAAAATGACGTAAAACAATACTTCTTATCTGTGCAGCGAAATAGGCAGAGGTAAATGCAACCTCTCCCACCAGCCAGACAGGTCGCAGGAGTATTAAAATACTGGCAGGGTAGGGATATGTAAAAATTAGCCGACATAAAATGATTTTAAATCAATAAAATCAAATTCCGAGAAATAAAATGACTTTTTTCGCGACGTTGCAAGCTCCCGTACTCATAGCAGACCAGGTTGCAAGATTATCAAAGTAGAGTCCAGTCAAGTCCAGTCAAGTTTTCAAAATCAAGCCCGATCGAGATTCAGCGGAATCCGTTATCCCAGACGGAGGCACTCAATATCCAGTTGAAACTGCAATTAATGAAGCCCGGGTTCAGTCTGAGTAATCAGTCTTCATACCCCAGGTCAGATCCACTCGCCCTCATCGTCCATTTGAGTCAAAAGTTTTGATCACTTACTAACTACTTTTTCATTGTAAAGTCTGTTGAGTTGAGTACAGTAAAGTCATTCAAAATCAGAATAAAGTTTGATAATTGTCAATTCCCTGAGATACGAGCTAGACGGAATCATTTGATACAGCATTGACCAACTGGCGCTCAAATAGCAATTAGAGCTAGAGTTTTGAGTGAAGGTAAAGTTTCAAGTCGCTAGTTAAAGGAATTAAATGAATTAATATGAATTTTCTCGAAACGTAAGCGTAACGCGAATTTCACCTAATCTTGTATATCTACACATATTTCCTCGAAGGGCGTAAAGCGCTTCAAATGCTACATTATAAAGCTATTGATGTTCTTTGCATGCATTACCTTTTGCTGTAAGGGCCTCAGTTTGAAATACACTTTGAAGTGGTGGGAAATATATTACCAACATTTGTCCAATAACCGAAAGTGTCACAGCTACCAAAAACATTTTATTGCTCAATAGACCAATTGTGAATATTGATTTTGTCTGAAAGGAAAAGTAAATTTCTCAAGTCATCATATTATTTGTATCCTTCACAATTGAAAACTAAAATTCGAATTACAGTGAAAAGAATTGAATATTCTAGTCGTAAATATACGATATTACCCTGAGTTGATTATACACTTGGGGAGAAGTAGAGTGAAACACACAAAAAAATAGTTCTTTTTAATTAGTCGAATGAGAAATGAAATAATTTTTCATTGTGTCTGGTTTTATCGAATTTTGAAATATCCTATAAATACAGAATCAAATCAACTCATTTCTTTCTAGTATAAGGAACTTTTTGCATTCTCCAAAAAAAAAAAACTTTTGTTCTAACAAATATTACAAAGACCTCAAGTATTTTGTGAAGACCTGGTTTTTAATTCTTTGCAAAATTCTTCTACTTGAACGATTTTTCTTTGAGTACAATAAATTATTAATGAAGTTACCTGTGAGCGACAACTAAGTGCGTTGAACATATCAAAAAAAACGAAGCAGGTGAAAGTCATGGTGGTATCTCTCGCAGTAATTCCCATAGAGCTCATTTCACGATTGAAAACCCAAAGAGTGCCAAGAATGATAATGACAGCAGACAGAAGAACATTTATAATGAGACTACGTGTAATCATGGGTTCCTTAGTATCTCGTGGTTTTTGTTTCAGTACATCTTTATCAACAGGTTCAACGCCCAAACTCTGAGCAGGTGGTCCATCCATGATAATATTGATCCAAAGAATTTGCATTGCATTCAAAGGATTTGGAATACCCATTAATGTAGCAAGAGCGATTAATGCAAGAGCTGCAATACTTGTACTCAATTGAAATCTAACGAAATTTCGAATATTATAAAAAATTCCTTTCCCCTCTTCAATAGCAGCAATTATTGTTTTAAAATCATCATCAACAAGTATCATATCAGCAGCTTCCTTGCATACATCTGTGCCATTTTTACCCATAGCAATACCAATATCAGCTTTTTTGAGTGCAACTCCATCATTGACACCATCACCAGTCATTCCAACAATATTACCACATCTCTGTAGGGCTTTAACAATAGCTAACTTGTGTCTCGGTGTAACACGGTAGAAAACACTAACATTATCAATAACTTGTTCTAATTCAGGTTCTGATATTGCCTCGATCTCATCACCAGACATCAATCTCATGTGTAGGGTATCCAAACCAATAATACTAGCAATTGCACCAGCTGTTTCTTTAGCATCACCAGTCACCATTTTGACTTTAACACCGCTATTAATAAGTACTGATATTGCATCACGTACACCCTCACGTGGTGGATCACAAATACCAATTAAACCCATATAAACTAAATCCTGCAATGATGTACCACGAGCAAATCCAATAACTCTCAATCCTTGTTGTCCAATTTCATAAGCCTCTGATAAAAATTCTTGATCTTTCTTTTGATTCAAAGGATATAATTGACCATTTGATGAATATTTTGTACACTGTGGTAATATTTTCTCAATTGCACCTTTAGCAAAATAAATTTCTTGTCTATCGTCTGAGTATTTTGATATACATTTGACGGCCATCATTTTTTGTTCAGACGAGAATGGATATTCTTGTAATCTTAAATATTTTTCAGCCATTCCATACATACCATATTTCATAGTAGCAGCAATAATAGCACCCTCAGTTGGCTGTCCCAATAATGTATCATTTTGTATAATAGCATTATTGCATAAACAACCAACTTCAAGTAAATTATTGATTGCTAATTTAGTTAATTCTTTATTTTCACTCTTACGGATTATAACTTCACCATTACCGTTGTAACCAGTACCAGTAACATCAGCAATATAGCCCTCTGGTGTTACAATTATTGTTGCAGTCATTTCATTTTTTGTTATTGTTCCAGTTTTATCAGAGCATATTACATTAACACAACCAAGTGTTTCAACTGTTGGTAATTTTTTAATAATAGCTTTACGTTTAGCCATTCTCATTACACCAAGTGCTAGTGTTACTGTTACAACAATTGGTAAGCCCTCTGGTATTGCAGCCACTGCTAAACTGACGCTTATTGTTAACATTTCAAGGAATGCTTTATTTTGTAACCAGCCAAGTATCATGATAAATGCTATTATACAGAAAGAATACGATGATAATTGGGCACCTAATATATCCATACTTCTTTGCAGTGGGGTCTTTGGTGCTTCTTCAGCCATCATCATTGTAAATACTTCACCGAATTCACTCTTCTCACCAGTGTTGATAACAATACCTTTACCATTACCACATCTAACCAATGTACCCATAAATGCAATATTTTTCTTAGAAGTGTGACCGTTATTTTTTAATAACGGACCTGTTGTTTTTTGTGCTGGTTCAGTTTCACCAGTGAAACTACTCTCATCAATTGCCAAATCGATAGCCTCGTAGATTCTAATATCAGCTGGTACACGGTCGCCAATATTGAGGAGTACCACGTCACCGGGCACTAAATTTCTGGCAAGAAAGGATTCTACACGACCTTCCCTAAGGCTAAAATAATGGGGTTTATCGTCAAATAATGTTCTTTCATATTTTTTTCTCTTTCTCAAACTATCATTTCATACTTACCAATGGCATGTTGGTGGCACTAACTTATTCAATTCCTCCAGAGACTTTTCTGAACGATATTCCTGGACGAATGCTACTGTTACAACTATTATGATGGCAACTGTAATACTAACTGCATCGTCATATTGCTTCATGCACACACTGACAAAAGCTGATCCGAGCAATAATAATATCAATGGATTCTTAAATTGTTCAATGTATTTTTTCCACGTTGGATCCTCTTCTTTAGCTGTTAATTCATTGTAACCAACTAGTCGTCTTCTTTGTTCAGCTTCCTCCCACCATAATCCTGTTCTAGTGTCTACATGTAATCTTGCTGCAACTTCCTCAGCACCGAGACTGGCTGCTTCACTAGTTGACAGCCACATGTCTTCTTCTACTTTGTCTTCTGAGAGCTTTAAAAATTTAACAAATACGAAATTGAACAAAAAATTTTCGCTATTTATTCGTTTATGCACTGAAGAAATTTTGACTCTGAGAAGTAGTGATATGGATAGATTGACAAAATCTAATTAATTTTATTGAAACTTTTGAAAATTATTCATTGAAAAATGCTACATTCAATCAATTTTGAACAAGTAATTTCTGAAATATTCTAAAAAAAACAAGCAAATTTATTTCACGATTGCCGACGGTTTTTTTTCGAATATCTCAGAAACCAAGTGAAGTAGAGGAATTCCTGTAATAACTATTTTTATAAAGAGAAGAGTGACTCTCGGAGGGTCCCAATTGTACAGAAATTCTCAAATGAATTGCCTCAACTTAGTTTCCCCTATTCTCGTATATTTCTTCGCTGTACAGATATGCGTGAATTATATATCCATAAATATTGTTTAAGAGTACGAGTTAAATGGTTAACTGAAATACATTGCTTATCCTACACACATTAGTACATAATTTATCCTGAAGAGATGATTACAATCAATTATAATTAAAACATTGATTACATTTGATAGTGATTGTTATCGATTCCCGAAGCCCTCAATTATTATGAATTGAGGAAAAAACTGTTAGATGAATTATTCTATCTTCTTCAGACTCCTGAAACTGAAAATAGGGGACATCTGACAATTCCTATTGTTTTTTCTCAACAGAAAAAAATTATTGTGAAAGAATAGAAAATATGCACATGTAGAGAATTGAGTAAACTATAAGTGCAAATTATTTGAATATTTTTTTTTGATAATAATTTATCTGTTTAAAAAAATCTAAAGAAATTGTCAGATGTGTGCTCATTTCATCATCATTGAAATTTTGAGGTATTCGAAAGAAACTCACCGGTAAATCTTAATATGATACAGCAAGAAAAAATTTTTTCATGTCTTTTCCACAATTTTTTTCCAATCATCAGAGAACAATTGGTAATAACATGTTAGTCTCTATATCCTGAATTACCAATTGCTATTAACTTTCAAGGTTTCAACTCAATCACGCATTCTCGTCAAAATTATCTTCAGAAAATATTTAAACATGAATTTTTTTCTGTTCTGTACGAACAATTCTTTTTTTTCAAATAATTGTTAGTAACAAAAAATTCAATGTTACTTTGTCATTCGTATGGTTTTTTTTTTCTTTAATTTAATATCTCTCTACTTTCCAACAGCCTCGACATGAAACCTTACTGAAAAAGTGGAGATTATGCAGGAAAAAAAAAATCTGTTAAGAATGAGTAAATATTCCACGAGTGATTTGCCATATATTTATTGACATTTGTATACTCACTCACGAGTGATCAATGAAAGTGAATACTCAATATTTGTTTTATTTTGAAAAAGCAAAGAATATCAGTGCTGAAATTATATAACGCGGGCTAATTACATTTTCGGATTTTTTTGAGATATCTCTGAAATTCAAGTAAAAAGGAGTAATTTTAGTGCTAATTTTCATCATAGAACGAGAGGATAGTCACTCATAAAATCTGTGTACATTAAACTTCGAATTGCAAAAATTTGAAGATTCTCGAATTCTTAGCAAACATCATGAAAATTCATGAAATTTCTCAATATCTATGGAAATTGAAACGGATTTTTGAAGATTTCTATGAGAATTCAAGAAATTTCAGTGAATGCTAAGAGATTTCAAGATTTCATGGCAAGAACAAAAGTGCATAAAAAATGAAAATTTGATTAGAATTATGTTCAACTAAATTCAAAATCTTCTATGACTTTTCTCCGGTCCTCGAATCGATTTTTCAAATATTGTCACTATTTATTTTCGATGCAGTATCAAACACTCCACAAATTTCATGAAACTCTCATCGGATTTCTCTAGTTTGTGGGCGATTTCGAGATTTCTTTCTAGATTTCATAAAGGTTTAAAAATTCCAAATTTCAGGAATTTTTGAAAGAATTCTCAATTTTTCTTCAGATCTTTGATTTAAATGTACAGCAGATTTCACAAGTAATTAAACCCTCGTCATAGAAGAAAATTAGAGGCCCTAAAAGAGCTAGCAAAAAAATTACTCAATCTCCTATTAATTTTGACATATCGTTGAAAAACCAGTGAAAATGTCAATATTCCATTATTTAATACTATCATTCCACTATCAATTCTATCAGAAAGAATATACCTTTTCTATATCATGAAGAATATCAAAAGAATAGTCTCTGGGATAACATAAATACTAATTTTTACTTTTCATTCCCACTCGAATAATTCTATTCTCGTGTATAATTTGGAATGATCAAGAAAAAATTTATCAAGTTACAAAAATTAACACGTCAACTAAATTTTCAGTTGAACTAAGTAATACTGATAAGAATTCCATCAATTGTAACTCCTCTAACCTTAAATATGAGTTTCCATTACACATAACTAACGTTCGATATTCGGCTTCCACGTAATCATAACACTTTTCAATCGAATACTTTCTCACAACCAGTTGCATCAACACATTAAATCACACTACTAATGAAATATTTCATTATATTTTTGCCCGAAATTCTAAAATTTGTAAATATCTAATTAATTTGTGGAATATCCTGTGATATACCCATCTAATTCCTACTAATCTTTAGGAACGTCGTCACTACGCTAATGTCTAACAACAAACGACACATATATATATGATGACACATACACTACTTTAACTGAAACACGCGCTGCCGTACCGGTTGTCTACTTGTACCGTTCAATGGTGTATCATTTAAATTGAGAGAATCATTGAATGTCATCTCTAAGAATTACGAGAGAATATGTCATTAATAAAAAATCAATAAAAAATTATCAATTGATGGAAAATAAACTGTGATTTTTTTCCAGTTACAAACATAGAACATGTCAAGATTTAAAAAAAAATTATGGATAGATCTTTTATTTCTATTATTTTTGTCCTTATTGAATTATTATTGTCTCCATTGTTGAATTAATCGGATCAATCATGAAATGAACAACTAGGTAGTTGCAACTACAATGAAGAATGCACACAGCCGAGCGTACATTGCACTGCATGTTGTAGCCAGGTCAATCGATAGTTGGATGTACATGTCAGGTTTTTATAATACCATTTCAACAGCTTACTATCCTTTCAGGGTTTTTTTTTCATAGAATATTTCCCCATTAAATTTCAAATAATTTTATTGATTTATCCTATGGATATTAAAATGGAAGTCAATTTATAAAAGAAGAGATGAAGAGTGAAATTTCTTTCAACAATTCTTTGAAGAGAAAGAACGTAAATATTGAGATTTCGAAATTTTACGTTATATGGAAATATAAATACGTTAAGTATACAAATGACTGACGTGTTATATTTATTTAACATGTGTGAGTAAGAAATAAAAAAAAATCAATTTTTTTCTCCTTAAAATTAAACTGTAACATTATACATACCTCTTCGTAAACCATTTTTGAATTTATTCAATAATTTTGTGTGGAATAATTGCGCAATAATTGACGGACTTAATTGGATTAATTATTTAAAGACACGATAATTTGTGGAATAAATTAGAGTTTAAGTGATCGTGTGACATTTTACATGCATATTAAGTGCAATCGACAGTTTCACTTCTTAACTGCTCATGAAACAACAGCACCAACTTAGTGAACGTGTGGTTGCACACTGCGCTTTGACTACCTTTACCTTGATGCTTGTATTTTTATGCACTCACTGAAAATGCCACTATTCTACCAACCCTCCCCCACCAACCTACCAACCACCCAACTCCCACAATCAATGCTTGAAATTTAGCAGCACTTATAACTTTAATCATCGATTTACAAATTGAAAAAAATCTATAATTCACTAGAAAATTTATTTCATCGGATTTTATAGAGGAACAAATAGTCATTTTTATCACAAATAGTTTTTTTACATTAAAATATATATTCCAATTGATAACGATTATTTTACAAACATTTCTTTTACTTGATGTATTTTGACTGTAAAAACATGTATCAATGTATAATTTGTTTCTTTTTGTACTCCTAAAATTAAAAAAATGACGGCAATGAAATCAACCACTCTTAAGAATAAAACAGGAGAACTTCACTGAATTTTATAATATGATATATACAATGTTGGACCAATATTTTTATTCATTTTCAAAAATAACTCAATTGCTGATTTTTACTTTTTGCATTATTTTCAACATTATTGAAGTAAAATTCATTACATCATAGTGTCTTTCAGTGAAATTATCAAGATACTCCATATCATTCGCTGCAATTTTTAAAATTTACAATTTTCATTATCACTCTAATAGGAATCTTCTTGCAATAAGCGTGAACAATAAGATATTCTTCTAAGAATTACTCTTTTCCAAAACGATTTATCAATGCTCATTGAAAATCATACCCATATTTATCATAATTGAAAGATTATTTCCAAATTTCATGAATGAAAAAAAATATGTTTTTGAAGATAATCAACTCGATGCATTCCAAAAAAAATCCGAACAGAAATTACTCCTGGAATTTTTTAAAACATATCGATTTTGACTCGATAGCGGTCAAGATGATGGGAAAAATAAAAAAATGACTAGTTTTTTTTTAATATCTTCAAAACTATCAGATCAAAAGGGATTGGTTTACATCAGTTATTAGGGAAAAACCTCTAAAATTTCCAAAAAAAAACGAGCATGTCTCCCAAAAATTTCTTAAATGCGCTCGCCTTACAGGAGAAAATTCTCCACAATTTATGAATTCGAAGTAAACTCTTTAATTGACATTTTTAACGAAAAATACTTTTATGTTTCATTTAAATGCTTATGTTTTCATTGGAAAAAATAATAGTAAAGGAAATGAATTAATTTACGCACTGAATTTGGAGACTTTCAAAGCCTTCAAATCTCTTTTCTTTATAACATGATAGTCAATACCAATAGGGCTCGATTTGAGTAATGCTCCATCATTAATATTCAAATGTTCGAAATCAACATAACTTTTAATCTCACCATCTATTAAATGTTCAATTCTATTTGGTTTATCCTCAGCAACTGTTTTGTGGATTACAATCGACGTATTGGAACCGTTAATATTGTTCTCAATCAAATTTCTAGATTCAGTTTCACGTCTTTCACGGTGGTTTACTTCTAACATATCTTGTTGCACTACAGGAGCTTCCGGAATACTCTTGTTAATTTCATTATTTTGTATTTTTTCTGACGTTTGATTTATATGTTTCAAAGGTATTGGCAATTCGTATTGAACAGATTTATCAATACTTTGAGTCTCAATTCTATTAAAATTATCTGATTCATTCTGATTTTCAATTTTATGAGAACTTGATGCGTTTCTCGTTGTAGTCCAATTTGTCAGAGCATTCAGTATTGGACCTCGCGACTCTATTGAAGATATATTTAGAGAAGTTGGATTGAGCTTTTCCGAATTCTGATTTTCAGAATTCAATGGTATATTGTCATTTACATCATTTGTATCCAGATTTTTTACAATATCCTCAACAATTTTGTCATTAGCTGATTTTGCGACAGTTTCTACTAGTTCTTTCTTGATTTTTCCATGATTTGATTCTATTGAAACTATTTTCTCATGACTATGGAGATTCTTACTCATTTTATCATCGGGAAGGTGGTTTTCATCCTCAGATAATTCCTTGATTTTCGATTGAGAATTTACATTCATTTCAATAGGTTTATTTTTTTCCATCAATCTTTTTTTCTTCTCTATTTTTAATTCCTCCTTCTGTTGTTTGATATCTTTGAGAATTTCTTTTTGTTCTTCAATTAATCTCCGAGTTTCTTCCCTGTGTTCTTCTAATTTTTTCAAAAATTGTTCAGGTTCAATTTTCCCATCAGATTCAGAATTGACTTTATTATTATTATTATTGACTCCAGCATCTTCATTTTTTTTTACTTCTGAATCTATTAACATTTCATTGGCCTGTTGATCCTGTTTATGTTTTTCTGCCATTACGCTTGCATCTTTTTGTAGATCAATCGAACTTTTTCCCAATGAATTCTCTGTTTTTTTGGGTAAGTCAAATTTTTCATTTTTCGAGATATTTTGTATTACAGGATCAGGTATTTTTTGAAAATCTACGGGAGCTTTTTCAGTGATCGAGGGCCGCTCAATAGGAACTGGGGGTTCACGTCGACCATCTTTCAAATCAGAATTCTTATTCTGATCTGGATCGAGATCTGATTCAAGTAAATCTGTGAATGATTGAACAAAAATTATTTCAGTAGTAGAAAATGACTTAGAGATTAATTCAAAGTATAACGATAATAGATATTTTTTGAAACTAATCTATTTTATTGATAAAGCGGTATGAAAAAGTTGATTGCAGAAAAATTTCCCATTTTCCACAGAGAATATTAAAGAAATGCTCGGAAGTGAAATGGTGAAGAAAAACTCGATCAACCATAAGGAAAGATGGGGTAAAACAGACACGCGTTAGTTTTGGTATTTTATACAATGGAAAGTAACTCGCAATCGATAAAAATATTAGAGATAGGTTTTTTTTCTGATCATTCCATTGGGAAGCTGAGGAAATTTCTAATGGAAAACATATGTCAAGAGTTGTTTTTTTTATTTAAAAAAAAACTATTTTGTAGATCAAGTTCAGAAGGTGAAAACCATTGAAAAATTTCAGTTTTTCCGGAATATCTCTTATTCTATTGATCGTAGCGACCTGGGGTTGATCTCAAATGAAAAGTGAGCTCATTTCTCATCGATTCATGTGGTTTGATCTTCTAAGTAATTATTGGGCAAAAACTGATTTTCAGAAAATAGCTATGAGTATTCAAGAAATTGATTCAAAGAAAATTAAACCACATAAATCGATGAGGTATGAGCTCACCTCTTATATGAAATCAACCACAGGCTGGTACGACCAATAGAACCGGAGATATCGCCAAAAAAGTGAATTTCTTCAATTTTCGAAAGGAATACCAAATCTTTCTCAAAAGAGTGAAATTTTCCAAAATTGAAAAAAATTATAATTATGACACACATTTTCCACCTCCAAATTTCTCAGCTTTCCAATGGAATCATTAAAAAATCTCTATCCCGAACCGTTCATTTGAAATTTCCATTTTACTCCACCTTCCTCTATATTAGTTGTGTTAGAACTATTTCAGGAATAATGAAGTTTGAGAAAATTTATCAGGGGCTCCTCTTGCAGTCCATAAAATTCTCTATAGAAGTGCTTTTTTGAAAATTTTCCCTAAGCTTCCTGGCTTCACAGGTCTTATCAAAGGAATTTACCATAAATATTTTCTCTTTTCTTGTTGAACTATCAAGAATTCTTTTTATTTTATATTCACCATTTTTCTTTGGTTGATTGAGAACTACGGGTAGTTCTGGCAGCAGTACTCCATTATGTTCATTCATAATATCCAGTTGCATATTATTCATGTGAAGAATCGGTTTTTCTGTATTAATAGTTATTTTCGTCGTTGAAGACTCCTCCATAGCATACAAATTTGCATACGTTCCAAGTATCATAATCCATATACCAATAAATAATATTACTTGTGCCACAAGTCTTTCATTAGTATTTTTTGTACTTATAACAATGAAAAAGCCAGCTGGAAATATCAAGCATATTATAACACCAATTGTCGAACCAACAAGACCAAGGACAAATTCAATATTCGGCATCATTATTCCAGTTATCAATGACGCAGTGACAATTGTGAATGTTAAGCATCTGAATCTTGTCTCTGGTATATAGTTACTTGCTTGTTCGTGTGTGTGTACCTGAAAAAATTCATGAAAATAAATGATAAGATAAAAATTTTGTTCAATTCAATAGTGAATATGATAATGAAATTAATTTTCCAGAAATTCTTCAAAATTTTAGAGACATAGACAAATTTCCATGTCAAGAATCTTTGCTGCCAGAAGAAAATAAGGCCATGCAAAAGTCACTACAAAACTTAGTCTATCTCACTTAGATTCCGAGCTATTCTGGATAATTCTATGATTTCTCAATGAGTTGATTTGTCTTGTACTCATTAACTACTTTCATATTAGAATTGAGTCAATACGATTATAAAGGTTTATTTACTTGACGAAAAAGAAGAGAGTTGAGACTAGCACGGCATGGGAAAATGACCAGAGGAAAACTGAAGACTACCGAGAGAACGAAACCAATTTTTATTACATCTGCAGTCAGACTGGGTTCGAGAGCCAGAAGAATATTTCCTGAAATGACAATGAGTTGAATTAATTGTAAATTTTTTTTCAATTGACCATGTGGGTTTGATGAGAAAATTTTGATATTACCTTTTTTTTTAGTAATCAAGGAGAATTAGAAATTGAAAAAAAAGATGGTAATTACAAAAATTTCTCTATTCCTTACAGAATTTCAAAGTTTTCGATAGAATTTGATTGAGTAAAAGAATTTATATTATTCGTCATTTGAATTGCAAATTGATTAGGAAAATTACCTGAGAATGGCTCATTGCAGAATGCTACATATCCAAAGAATCCAACACACAGATAAACAACTGTACAAATATTCAGTGCTCCTTTAACAACAAAATTCATTTTTTCCAATGTCACATTGGGTATTGATTCATAGATTTCGAACAATTGTGTCTGACAAAATAATGCCATTGAAAATATTGGCAAACATTGGAGAATACCAGTTGGTCTCCAATAATTGACACTGTTATACCAGTCTCCATGGAAGATATGATCTATAGACTCTGTCATTACCTGTAAAAAAAAATAATAAGCTTTATAACGTTCAAAATTACAATGAAGTTGATTAGATGGAGAAGTACATTGAACATACCTTCAAGACTAAACAGAGATAAAATCCAATAGTGGCTGTGCAAATAGTTGCAAGGCTGTCAATATCTCGCAATAAACCCAATGGTAAAACAATTAGTGCACCAGTAGTTAATAAAAAACTAATTCTAATGTCATCTGGATTTTTATTCAACATTTTGCCAATAATTTGGGGCCCTAAATCACCAATAACAACATAAAATGCGATACAAGTACCTAATAAAAAGCCAATAATGAATAATTCAACTAAGAATTTTCCCATTTGACCGAATGCATGAAATGCAAGGAACTCAAAATTCCGTCTTCTCGACATAACTGCTGATTTAATTAAGAAATGACAAGCTAATCTTGATAATAAACTGCATAATAATAGAACAATAATAGCAAGTATTACACCACATTGTTTAAAACAAAAGGGCATGGCCAATACACTCACACCAATAATACTGTTTGCAAGGGTCATAACATATGATACGTGTGAAATCATTTTGATATAGTTTTTTTTTATTTAATTATTTTTTATGAAAAAAAAAATAATCAGTCTCAACGATTGGTCAACTAGATTTTTAAATTTCAATGAAAAGTCATATCTATTGTCTTTTAACTGCAGTTAAAAAGTGGTAGAATGTATAAAGAATTATCCCCAGGTACAAGTGTTCATTCAATATGTAAGAACTAAAATAAAAAAATTGATTTATTGATTTGTTTCCTCAGTGAAATAAAAATACAGTGAGAAATTCTACGTATCCGTAACGAAGAATTGAACTGAAAATACGGAAATTATTTTTCAAGACTATCTCAGTTCACATTCAAACCCGGGTTAGGGTATTTTTACTCTTGAACACCTTATTATCGTGAATCTGCAAATAATATGTGATAAATTGGTGACAAATTTATGGGAATATATAATTGTAGGAATTTTTTTACATACGTGATGAAATTGATAAACAACATCTCGCTTTGTTGACAATGTGTTTATTTTTTTTCTTATCGGCTTTTAGAGCGTGGCAGGAAGGCTCAAGATTATTGGGTACCAAGGTTACTAGACTTGACGTCAGTTATTACTAGATCAGTTATTACTAGACGGTAATTTTTCAATTTACATCGTGGGTGCATTCGATCAGGTAACTGTGGCAGCACAGTAATAGTTTATTTTGGTTTTGAAACTAGAAATTGGTACCAGTGGTGGTTGCTGCCAAACCGTTCGACCAAGCTAGGGACAGTAAAATAACGTAAATGAATGTTGGAATAGCCTCTCGAATTATCATAATTATTATGTAAAAGATCACAATAAATTATGTTTTTATCTATTCCACTCGAGAGGCTATTCCAACATTTATTTACGTTATTTTACTGTCCCTAGCTTGGTCGAACGGTTTGGCAGCAACCGCCACTGGTAACAATTTCTAGTTTCAAAACCAAAATAAACTATTACTGTGCTGCCACAGTTACCTGATCGAATGCACCCCGAATGCACCCCGTATGGCCAGAAAATAACCGCCTTATGACGGTCACATGACGACACAACATTTTGAATTGAAAAGCGCCATACGCTGGTGGATCATGCAACCGGGCAGTCAATTTTCTCACGAAATCGACCGTGATTCGATCACGATGTGATTGCATCGCAGTCGCATCACAGTCGCATCGTGGTCACATGACAGTCGATTTCGTGAGAAAATCGACTGTCTGATCGATTTATAGTTGATATGCAATCGCCTGATCCATCAGGGTCACAACTAAATTTGTTTTTGAGTAAATAATCGGGGAATGAAATTTTTTGTGATGCTAAAATACATCTATATATATATGAAAAAAGATCATTAAAGATTGAGGGTGTTATTCTCGAAGCAATTTAGTCAGCAATTTAGCACTCGATCGATCCAGATGTAAAGTCGAACCAGCCGAAGAGAGATCTTCCGAAGTCGACCGAAGCTGAAATTTACATGTTGTAGCATGGGCTCCGAATATTTCCGAAGATCCTTTTTTGGCTAATATGACTGTGGAATCTAGTGACAGCTTTTGCGACTGACCCGCTCTCCCATTGAGCGGTTATTCGGAAAGCTTTATGTCACAGATTGCGCTGTCGGTAATTCGATTAAGAGGTAACGGAACCCTTTGTATACATTGAATTTTTGAACTAATTATTTGACGATATTTATTAATATTTTCGTTATAAAAAGGTGGCAACGACTGACGAAAGAAATCAGAAAGTCGATGCTTCTGGTATTTCATGAAAGGAATCATAATTATTGCTGAACAATGGATTTGAAAATGTGAAATTTACTGGGTCTTCCGTTCCGTAATTTCAAATTTGCAAACCCATTGTTTAGTAATAATTATGATTTTTTGCATTAAATATCAGAAGCATCGACTTCCTAATGTCCTTCGCCAGTCGTTGCCACTCTTCTATCATGAAAATATTGATAAATATCGTCAAATAATTAGTTCAAAAATTCACCGTATACAAGGGGTTCCGTTACCCCTTAAGGGGTTACATACGTCTAGCGGCAACGAAAACGCGCTACAAGGGAAACTGCTTTTAGAAAAGATAGCAATAGAAATTAGTAAAAAAAAATTTTGCACATTGTTAATTAGTATTTAAACTTTATAAAAAAAATAATTTCATTTTCTTCTTTCAAAAATTACAATATAAAAAATCATGTCCCCCCCTGATGGATCGGGCGATCGCATATCAACTATAAATCGATCAGATCGTCGACTTTTTCATGAAATCGACTGTCATCTGACCATGATGCGACTGCGATGCAATCGCATCGTAATCGAATCACGGTCGATTTCGTGAAAAAATTGACTGCCCGGTCGCATGATCCACCAGGGCCCGAAGCACTCTGAAAAAACAGTTGCTCTACGGTCGGCATCATTTTTCCTCAAAATGTTAATGGATCTGCAAATTGCAAAAAGTTTCTTCGAAAATAAAGTTGTAGTTATAGTCTATCGAGCTGGATTTTTGAAATTCGAACAATTTAGCAATTTACAGCAGTTTAAAAAAAAAGTTTGTATTTTGCGTCATAAATATTACACTTTAATTTTTTTCATTAATTTTCTAATCACAATAGCAAAAATCCGGCTCATTAGACTATAGAGAAAACGATTTCGAATATTTGAAGAAAAAAAAACATCAAAAAATATTGAAAACGGTAGGAGTTATCATGCCGATCGTGCCGGAAAAAGTAATTTCGAGAAAAACGCATTTAAAGTGTCAAGTGCGTCTCGCTCGAAGTTGCACGCAGCTGAAGGAAGAACTTCGATGATTTTTCGATTTTTCTACAGAAAAATCAATTTTTACAATCGACTTCCTATAAGATCGATTTTTTGGGGGACTTCCCATCACCTATATTAACTCATTATGTTCTTTCACAGTCGTGAGTAATAAGTTATTGCTATGGGAAGTGCACTAAAATATAGAAAAAATAAGTACTGCCCCCGCTCACATAAAAAGTACTAATAATCATTTCGACACAGAACACAATTAAAACAATATTTAAAGACCGTATCTCTGAGTCGACTACTATTTTTCTTCTATTTTGGTACAATTTTCATCGTTGCAAGTTTACTAATTACTACAGTAATTGGTCAAGAACTTTGTGAAGCGATCGGCTTTCAGCTTGCGGATAGTTGATATCCAAGAGATGGTGCCACTATGAGCAAGATCCATGGAATTCTGATTTTTCGGTGGTATTGCAGTTTTTAGTGAGCGGGCATTTAACTCATTGAAATGAAACGATTGATCTCAAATCGATACGCATTATTTTGGAGCAATTAAATAAAAAAATAGAACTATTCCAATAATACAATTATAAACCTTCAAAATATGGGAAATCGCGAAGGAGGATGAAAATACTCCATACCGGATTTTCCCCACCTTTAAGGCAGGATTCTACTTTGAAACTTCGAAAAAAATGCTTTTTTTCAAATTTTTTTTTGAAAGAATGAATAAATATATTCATGTAGGGTTTGTGAGGTTCAATGAATACGCTCTTGAAATACGCTAGAAAATTTTTTCCTATTTATTTCATGCACTTTTTATACCCAAAAATATGACTTTAATCCAATGCCTCTATTTATAGGTGGGTATGCGCCGGGGCTCGAATTTTGGAAATGGGCTATCTGAAAAAAAAAAAAAAAAGTTTTAGGTTCAATGTAACCCCAGCAACCGCCTAAACTAGGATTTTCAATGTTCATGCAAAAATGAAGGAATGGCGACGAAAACAAAAAAAAAAGAAAAAAAATTGTGTGTCCTTTTTCGGATGGCTCATTATCAAAATTTCAACAACGGCGCCTAAATTGAGGGCATTTCATTAAAATGATATTTTTGGGTATAAAAAATACATAAAATAAGTGGTAATTTTGTTTTAAATGTATTTCAAGAGTGTATTCATTGAGCCTCACAAGCCTTACACCAATACCTTTATTAATACACTCATACAAAATTTCCAAAGATAGCCCATTTCCAAAAAGTTTCAAAGTAGAATCCTGCCTTGAGAATTCATAACTCTGATTCTATTGACGATATCAATCCCGGAAATTCACCTGAATATTCACAGAGACTTCAGAAACCTCTCCCTTTCTCCCGAAATGGTAGGGATATCTGCAAAGATTCCAGAGTCATGCTCTTCCAAAAACGATTGATGCCATTCTGATGGTAGGTGATATCCTTAGAATCGAAAATACACTATGTTTGGGAGAACATCACTCTGAACCCTTTGAAATATCGTTACTATTTTTTGGGAGACTTTTGGAGGGTATGGAAGGTATTTTGCAAAGCATTTTCCAGACGTACGCCACCCTCTGAGTTTTATAAAGACTGCCACACGCTCATACTGTTCTTAAAAATCTTTCAAAGTTTTGGGAGATCTTGCTTCTAAGTCTCGAATTCCATTTAACCATTTTTTGAATCCTGACAGCCCTTATCTGGTATTTTCTTCCCTCAGGTACAACTGCATGTATTTTTGCCAGTACTTTATAGGGTAACACGACCAGTGAATGACCGAACTGTTGTAGTGAGGGATGTTTCTACTGATGAAAAATAGTAATTAATTTTTAAACTCAGTTTGATTAATATAATGGTATTCAGCAGTCATTCTTCTTCCAGTCTTCATCGTGCTATCTCCTTAATTTCATTACGGTTTTTTGTAAACTAATAAAAAATAGAGTAGAGTACCAAGACCCAGTGAATGACCGCTCTTGCCCATTGAATGACCGGGAATGGTCCAGTAAATGACCGATGTATTAACTTACTGCTTAAAGTATGCAAATTAATTTCTAAACAATTGTTTTTTTATCTGAACGAAAAGATTATTAATTCTACTTCGTGAAAAAACTAGTTGTTTGTTTATTTAGCATATGTATAGCCTCTCGGCCTCTTACATTTTTTCGTTCCCCCTTTGTTGCATTTTATCCCCGGTACATAGATTGTTAGCAGGATTGTGCTTATTCTAAATTGCAAAAGTACATTGGTTGTGAAAAAACAATATCCTATTATTCAGTTGAAAATGCATTATTTTTCTTCAACGAATTCTTGTCATCACAGTATTCATGTATTAAGATATATATCTTAATTTTCTGAAACAGATTATTTTTAGATGTATAAAAATATTCTTGAACTCTATTAACATAAAATCATCAATTGTAACAATTTGCACTGAGAGAAAAAACTATTTTCTAGGAATATTACATAGTCCATGTCAATCGGGGAATGGTTTGCCAGTGGATTTTTTCCGCTCAATAAATATTTTTCTCTCTCAGTGTGGAATTATATTGTGCTTAGTTAATGATCAAATTATGCAGACAGATCCGTAGAAAATTTAAACAATTAACAAACTTCAATATGTAATATTATTTTTATTATCTATGACTTCTACATTGTTATCACCAGTTCGTTATTTAGCTAAAGCATGTCGGTCTCAAAAAAAAAAACTGTGTTATATATGAGGCGTTCCACGCTATTTCACTCATTTTTCAAGCTTTTTTCCTCGATTTCGTTCATTTTTGGATATATCATTGGAATAGCTTGTGAAAGTCATTTGCCATGGGAACAAAGAAAATTGTTTTTTTTTTTTTAAATTATGACCATTTAAAATTTTGAAAAAACGGTGAAGACGCCCATTTTCACAAGACGGTGAAGATTCCCAGCAAATAAATTTTCGTTGTAATTATACGCTCTTCAGCAATAAGAAAGTACTCTTGCATTTCCTTCATAAAACTGATATTGAACAAGATAGGAGCATTCAAAGCTGGAGTCGAATGGGCATCTTCACCGTTTTTTCAAAATTTTAAATGGTCATAATTTTTGGATATTTTTTTTGTTTCCATTGGAAATGACTTTCCTACGCCATTTCAAATACATATCCAAAAATGAACGAAATCGAAAAATAAATATTAAAAAATAAGTGAAATAGCGTAGGATGCCTCATATCTATTAATTAAGTTATCTCCAACATTTTAGTTGAACGATAAAGTTTCTGACTTCATAAATTGAATATAGTCCATATTAGTGATGCAAGATAGATCTTTTGACATATCAGAAGCTTCTCCTGCTTGCAAATCTCCCATAATTCCTCAGACAGTCATTCAGTGGTACTGACGAATTTCTGACTTACCAATGAATGACTGTTCGGTCATTCACCGGCTCAATAGAGTAATGAAGTATACCAGTGAATGACTGGCATAAAATTAAGAAAAACTAATTATTATGTTCAATTTCATGTACAGAAAGTCAATTTTAATGATTATTAACTCATAACAATGATGAGTAATTTTTGGTTCCATATGAAAATCAACTATTACTGTAAAAATACATAGTTTCCCGAATTCCTTGTTTTCACGGATTTTAAGTCAAAATCAGTGTTTTCCTAATAATCTCAGCAGCGCCTGTATAATTTCAATTTATTTAAATAATAATTCTATCAATTTCTGCGATTTCTTGTTATTAAATGATGATGAATACATGTAAGATTGCATATACAAGTGAATAACAAGTTTAAATTCAATTATAAAATTACTATAATGATTATTCTGTCCATCGGTCATTCACTGGTGAGTGATCACGGACTGGACCGTTTACCCTATAGAAATTTTTCTCTCAGTCAATTGCTTCTCAATATAGTCGGCAATATATTTAATTTCATCACTTCCTGTTGGAATATCCGGCAACTTTCCTCTAGCTAGAAATTTGTTACTCTCTATAATCGTATTTGATTCCACTGTAATGAAACCTTTATTATTGCGAGAGTCAATTTTTGAAATTGTGTTGGATTTTAAAAATTCAACTAATCCAAGAACATATCTCTTTCCTGGATCCAGTTCAATTGGTGGAAGAGAATATTTCGATTCCAATTTAGATGAAGCTCCTGACACCATCGAAGTAAATGAATCAGCTATGATCATCAGTGATAAACTAAAAAGAATTTATACTTTTTTCCCTTTATATAAGTCCCCCAGTGAGAACTTTCAAACTCAAATGCTAGTAGCACATTACCTAACAAGTGTGGTAAAGTATTTTCTGACGAGTGTGAGGTTGCAAAACGAGCCGAGGCAAGTTTTGTAATCGGTCGAGTCTGAAAATCTTGACTGCAAGTAAGGTACAGTTTTTTCACGTCAAATGTGTAGGAAGTGCTACTGACCACACGGCGTGCGGAAAAGTTATATGTCATGCTACCAGCTCCTGGGTGGTTGTGAATTATCAAAGCTACTAAAGTCCATGACATTATTCTAAATTGTTGGAATATGAGCAGAAATAATCTAGAAATTTAATAATTTATTTTCAAGAAAATGTTATTATTCCTCCGTATAGACCGAAGAAAGAGAATGCGTGAAGTCTTTCTCGAAACGTTCTTATAAACATATCCAAAGCGTAAAACATACAATTGACAAAAAGAAATTAAAAATCGAGATTCAGGGCCCTTCGTCCTGTCCTCTCGATCAGTAAAGACGTCGGATCAATAAAAGAATAATTTCTCTGCTTAAACTCTGCATTTTATTTCACGACCTTTACCCATAATCCAATATCCATCGTCTCAAATGACATCCAATGAGTATCAGGTCCTTCTTCATCATCCAAGTTGGTGATAAATGATTCATTTTTGACTGGTCCATTGATTTGTATACTACTACACATAAAGACTCCCCAAAATTGTAGAATGTCCATAATTTTAGCATACTTTGTCTAAGCTTTATCAGTTGAAACCTTGCATGGTAGCATATCGAACGTTTCGTTCCGTGACCGCATGCGGTCAGTGGCACTCTTAACATTGTACTTGAAAAAACTGCACCTTACACGTGCGGTAAAGATTTCCAGACTCGTGTGATTACAATACTTTAACGCACTTGTTAGGTAATATACCATATACTTTCGCATTGAATACTTACCAAATCTCGAAAAACCCGATCGAGCATGTTCAGGATATGATGGGACGTTGTTTGTTTATCAATTGAAAAAAAATAAAAATTTCCGGTCCCTATTATTCCCGGAACTTTTTGAAACCAATTTTTAGAATGAAAAAAAAACAAACAGAAAATTACAAGAAACTCACAGAACATTAATTCAAATTCACGAAACCCCCCATCCACTGAGGGGATTTTTTTCAGACTGCCATGACTATCTGTCGAATAGCCATGATCAAAATGAACTTTTTGAAATCAGTTATCACACCCAGAAGTTTAATGCTAGGGTGACTATTTGAGATCACTTCATTGAATCAAGACGTGTAACAACCGATTGTTATATTTTTCGTCCTGTTATCGATGCTCATATTATAATCCACACTTTATGAAGGATTATTCGACTGAGATAGAATAGAATCCATGAAATCATATTTGATCTACTAATGATTGCGTGAGTAAAAATTCTATGTAAATTTCTCGTTAATTGCAAATTTTTCTGATGTGTTCCTTAGCCGAAAAAAAAACATAAAAAACTTTGGAGGATTTTAAAAAGTGAAAAATTATAAATTTTCTTCGTTCAGTTATCATAACTAGTTCGGTATTACAACTGTGAGAATAAAATTTCATGTAACGAGAACAGACAGTTCATACTCATGCCTACTATCTGATAGTGAGACTTGAAGCTGATAAAATTCAGAATGAAAATTCGTGTTTCCGATCACAATATTTACTAACAATATCATTATAGTCAAGGTCTTCTTGTACCATAATTTTTGAGTTCGAGCCTACAAAAAATTCTTTGTGTCCGTTCGCTGTGCGATCAGGAGTTTACGAGTTATCGATGATCAAAGACCAAAAGGTGTTTTTTCATTCTGCTGCCGATATCTCAGTAACAAATAATCGTAGAGAGAAAAAAAATAAAGCTAAAGAATCAGGCTAAGCGAACCGGAAGTGATAACACCGCAAAAAATGCTTCGAAACCCATGGACCATTTTGCAAAATGGAAAATTTTTTGACTGTTTTTTCTTCAGGTTTATACCCTTCTTCGCGACATGAGTGTTGCCTAATGAAGGTTCTAGTCTCAAGATTTCAAAAGTAGAGATATCAAACTTTACAAATCTATGTTTTTATCTCGATCTGATTATTGTTCGAGAAGTTACAGTCCTTCGAAAGTCACTTAAACAATTGAAAAATTTCTCCTCCTCAAATGGTTTTACTAACTATATATCTGTCAGATATTAACTTCATATAAGTAATCCGAATTTTTATATACGGTCGGATATAAGAGATATATGCGTCTCATATATATCCATATACAGGGTGACGTCAGTATCCACCTCAAATTCTCGGGACAAGGAAAATAAGAAATGACAATTCCAATGGTGTAAAAATGAATCAATTTGGAGAAAAACCATCTGAATAGTGATACATGGATTTTATTCTGTAATTTTGGAAATTGGTGCATTCAGCGTCGTTGAAAGTGTCGCACTTGACATCGGCTCAATTCTTCCATTCAATACTACCAGAATTACTGCATTCAGTATCGCATTTGAAGTCGCAACAACAAAAACATTCGTTTGGCTCACGGGAGTCATTAATAGTATATTACATGCCTAGGGCAGTAATGTAAGAAATGTCTCAGAGCACATGTAATTGTTGGCCGAGGCGAAGCCGAGGTCAACAAACATGTGCTCTGAGGCTTTCTTACTTACTGCCCAAGGTGTGTATACGATTTTTCTGCACACTGGGACAGAAGTGAGCTTACGCCCGAGCGCAGCGAGGCCGAAAGTCTCACTTTCGTCCCAGTGTACAGAAAAAAATTTTAATATCCGATTCCATAGATTCTGACGGTAGTAGAATTGTAATTGTCAATACTTCAAGCCCCTGAAGTTTGTAAAGGGAACGTCGATGTCCTGTATATATGAGTAACTGTATTGTATACAAATTCATGTATATTTTTTCGTAGAGCTAAAAGATAATATGCATTTTTTATACCATGTAAAAAATAAGTTATTTGAAGAGAAAACCAATAAATTAATAGCTAAAAGCAATGATAAAAAAAATTATATAGGGGCTTTCCATAACATGGATGCGATCAAAACATTCGGGTTCACGAAAGCAGGGGTATTGGCGAGGAAGCAGGGGTAAGGATTTTTTACACCTAAGGAGCAAAGAACTAACGTTCGTAGGACCAAGTGAGCAAAGAACTACGAAAGTTAGTTCTTTGCTCACTTGGTCCAAAGAATAGCATACACACCACGAATGGAGACAAGTCAACCTCGCCAAAAATTTGGCACTCTCGTTTCGCTCGGAGGCTGACTTTTTCCCTTCCTAGGTGTGTAATATACTATTCTCATATTCTCCCCAGAAAGAGACTTCTCAATCCGGTCCACTGTCTCTAGCTCTAATTTATATACTACACAAAGAAAAATGTTTTCTTAATTTAAGGATGTGCAGTCACTTAATTTAAGAATGTGCAGGTCACTTAAATTAAGTGACTTTTCTCACTTAAATCAAGTGACTTTTTCTTTCTTAATTTAAGTGACCTGCACATTCTTAAATTAAGAAAACGTTTTTCTCTGTGTAGAGTGGAATAAGTTGTATCATTTCGTCGCCATAGAAACGAAAAGGCGTAAGTATCAAAAAAACTACTTTTAAAAGGGAAAGGGGTGTACGTCCGAAATACATATCAAAATGTTCTCTATGACGTAATGAACAAAAAAAAGCGAACTAAAAATTGAAAAAACAAGAGGTCCTTATCGCCAAAGCGTAGCGTAAATAGGGTATATATTCAGCCCATAGACCTCCCTATTATTATTATTATTTTTTGTTATATCTCTCAGAAGTTTGTCATATCAAAAGAGAATTTCTTCTAAACATACACCTTTCCGTTTTTAGTAATGCTCGAAAACTTGCGAAATGTTAGAAGAGTTCATAACACCCAAAAGACATATTACTACACGGAGAGAATTTTTCGGAGTCTCGAACCAAAAAATATAGTAGAAAAGGGCCTTGACTATAATCATATAGTTAGTAAATATTGTGATCAGAAAGTTTTTTAGACAATTTAGGATTTTTCCCTTATTCAAAACCTCCTATTTCTTTCATATTTTTGTTTCTGCTAGGAAACTCTTCAGAAAAATTGGATATTAATGACAAATTTACACAGATAGAATTTTCGCTTACTCAAGCATTAGTAAATCACATAGGATTGAATCGATTTTGTTGATTCTGTGATTGTCAATGCAGTGATCTCGAATAGTAACCCTAGCATTATAATTCTGGGCACGATAAGTGATTTGGAATAGTTTATTTTGACCTTGATTACAAGCAGATAGTCAGAGCAGCATGAAAAAATCTCGTCAGTGTAGTTCATACGCTCCTTTGTTATCAGTCATTTCTCCAATTTTCCCATATCCTTTAACAATAGATAATAACGAAAAGACGTATCACCTGCACTTTGGCCCTTTTGTTGATAATAATTTTTTTTAATCATCAATTCACTTTGAAATTCTACAATATCCAATGGGCGTATCTCCGAAAATTCTCGTAATCAATTATATCTGTGGTATTGATCTGGGAAACGATTTCACACATATGCAAAAAATGTATAGAAATAGTTCTTATAGACACTCAATTTACGTATCAAGAACACATGAAATTCTTGGCGTATAAACAATATCCCAATATCATATACGCAAAACGTATAAGATTCTCTGTATAATGATTCTATAAAAATCTTCTATAGAAACTTTCTATACGTTTCTTTCAGACGTGTAAGAGCATTCTTTTTGTCTTCAATGAAAAAATAGTGAAGAACTTTCATGTAAAATCTAAAACAAGGCGATGATCGAATTATGTGAATCACACAATTATCGATGTCCATTACAATTATTACAGAAGCATACCACACGATGAGTCCAATGGAACCGGAAATTACAAAAATGATTCTGATGGCCGAGGACGTATGCCTGGGATGGTTACCCAGAAATATTAAGAATGGCAGTGATCATTCATCACTTTCTCAAAGAAAATTAACGTGTCTGTTGATCAGCCTAAAGGAAAATGTAATTTCACACATATTTATATGTGAATTGAATTAATCGTCATTCCAAAACCGTCAAATATCATCAATTTTAATCGTTTTTCATTATATTATTCCGGATTTCAATAACTTGAAATAATTTGACTAATTAACTTATTTGATGGAGTCTCTTTCAAGAATAAAATTATAGAAAAATCTTTTTTGCAGCATACGAAATTTTCTACAGAAAAAAATCTTTTGGTACATTATTACTACTCCTTCAAAAATATTCTCAAAACAATGAGCAATCGTTTTTCTTCGACTATTATTTAGATATTCATATTGTCGAAAATCGGCAATTGTCGTCATTCCACATTTGAACTGACTAAAATTTTTTCCAATAACATATAAAAAGACACTCACAGAGCACTGATTTGATTTTTCGAAAACCAACATCTATTTGCTGTGCGATCAGTGGTTTAACAGGTGTCGATAATCGAAGACAAAACGGTGTTTTTTCATTCAACTGCCGATATCACAGTGACAAATGTTGCACAGAGAAAAAAAACCAAATTGAAGTTATAGAATCAAGCTAAACGACCTTGCTATTAGTTGAGCCGGAAATTTTTTTTTGAGCTCCTGATCTATTTTCAAAAATGAGAAAAAAAATTTCTTTGCGTTTATTACTTTTTTTCACCATAAGTAATGCCACGGGAAAAAGACTCACTCGTTAGTTCAAAAGTAGAGATTTCAAGCTTTAAAGTTCCTTTTTTTTCTTTCGATCCGATCTTTTTTCATACAGCTACAACTTCTCAAAAATTACCGAAAACATCCTGCTCCTATAATTGTTTTGCAGAGTGGAATTTTAGAAGATTTCTGGAAACTTGAATGTAACATATTTTATTACCCACAAAATCCCCAATAATGTAAAAAATTGCACAGAGTCTTATGATAAATCAGGATTTTGCACTTTCCTTTGAATAATACTATCATTTGTCCATTAGATGAGGATGAAAAAAAGAAAAAAGATCAGTTGAAAAAAAATTGGTAAAGCATTTTACATGTTTGAAAATTTAATATTCCAAAATTTACCCGATTATTTTTTCAATCACAATTTTGACCAATAGGAGCAAGGGATTTGACATCATGTAGTGCGAAAAGATAATCCCCCGAATACTCCTCGTGCTTGAAAATGCATTGGATATTTCCCTCAAGTTTACCCGCTCAGCACCGTGTGCGTTCAGTTCAGTGCTACTGCCAAGCTTCAGGCACGTGCTGCTGAGCAATAAAACTCTCGGTAAATACCCGATAATTTTCAAACACTTAGGATATTGTAAACAAGAATTTCTCATTAAAATATCAATCCTGATTTTTTGATATATTCAACTAAACAGTATTTGAAATTATTTCCCAAATAGCCAGGCTGATCCAAAGGATTCAACATATAATGCCCCCAGACGCGATGGAAAGACTACACCACGCATGCAAGTACAGTCCATTCTCTACGTAAGAGAATTTCATATAAGAAACTTTTCGGTTTGGAGCTTATCGGATTATCCCCACTCTCACCGCCACTGCACCGCCTTGGAAATCAATTTCCAACATTTTATACAAGAGACTCATGAGTTTAGGGGGAAAAAGGCTAAATTTTGTGGATTTTTCCTTTCCATTATCATTATTGCACTCCGATGAGCTTGACAAAATATATTTCTATTTTTTTATTAACAAACTTAAAATAATGACAAAGTTTCTTCATCACATGGTAACAAGCAGTTCCAATATTTCATCTCGAAACTCATAAAGTAATTTCAAACCGGTGCGCATGACAAGAAAGAGTGGAAGAAAAAATTTGATAAGGATGGAATTATAAGAAAAAAAACTACGAAGGAATGAATTATTGTATATTTTTTATCCTTAAAAATAAATTCAGCAAGTTTCTGTATAGAATGTTAAGATTTATTTTTCTCCTCCGTTGCAGTAGGTAAAGTGGAGGTAGGCCCATTCTTATAAGTTACCTGTCCTGCGGTCCCTGACGGTGTCTTATGTAGAAAGTCGACTGTATATGTTTATATTTTTATATTTCACAGCTTCTCAAAGAGAACGACGTATACAATTCTACCCTGAAGGCTCCGTTAAAGTGATTATCCCATCGATTTTTTTCTTATAAACCTTTCAGCACTCTCGCTCTGAGAATCTCTCTCACGCAACAAAATTCAACTCATAGGATGTCACTGCAGCGCAAGCGAGATACTATAAAACACGAGTGCTGAAGGGTTAAACATACTGGAATAAATAAATATCACAAATAATCTCGTAGAATTATTATTATTCAAGGCATGAAAGATGAAATTATTATCTCTTGTCGTCAAAAATCATCCACATGATTTCAATAATCGTTATTAAATGAATGACTCAATTTTTCTCAAACCTCAGGATTAAGCAGTCGAAGAGACCCCTGAAAGCAGTAAAAATGAATAATCGTAATATAACATCAGCTGACTGGGCAAGATGCAAAGCAGAATAAAACTGCGACGACAACTAAAGGGAAGTGAAAAAGACTGAAACGACTAACACGAGTAATGAAATTTCAACAATCGCGGTGGCAGAAAAATGTTTTCATAAGAAGAAGACAGTAATTCTTCACTTCTTTCTTCCTACAGTGATTGTTATCCTATTGGATCTCACTATACACTGTAAAAACAAGTATCTGAACTTAAGATATCAGTTAGTGAAAAATATTTTAGCTTCAAAAAATATCTTAAAATTACCATCCACTAGCAACAACGTCTCCAAAGTGTTTTGAAAGTGTCTGCAGGAGTATTTTAATTTCAAACATTTGTTTTTGCAGTGTAACCAATACTATTAGTTGAAAATCCAAATTTTTGAGCGGAATTTGCCTCCATCAATGAATTAAAAATTGTCTGTCATAATTTTTTCCATTCTTTACACGCTCGGGTTCGATTTGCGCCAGTAACACTGGTGAGATGTAAAGAGTACAAAAAGTCTTGATCAGTCGCAAAATACGCTCAACTAGGATGTTGCCATACTCTTTAGAGGTATTTTTGTCCTCGGCAAGCCCCATCGAACTAAATTTAATTCATAAGCAGTTGTGATATTCATTTCCATGTTCATAAATTGAGATGTAAGAATCATGGGACGTTGGAAATATTGAATTTAACAATACTAATAATCGTCAAATGAATGACGTTGTTTACACAACTACAGTGGGATTCGAGTGACACACTGCAGTGTTAAAAATAATCTTCTTGTATGGTTTTCATTTCCGATTGGAGAAAAATATCTTTAAGTTGACTACACACTAATGATGTCAAGAACCTGAGGAAGCCTGAATAAAGCGGGCGAAACGTCGTTCATTTAACAATTATTACTATTGTTACATTCAATATTTCCAACGTCCCATGATCCTTACATCTGAATTCATAAGTTTCTAGAATCATATGAAATAAAAATTTGGCTGTAAATAACCAAGATATGTTGAGCGTAGATACTTTAATATTTCATTTCATTTCTCATATGGATGTATAATCGTCAAATAAAGTTCGTGAACGAACTAGATAGAGTATGTATGTAAAACGTTCACGAACCTTAGTTGACGAGTGTATGTAATGACCTGATAGGATCAATACTTTTCAATTTAAAAAAATGAAAAAAACTAGGGTATCAAAGTGCGATATTAACATAACATTTGAGAAAAATCCTATCCATTAATGGATGAAATGGTAATTACCATGGCCACAATTAGCAAATGATTTTTAATCATTTTCACTTCAATCATGAAGTTTTTTGAGGTATGGGCTTTTTTATAATAATCATCTGAATAAGTATGAAACAATAGATTGATAATAATTCAAAATTGGTTTGAAAATTTCATGATAAATATATTTCGATTTATCAGAATATATTTTAACTACGAGCATCATGAAGAGAACACATAGTAGTCGAAACATAATGCATTTTGTATTATTATTTTTTCATCTTCAAATAAATGAAAGCAATGACTGAATGAAAAGACTGAATATCTAAAATAAGAAAATTATCAAATCTCCTATTGCATGGGACAAAATTTGGTAAAAATCAATTGAGATGAGTTCGAGATATTCTTCGATCTAGAAATCCATCCGAACGTTCTTGAAGGGTAACAGAGACCTTGTGTGTTGACTTTTTAAAAAAATTATTCGACGATATTTTTCAATATTTTTATAATAAAAGTGTATCAACGACTGGGGAAAATAATTAGATAGTCAATGCTACTCTCATTTTATGGAAAGAACACAAAAATCGCTGAAAAATTGGTTTCAAAATTCACCATACACAAAGTCTCTCGTTACCGCTCAACACAAGTTTGCATACAACAATCGGGGAATCTGGCGATACTTCCGATTTCCATACATGCAGATTGGGCTCAACAAAACTTGAGCTAAATCAGCCGTATACTTCTATTATATTACGATTAAAATGGAATTCTTCTGATTTCTTTTATAATGTATAAAGACGGAAATTGGTGTCGAATTTGGATGTAATCAGTTCAATAATGTTCGAATGAGTGAAGAAATAAGTTCCAACGAAAAAACTTTTCAGTATCTACAGTTCAGTCAAAACAGAAAAATAGGGTCATAGAGTTTTTTTCTTATAAATTTTTCCCTATCCCTGAATTCCTACTCTCAACCAAACTCTCAAGTCCCATCAAAATCCACAGGAATCACTTAAATATAAGTAAAAGCCTGAGGGCTGTAACTATGTAAATAGTATTATCTGTGTAACTGTAAATATTGTGTTTGGTTACTCCACTCTATATAATGTTAATAAAAATCGTTTGAATTTGAATTTGAACAAGAGAAAAACAAAGAGATTGCTGTAACTTTTTTTTTTTCATTGCTGTAATTGAATCCGAATAATAAAAATTTTGAAAATTACATGGAAATGACGAATTCAATGTTAAATCGTATGACCAATAATTTAGAAAACGTATCATACAAAAAAAAAACATTCCCCCCGCTAATTTTCGAAGTAACGAAAGTAGAAAGAGGGGTATAAAACGCCGCGTGGTGACATAGAGGCATACACTTTAGGGTGACTATCCAACAATCATGTTGAATCCCAGTATTACTGGAATGTGTTGGTGTATTTTACTGCCCACATCAAGACCAATATCATGAGAACTGTCGAGTTTTTGTATATAGTGACCGCCCGCAGTGATCTACCACCAGAAGATTCGAAACGCAATAACGCGTATGAAAGATGCACCTTATGCGGGATGAATAGTTACTCTTCACCCAATTTGACTTAAAACATATTTCTATCGGGAGGCATCGTGAGAAATTGAATTGTCCGTGTGATCGGTACATGATGGTACGCTCATATGTACGGGCGTTCTCACGAAACAAATATAGTGGCTAAACATGACTCACGTACCCTTACAAAAATAACTCGTAGAATGAAAAAAAAAATTATATTTTCTGTATTTCGTTGAAAATTTTTAATGATTTTCTCATTTAACATATCAAATATTTGTCTTATTTCTCAAGTATTTTTTTATAGTGCAATGTTTCAAATTATATGAGGAAATTCTAAAAAATTCACGAAATACAAGTTTATCTTGTGAATTATATGAATAGCTGCGTCGTAAAGCCTCTGGACCAGAGGGTCTCTCGTCGTCGTCGTCGTCGTCGGCGGTAGTAATTACGTTCAATTGAGACAATTTAGATCAATTGGCCTTAACTCGCTGAATTAACTGGCAAGCTCGGAAGTCTGTTCAGTGAAGTATGTGGGCAACTAAAAAAAAAACATTCTTATTCCATTTTCATTTTTTTTTCTTCTCTGTCGTCATTACTACGTGCATAGGGTCAGGCGACTATTATTTGTGGCATGAACATTGGACTCTTCAACAAAAGGGTTACAGGATGGAGACGATATTCATCCAGTGTTATGATAAATTTTAAATTATTAAAATTAACGAAAAAATACATCAACACAATAATTTTATTTAAATCAAGTATACATTTTGTTTTTTTTTCTAACACCTTGGTCGGTTATTGGAATTGAAACACACATGAAATTGAATGATAATTAAAAATAATTTTTCTTAAATATTAATACTAAATAAAGTGTTAAGTTCTATAAAATATCAAAAATTGTGTAAGGTGCTGCCAAAAAAAGGGGGGTTGAGAAGGAGGAGTCAGGTACGCCTCCTCTCTCACTTGTTGCGTGTAATACGACAAAGTGGGAGACTGGCGCGCACTATTTCAAATCTTTCAACTTGTCCGCATGTTCATTGAGAAACCTTTTCGTAGTTATAAGGAAATGACGATTCACTATCTTCATATTTTTTTTGATTCATTCCCCATTTGTAATAATAATCCAGAACAGATCCACTTGTAAAACCACATCATGCACTGTAATTGTATGTTTTTTTTTCAAGAAAAATGATATGTAAATATACAACAAAAATTCTATGCACTGATACAACTATTCACTCAGACTTGGAATCATATCCAAATGAAACTTTCATATGTTAATCGAAAACTTGCACTTGATTGCACCGATAAAGCTAATGAATAATCGATTAATAATGAGGGAAATTCAAATTATCGTATAAATTAATATGAAAATAAAGGGAGACGAGGGTCAGTGCAGGAGGCGACCCACCCGGTACTGCAGCTTGGCATCACCGAACCTTCACTTATATCGTGCCTCGGCTAATAACGCCCAGTAATGTGATATGATTAGCTTAGTTGAGTTCAGTTTAGTTCGTATTCGTTCAATTTAGTGATTCGCCGGCAAAATCACATCGAGTTAAAGTCATTTAGCCCAGTTAAAGTTGTCCTGAGAGTTGATCGTGTGTTTGTTACTCTTAACAATTCATAAATGTTACATCTATCCATCAATTTATCATCAAATCAATATTTCAACAAGTCTTGAATCCACGAGAATTAATTTATAAATATAGCCTCCTGTGTAATGATGAAACGAATGAAACAAGTACTAATCCATTGATATACGACTAGTATTTAAAGTCATTCAACTCTCAGATACTATGTAACATTTAACGAAACTATAATGGCTGCATTTGTATGGTTGAAGAGTGAATCTTATAGGCAGCGTAATTAATACTTGTTGGATTACCAGTTAATGCGCGCATTCATAGACGAATGCAGAATAGAAATGGGGGTAGTTTGATTGGATCCAATTCGAGGCAATTCCTGGTGATTGTTGGCATTCATTGAGCTCTTACTGGTCAGCTTTAAGAGCTAGCTATCAGTACCATACTGTCCGTCAGAGAACCGAGATGTATCCTGATCACCATTCAAAGCCGATTCACTCTTATCCTAGAAATTTACATTTTTAATATCATTAAGCCATTTAATCTCTGTCATATCAAGTATAGCACTACATCCTTATGGGCTAGGAGTAAGTACAATGCAATAATAGAAGATATGATCGTCATGACAGTTATCAAAGATGAAGGAGAAAATAAGGTAATGATATGATGAGGAAGGAAGTAAACAAAAAAAAACGAATATTTGAAAAAATGAAAAAAAAAAAGAAATGACAATTGTCAAGAAAGGATCATTATTCTATGGCTAAAATACAAAAGAGTTTTGCTGCAGAGCTTAGTAGGCAGTACCCGATGCCCGCATTCATGCCCTGGTAGTCACATATATTGACGCCTCCTCTGTTTCGTGTTGGATCCTCTGTAGAATTTTTTTACTGTATGAGCCTCAGCGATTGGCTCCTGTACGACTGAGCCCCGTGGGCGGTGCTAAAACTCATTCCTTTAAATATAAACGTGTGTGAGATACCCAGTCGTTCACCAAGGTCCGTCACAACTAGTTCACTTTGTTAACTTCGCTTAAAAACAAGTCAAAATTAATCATAACCGGCCTAACAATTTATAGTAATTGGTTGAGATTCCATTAACACCATCCAGGACCTGCAACAAACAACAGACCGCGTTTCACCGGCTGCATTCAATTGCCAATTTGTGATTTGTTCTCTTTTTTTATTTATTTTCTCTTCTCTTTAATTTATCTTTATTTTTTTTTTCTCTCTCGTCCCACAAATAATTTTCAATTTGTTGTGGAATAGTTATTACACAGTTAGAACAAGTGTTTGTGATTGAGAAGATTTAAAAGATCTTCATGAACCTCGTTGATTATTCGTGGCAATTAAATCTTCTCGATTACTCAAGAGATTATTTTGCTGAAGAATTTTTACCAGTTGATAATTATTGCCAAAGTGAAAATTCATCATTGAATACAATGGATGGTACACCATTCGATGATCCGATTTTTTCGGATTTTGGTGGACGCACGGGTACTGGAGTTCACAGTATTCAAGTTATGCTTGGTCTTCATGGTGGTCATCATACTAATGATTTGATACCACCCGGTGGACATCTTCATAAGCTCGATTCTAATGATGATTCGCCACCACATCATCAGGCATCTCATCATCTTCAACAACAGTCCCAGCAGCAGCAGCAACAACAGGCGCAGCATCAGCAAAAAGAACTCAAAGAATTGGAATTAGCCGGAATTTATGCACCACTTTCACAAGGACAGGATGTAACAACTTCTACATCGAGCTCAATTACGCCTACATCAACGACCCTTCAACAGAATTTACAGCTTGGAAATACTATGAAGAGAAAACCCGATGATACGATGAATTCTATGGCACAAGGTAACCATACACATGAAAAATACCGATACCAAGTTTTTTAAATAGGAATATTAATCTTATGGTTTTTTTCAATATTTGGAAATTTTGTTTATGAGAATATTTTTTTTTTCGATTGAATAACGAATAATATTGTATTCTAGTTGCAAATGAGACGCAGCCGACGAAAAAGGATTCCAAGAAAAAATCAAATAACGATGGAATTAAGAAGAAAAAGACAAGGTAAATATCTTCATGAAAAATTTACAAAATTAAATGATTAAAATGTAAAACTAAACCATAGTTTTGATTGGAGAGAATTAAAAAATTAAGAAAAAATGGAAATTTTCAGAACGACGTTCACTGCCTATCAGTTGGAGGAATTGGAGCGTGCGTTTGAACGTGCCCCGTATCCAGATGTATTTGCACGCGAAGAGCTCGCATTGAAGCTGCAACTCTCTGAGTCTCGTGTGCAAGTCTGGTTTCAAAATCGTCGTGCAAAGTGGCGCAAGCGTGAGCCACCACGTAAAACCGCAGGCTACATGACAACCGGCACTAGTGGTACTGGATTATCTGGATCTTTCACATCGCTAAATAATAGTTTGAATCCATTTGCATCAAGTACAAGTGTAGCAACAGCAACACCACCCGATGCTTGGGCATATTCACCGGCTTATGATCTTGCTCCACATATGAATCTCCTGAGTCCATCGAGTTCACCATATTCCGGATCATTTGGTGGGCCAAGTAACAATGGATCAGCCTATTCTTATGCAACTATGCTTCCTCAGCATGATGCATCGCTGTTTACAACACCAACGGGCAATACAATGCGCGTACATCAGGAGTATATGACAGCAACAAATAATAGTCCACCACCATCAACATTAACACGTGCTGATTATCAAAGTATGGTATCAGCTCATTCACCTCAACACTCTAATCATCTAACAGCACCTGGTAATAATTCATTATCTGAGGAAGATCATCAACAAAATAAACAATTGGATTATGTAGCTGGTCTCAGTCCACCTGATAAATATCATCATGATCAATCTGATTATACTTCGCATCAGCAATCAGAAGCTTCACATACTAAACAGGAATATAGTATGCATTCACCGCCATCAAGTGCTCGTAATCTTAAAGATCAGGTGCTTGTCAAAAGTGAACCAACTGGACAATCAAATTACGTGCAACTTCCACCTTTTTTGAATTAACACGGACCCTCGGTATGCGAGGAAGATATTATAATGCAATGAAATAATGTGCCTCAAAGTTTTCTCATTAGTGATTATAATTTTTTTTTTGTTTGTTGCTTCTTTTCTTTCCTCAAGTGCCTTAATAATAATTCTCTGTTCTCTTAAGAGTTTCAATTATTAAAAATGCGCCAAAGATATTACTTATTATAAGAACTATCATTTGAGCGGCATAAGATGAAACAATTTCTCCCAAAGAAAATAGAAAAATGGGAAATGTAAATTTTGGCTCTGATAATCTAGTTATATTGTCTATTATTATTATTATATATTTCGAAGCTTATGTTAACTTTGGATAAAAGTATGTGTTTTAAATGATGGATAATTTCATGGCAATCTTTGACTTTTATTTGTCTTAATAAATAGAAATATATTCACATCATTTAATGGATTTTTTGCATGACATTTTTTCCATTCTTCAGTTTCTCGGGCAAATTCTTCGGGTGTCTTTGTAATCTGCAGTTGTTGATTTTTGCTCCATACTCCGTCACCAGTGAAATGAAATTCTTTCTCAATTTTATATGCACATAAAGCTAATAATTGACTTTGCGTATAACGATTTTCTTCATCCATCAATTTGTTCATTTCTACGAGGCTCGCAAGAGAAACTTCAACTTTGTCTCTGAAAACAAAAGAGAAATACAGTTTTAGATTTATGGTGCAATAAATTATACTGTTCAACGCTTTACATCACATGTAATCGCGACCATCTAGAATACACCATTGAATTTCAAAACATTATCGATAGAATACTCTATAAATGTACTGCAATTATTCTATTGTAATTTGTGATTAAATGATATTTTAAATGGAAAATCTCTTCAATTTGCGAGGAAAACTCCAAAAAAGTTTGCAAACTAATTGAAAAAAGAATGATTAAACTATTATAACATGGGAAAAAATGGTAAAATAATATATATTACTTGGGATAGAGAAGTAACTGTAGATTTTGATAAATATCCTCCACACTAAAAGAATTCATTAGATACGCAAGTGTTTCATGTATCGTTATTGTATCAACATGACGCCATAAGGGGTGCCTTTTAATTTGTATTTCAATTTTGTTTGTATCTTTTTTCAGATAATTCTGCAACATCAAAGCTATATCTTTTCCTTTATTTCTATGAGTACCTGTTCTGAGATATTGATTGAAAGCACTGACTGATTTACTCAAAACATCGATACTGGTATGAGAAATGCTCAAATAACGTAGATATGCGAGTCTTCTTGGCAGGCCATCTTTCGTCAGGAGAATTTGAAGTAAACAAGGATGATGAAGCAACGATTTCAGCTCTGTAGCTTTTTGCATAGTTTCCAAACCAATTTTCACAGTATTTGGATTGAGTAAAAGGACAGTAGGAGTCCGCAAAACCTGTTCTGATGTTATACTAAACTCATCTAATAGAGCTTTAACTTTCAAAACATTCTTATACTTCATTTTCCGGAGAATGAGATTTTCTCGTAGTAAATTTATCACAGGAACTCCACAAATGATTGGCAGTTCAGTCAATATATTTTTTATATCGACTGGTGATGTGTCTTTCAAACATCCTTTCTCCCGAATCTGTAACCAGAATTTACTCAATTTATCTAAACTAATTATCATTTGATTAACATCATTCAATTGAGATTAGTGATGGGCGATTTTTCAATCGATCCTGTAAGATCAATTCTTTTTTTCTAAAAATCGATTTTTTGGGGCAATTTTGAGAAACTCGATTAATCAATTCTTTTTTGGAAGAGTCGTATCTTTTTTTCTGAAAAGGGAATGATGAAAAAGAGGATTTTTTGCCCCTTAAATTAAAACTGGTGAAACGGAACTATCGAATGATAGGCGATATCTCGAATTTAATGCGAGTAATTATACTTTTATGTCATCGAAATTTCGAATTGGCTGCGAAATATCGCATCTATTAATCGATTTTGAAAATCATCGATAGTAGATGTGTCTTTTCATTGGAAGAAATAGCTTTGTCGATTCTCAAGTTTTGATTCTTTTTTGAAAAAATAGATTTTCGAAAAATCATTCTTTCTGAAGATCAATTATTCGAGAATCGACTTTTTTCGGAGATCACCCATCACTAATTGTGATACTGAGAATAGCAGACATCTGACAATGGGCATTTGTTTACATTTTATCAACAAATAAATTATTTTTAGTAAAATAAAAAATATGCACATGTAGAACATTGAAAAATCTATAAGTGCAAATTTTTGAATATGTTTTTAAAAATAATTTATTTCTCAAAAAAAATCCACAAGATTGTCGCATGTGTACTCATTTCATTATCGTTATTCAATTTCCATATTTTCAATTACCGTTTCTATGGAAAGTCCAACATCTCTGTGAAGTATATCAAAGCAACTTTTCAATCTCGAAAAACTTTTGTATCTCAATGTATGGCTCAAACTATCCACAAGTCGATGATTTCTATCTGGTACCTCCAATCTCCACTTGATCCAATGAATTAAACATTTTTTTCTATACTCTCCAACTTTTAAATACTCATCCAATTGTTCTAAAGCAGGCACTTCTGGTGGTGGTTCATGAAGATGTGAATATAAATTGTCAGAAACTACTACATCTTTCGGTATTTTTGTATATGCCTTGAATGTAAGTATATGAATCCTTGAAGCACACCTAATGCAATTCCTTCCAATTATATCTAATTCAGATTTTTGTCACGAATGTAAAATTATTAAAATAGAGAAGATTGGGGCAAAATGATCCATTAATTTTTTTTTTAGTGAAGGACTCGATGAAAAATTCTGAAAAAATTCAAGAAGGTGCTCAAAGATGTCAACATCGTTAGTAAATTTTTTCGAATTTTTCTGTATAGGCCTTTACCTTTAAAAAAAATGCTCGATCATTTTGTCTTGACGATCAGTTTTGCCCCACTTTCCATGTTTCACATTTTTGCATATTCTTACGTTTTGAGCATGCCTGTGCTTATATAATGAGCACCCATCTCCTTCAACAACAGAATTCTATTTTCCAAGTCATCTTCAGGGAGCTCCAAAAACTTGATATCATTGACATTATTCTGCAAATCAACCTCCTGATTCTGCAGCAAAAATATTATCTTTAATTGCCATGAATTAAGATAAAAAAGTCTAATTAAATGCAAAATCTTACCAGGCATAGTTGACAGTTGCTTACGAGTCTCTCCTCGTCTATTTCTATTAAATGAAGATTATTACGAAGTAATTTCTCTGCACGTAAATGATCAATTCCTAGATTTTGTGCTATCAATTGTTTGTATATTCTAAAGTCACTTGAATAATTGCCAGTTACACTATTCTCCCATGGTATAGGTATCAGTCTTGAATGCAGTTTTGCACAACTTTGATGATGGTCGTGTTTGAATTTCACTCTCAAAAGAAATTTTGTTTTCATCATCCGATGCATTGCCAATTATAAAATAAAATGTTTGTCAATATATTCTAACAATTTTTCTTCTCATTGTTATTAATAATGAATATTTCTACAAGTGTATTATATGAATTTAACACAATATAAACAACTAGACAAAAATAACTTTATCTAGTTCTTAGGTTAGGCTTGTTTTACATTTCACTGGTTTTGCTTATGCTTCTAGTACTACTAGACAGTTGGAGAATCGTTTTTATTCGAAAGTATCACGTCATACCAATGAAAAAGAAGCCTTTGGCATTATTCAGCTCTATTACAGAATTAATTTTGGCTTCAAAGGAACATGCCTCTTTTTCAGTACAACTTGTGTTGTAAATTTTAATGATAAATAATGTCACGTGTAGAGCTCCGTATATTGTCGTGCTAGCGGAAGAGTCAGCATCAGCTTTCTTCGGCTTCCATACTCCACCCTGTAAATTTCGACTTCGGAACGCTTCGGGTGTCAACACTTTCGTTAGTACGACAATGGATAGCGGGTAAAAAACGTTCTTTTTGCTTTGGTTTTTCAATGGCTTGGTGGTTCGCTGGTGGTCAATGGAGGATCACTTTTAATTATTTGTTTTAGATAGTTAATTTTTAAAAATTAATTTCATTTTTCAGCCTACTTTCAGTGGAGAAATTTCCGATTTTCCAATTTTAACTTAGATAAACCGATGTAAGAACTATTGGTGGTCACAGGTAGCTCAATACGTAGATCTTCCATTCATAAATTTGCCATTTCTTCAATAAACAATAGTGAAGACGTCGGATGGAACTTTTTTTGTAAATTATTTTTGTGAATATCTGAATGATGTTTCTTTTCTTTGTTGTAGCTCTTAAAATTTTCTATAAGATCTATAAGAAAGGATTGGAACGAAAATACTCTAACTGGCTTAGTTTCTGAGATATGCACAAAAAAATATTTACAAAAAAAGTCCTATCCGACGTCTTCTCTATTTTTTATTGTTTAAATGGAAAATTTATGAATTGAAGATCTACGTATTGAGCTACCTTTGATCACCAATCGTTTTTCCATCGGTTTATCTAAGTTAAAATTGGAAAATCGGGAATTTCCCCGCTGACGATAGGCTGGAAAAGGAAATAATTTTTAAGAATTAATTATTTATAATAAATAATCAAAAGTAATCCACCATTGACCACCAGCGAAGCACCAAGCCATAAAAAAAACCAAAGCAAAAAAACGTTTTTTACCCGCTATCTATACGGAGCTGTGTATTTTCCCATGAACCGGTCACACCGGGGAGACTTCACCGTGAAGGCACCAGATACTGGACGGTTAAGCCACTGGTACCGGTTTCCGAACAAATTAGAATTAAATAATTAAAATGAAAAAAAAATTCAATTAAATGAATGAAACAATTGACTTGATTGTTATTTTAACATTTTGCAAGTATTGAAAAAATAGATTTTTTCACTTGAATATTAATTATTAGTATGCTTTGCTGCTGCTTCCGGAAACTGGGACCCGTCTGGTAACCGGGTCCACCACGGTACATACGTTTCTGAATGAGTCCGCGGCTTAGTCGCGGAGCATGAAAGTGTGGCTTAAAGTTCAGGGGGAATATTTGAAAGAAAATGTGAAGTGCCGAGGACTTTTTAGTTGAACTCGATTCTTCATCTCACTCACCTTTTTTTGATTATTCCAGGGGAACACCCCTGAAGAAATTGATTAAATAAAAATTTCTTTTCCTTAGGAATTGCATAGGGTATTTGAGGAAAAATAAATTTTATTAGTTAAAGTAAAACTTTTTAATGGTTAATAACTCATTTTTTCAAAGAATAAGTATTTTTACATGATAATATTCTTAGCTGATATAGTGATAGGAATTAATGGAAGTCGTATAATTATGGCAACTGTTCACTTAGGTGAGAAATATCTATAGTCTTCGTAACTCATTAAGAAATGACATATTTGTTAATGAAAATCTGTACCTGAAGTCATCAATTAAAATAGAAAATTCTCTACAAGAATCGTCATTTGGGAGAAGGAACAGTAGATAATTGAAAAAAAATAGGATTATTTAAACACTATTATCAATTATTTTTGTACTATGGTAGCGAAAATTTCGGAATTTATAAATGGTGAATTTTTTAACTGCTTTAGTTATGTTATGAACTAGATCAAATGGATCCTAAAGGCACATTATTGAGTCAATCCGAAAGGGCTCGGCATCACATGTAGCATGAAGATAATTTGAATAATGCCCCGTTACGGACGGTAATTGACCTCGATGATGAAAGTCTATTTTTTTTACGATTTCACCGGGAAGTGGACATATAACTTCATGGCGATAATAAAAATTTCCATTAAATTAAAAAAAAATCATTCAACAATTCTTCAAAGCTTTCAGCAAATGTTTGGACTCGAAAATCTTACTGACACCAGTCACCTGTGACTTATTATTCATTTCGATGAGTTGATCGACAGTTGTTAGAATTTTTGCAGTTTGGAGAAAATAAATAACTAGCCAGACAATACCATAACTGTTGATGCGATTGGCTCCACTTAATTCACAGTGATTCATCCAATTTTTAATGAATATTATTAACTTACGACAATCTGCGGATTTATTACAGTAATTCCTGATTAATGCTGTATTCTCAACAGTCAAGTCATTCATAGATGATAAATCACGCTCAATGTCAGTTGGATTGCTTCCTCTTCGTAATTGAGATGCTGCAGTCCAATATGAAATATCTGGATGTACTGGGTTGGTTCATTTGTTTTCAAAGTTCTCTAGTGATTTCTTCTGGACAGATGAGCCAACAAATCGCTTTCCAAGAGGGAGCAATAACACTTCATGCACCAATTGAAATCATTTTTTTTAAGTTTAGAGTCTTTTCTGGCGGTATTTTTATATAATCGGGAATTCTTTTCCCAGAATTGAAATTATTCGAAATCTCTTGAAATTTTTTTTTTTTTCAATGTCATCGAGAAATTATCGGATATTATCATGCATAAAATTTGGTATTACATATGTTTTGAAGAGTTGAGATGATTCACAAGAGATGAATATCCAGATAGATTAATACCACACTTCTTACATAGAAATTCATCATCGTCAATCTTGAAAATGACTTTATTCTTTTTTTTCATGTGATCAGGGTGTTGAACATGTTCTTCCATGTCCGATCGATCACGAAAATGCTTCCTGCAGAGTGTGCATAGGACAAAATCTTTGTTGTAAAATTTTTCGATGCCATCAGGCAAAGATTCGTGAGAAGAAAGAGGCCAAATTGATTTAAAATTTCCTCCATTTCTCCTACTGATAATACTGTTCTTAAGTGCTTGATGCTGCACGTCGGATAAGTGTGCCTCCACCTGAGTTTTGGAGGATAGTTTACATTTACATAATGCGCAGACTGCGAAGGACATGGTGGGAATTTCGAAAATTCCTTTTGATCGAAATTCTGGAGAAATTTTAAAACTCGTCATTTTTAATTGTTTAGGAGCTTTGTCAAGCATTCGCCTTTTTCCTTCTGAATGTTTTCGACTAGTTAGGTGCTCATTCATCGAAAGTAGTGTGTAAATATGGTGTTTTTCACATGTTAGACAGACCCAGATATCTGTTCCTTTAATGTTGTACACCTCCCCTAACGATTCTGCTGTTCGTTCCTTTGGTACACGAATATTTTCGGGCATTTGTGAGTTCGAAGCTGATTCAATGACAGAGGATTCGTCCTCAAATTCAACATCCTCATCTCCCATTCTGAAACCATCCACGCTGCCGTCAGACCCGGGATACAATTCAAGCGAATCATCTCTTTCACTCTGTCCATAACTCAGAGAAGAACATGATCCCTCGGAGAAAGAAACTTCAGTATCTTGCGACTTTTTCTCACTTTCTTCAGAATTAGGAACTGTGTCTCCTCTTCCAGCCGATTCTCTTGATGTCTTCCAGTTGATTTCATTGAAGAAATCTTCGCCTTCTTCTGTTCCTCCACTTCCTAATGATCTCTGTTGATTATTCATATGAACCGGGCTTTTAACGTGTTCGAATAGAGAATTTTCGTCGAATAATTTAAGTCCATTGCATATTGTGCACAAGAAATAATCTTCACCATGAATTTCCCTGATTCCTTCAGGATAATATTTATGCTGATCAATTTTCATCTCATTTGATTCGAAATCATCATTATCATCTTGTCTATCGAAAAATTTGCCAATAATGAATTTTCCTTGAAAATTCTTTAAATGAAAGCGACTTTTCAGATGCTCATCAAGACGAGAATCATCGTAAATTTTGATACAACATGCCCTGCACCAAGTGAAACAAATCCCAGTATCCTTTGTCTCAGTTTCCAAGACTTCCACAACATTAATCAAGCTCTCATCACCTGCAGCCTGCTTGTCAGCAATGAAATACTTGATTGCATCATGTTTATCGAACTTCAGTTTCACATCAAATTCTAATATCGGTCCCTGCAGATACAAATCAAATACTCGTGTTGCATGTCTTTTACTGTTAACATGATCCATTAATGTCAGCTCATCACCGAGAATCACCTCCTTGCATGTTCTGCATAAAGTCATAAAAACTTCATCACCAGGTGAACAAATTGATTTCACTGATTCACACATTAATTCTCTGTTATTATTCAATTCTTCATCATTATGAACAGCCATTGAATTGAGACCAATTTTACCATACCACAATACATAGTCTTCTGGTGATGGCACTGATGACGATGGAGGACAATTTTCCACCTGATTCATGTGCTTTGAAGTATTAACATGCTGGACAAGTGTTTTGGATCCTCCAATTTTGACAGAACATACTTCGCACCAATAATCATCCATTCTTTCTGAAATTACAGTAATATGTGGAAATAATGATTGATCAAATGTAAAATCCAATGAATTCATTTTTTTCTTGTGTTTTGCACCATTTACATGTTGAGAAATACATTTGTATGAAGTAATTTTGGTGCAGCATATTTGGCACCGGTACATGTTCTCTTTTTTTGTAAATACAATGTGTGGTGGTAATTCTTGCACGTCTGCACGCTCCTTAATGAAATCCTCTCCATGAGCAATAACTTTGGCATGCTTCAAAATCGATTCACATCCAATTAAATCATAGTTACATGATAAACAGTAGTAGTTTGTACTAGCAATATGCATGAATATTTCTGGAATATCAACCGCTTCCACTTCTTTCCCCTCAACAAATCTTACAACCTTCTGTTTTCCGGGCAATGTCTCAGTGACTAGATAATCTTTATCCTCTTCAATCCTCTTGATGACATTCTCTCGATGAGCAGTAGCCTTGGCATGCCTAAAAATCGATTCAGCTCCAATTAAAGGACAGTGACATGATAAACAGTAATAGGTTCCACGAGAAATGCGTAGAAATTCTTCTGGAATATCAACAGCTTCTACTTCCTTTCCCTCAACAAATCTTGTAATCTTCAATTTTCCAAGTGATTTTGCAGCAAATTTGTAATTCTTGGGCTTTTTCAACTTTTTATCTGTCGATGGTGGACATTTGTCAGCCATTACATGACTCAGAAGCTCTGTATATCCACGTAATTCAATATTACATGAGTCGCACTTAAAGAAATTATTTAAACCAGGGCTTTTCTTTTTTTCAGGAAAAATTTTACAAGCTCCAATTGTTTTTTCTGACAAGGATATTTTTACAACAGACTGAATTTTTTGAGTTGATGCTGATACAATATTGCTTGTATGAATCACTTCTTTTTTATTTTTGCCATCTTTTTTCTGTTTCTTCACCTTCATAGTCTCGCTTCCTTGAACATTTACACATTGATCTGAAGGACAATTCACTTCTGATATTGACGATAATGGCAATGATTCCTTCATGTTTGCAGAAGCCACATCTGCATTATTCAAAATTTTGCTTTTATTTCCTCTCCAAAACCATAACTTGTTCTGATGACGAGCAGCATTAACGTGTTCCTGCATATTTGCCCTCCCATATATGTCACATTTGCATAATGTGCATCTATAAAAGGCATTCAAAAGGAACAAAACTCCCTCTGGAAGATCTCTAACATCTGCTTCATCCTCCACCTCCACCCCTGGACCTGGCAATTTATTGGGACACATTTTGCAGTAACTATTTTTTTCGTTCTTCGAGGATACTGCGATGCTATTCATGGAAAAAAAGATGATTCAGAGATAATTACATTGAAGAAATGTCGGTAAAAAAAAATAACAATCAATTTTGATTGTAAATTATGACCGATTGTTACTTACAATTTTATTATTATTATTATTATTTCAATATCCTCAATAATTTTTCATACGTTAAAATTTTTAAAAAGCAAAGATAACACGGCGCAGTTTCTGACAGTTTTGCATTCTTCAGTGAAATAAAAGATATGTTTATATGCAGTTTTGTAGTAAGTACAGGGATTCCCAATTATACACAAATAATGTTTTTTAGTAATGCGACTGAATTTCGTGGAAGTGCGAACTGTTGTGATGTTATCGTCGTGACTCACGTGTGTCTCGAGACATTTGACCGTTATACTAACGGTCACATTAGTCTTTGCACTGATCATTTTGAGACGTGATCAGAACGCATGCGCACAACACATCAGTCACTTGAATTTAAATTTCCAAAACATAATCGCGAGTGACAGTGGACAAAATATGAAAAATGTCTAATCCGAGTGAGCTCGTTTGTTGCGTTTTCTTTTGACCTAAAAGCACTCGAAAATTTCACACGATTCTTGTGTCACTCCGACATTAATGACGTATTTCATGTTTTCTGGTTATGTTTTCAAATTTGAATTCAAATAGTTAATGCGTTGTGCGCATGCGTTCTGATCACTGCTCAAAATGATCAGTGCAAACACGACTATTACTCGAATATCATCGCACTACAAACAAAGAGGTGTAAGTGCTGTGTCTTATCATGGCACTTACGCCTCTTTGTTCCTACGGTAACGATACAATAACGAATGCAATAGGGGGTATTTTGGAGACAATTCAGGCGACTTATTAAATTACAGTCATTAGATGATGGTAATTGAATTAAATATCTTGCTCTTTACCTGAAAATTGGCTGTCATAAGATTAGGAACGGCACATTGCTTTTTCTATGTCACAGGAACCTGAGGAAGTGATCACTGTATCTCAGCTGGAAATTATCAGAGGTAAAAAACCATTGAAATTTAGTTAAAGAATCATTAAATCCTCCCCCCAACGATCTCTGATTATTTTTTTTTCATTTTTCAATTGTTGGTGGTCATTTAAAATAAAAACTGCTATTTTTTACGCAAAATTGCGCCATTTCGTAGGTAAAAAACTCCCTTAATGTAAAAAAAAAAATCAGCGATCGTTGGGGGAAGGATTTAATAACATTTTGCCTAAATTTCAATGGTTTTTTATTTCTGATAATTTCCAGCTGAGATACAGTGATCATCGCAAGTCGTCTATAGTCCGATTACCGAAAGGTTTACTTTTTTAAAGTAAGGTGAGGTACGGTTTCAGGCTCTCGGAAAAGTAATCCTTTTAAAAATCGGACTATATTCCAAAGAAACGTTGTTGGAAAAGCTCCGTTGTTAATATATATTTTCACATAAAAAAATTACTCAGTGCTGTTGTATCCATGCTTAATAATGTTCAGAAAGTTTCAATAAATCTGCTCAATTCATACATCTAAAAAAAAATCGTAAAAAAAATGTTTTTTTTTTTCCACGCGTAAACCTTTACCCCCCCCCCCCCCCCCCCTTAACAAAAATGGTGTTTTCCCTTTTTCTAAGTATTCATAAGTAAATGACAATATCCATGTATCCATATCCATATGCAATAATGCTGGCTTTGATAAACGTGTTTAAAAAAAAGCATGATCGCACTTTTGAATTTTCTGTCGCCGAGTCGCAAAAATGATTCGAGCGCGAAAATCCACCTTTAAGCTCATGTCTATTTTCAATTGTGCTGCTGTCTCGACAGCAAAAGATTTGTTTTTCGTCGGTATTTGGATCTAAAAGGTTATGAAATAGCTTTCGATTCTACGTTTTTCCATTACAAAATAAATACATAAAGATTAATATGTAAATAAAATTTGGAAGAATCGTAATGTAATTCTAGAATTTATTTTACGTTAGAAATTTAAACAAATTATTACTCGAAATACCAGTATTAGGTACGTTTGAATAAATACCTATGCTATTATCCTGCTAAATAATCGGTATTCTCAGTTTTATAGTTTTCATGATGATGATTGTATATTTTTCAACATTATAAATATTATTAATCAACGTAATTCAATCAAACATTGAATTTTACAATATATATAACGTTAATAAACTGATAAATTGTCTACATCGATAGGTTTATGATGGAGACAAATTTGAGCGGTATGTAGAAAAAGTTTATGTGTTACTGACTCATACAGGAAAGACCGGGGCAAAATGGACCTGCACAGCAAAATGATTTGAATTTTTTTTTAAGTGAAAGCTTCTGTTTAAAAATCTGAAAAAAAATCAGAAACAATGGAGACACGTTGGAGCATTTTTTCAAATTTTTCAAGATTTTTCCACGAACTCCTTCACTTAGAAAAAATTTCTGAATCATTTTGCCTCAGACGTTCATTTTACCCTGATCTCCCCTATACTATAACTATTATCACCAATTTTAACCTGTATTTTTTTACGTTTCATGCAGATTCGGACAGTGATATTGACGAACGTCCCAGTTTTCAGGGACACAGTTCCAATAAATCAAATAAAAGATCAGCTAAAAATGATTATTACTCGAATGAGGAACAATTCAATCCAAAACGACCGAGACTCGATGAACGTTCGAGTTTTGGATCCCACAGTACTAGTATATCACATGATTTATCACTAGACAATGATTTTTCCGAGAGTGATGAGGCCTTCGAGTCGAAACGGCCAAAATTCAAAGATTCTTCATCAACCTATCAAAATAATTCAAAAGAAAAATATGACAGTGAAGATGAACATCAGAATAATAAGAATAAAAAACTTTCAAATGTTGCTTTGGGTATTATGCAGAGAATGGGTTTTTCAGAAGGTAAAGGTTTAGGAAAATATGAACAAGGCCGAGTTGAACCAGTACAAGCATTCAATCAAAAAGGTCGTCGTGGTTTGGGTCATGATAATAAAAAATTATCTGAAGCCAAATTGAGATGGGATCCAAATGCAGAAGTTTTGAGTGTTCAAGAGGAAATATCATGGATAGAGAATGTGGGTGAATCACCTACTGCAGAAGATATGGAGGATTGGATGATACGTGGTCCTCGTAAAGAAACAATTGACGACGAAACACTGTTTTGTGATCCAAATATTTTGGCACAAGTTGTTAATTCAAAATCAATCTTTGACACACTTGATAAGCATGAAATGAGACGTGCAAGGACACGATCAAATCCATATGAAACGATTAGAGGAGCTTTTTTTCTGAACCGTGCTGCAGTCAAAATGGCTAATATGGATAAAGCCTGTGATTTCATGTTCACTCAGCCTAGATCGTTGAGAAACAATGAACTTTTGTATTTTGCTGATGTTTGTGCTGGTCCTGGTGGATTCAGTGAATATGTTTTATGGAGGCGAAAATGGCATGCTAAAGGCTTTGGTTTTACACTGAGAGACTCGAATGACTTCAAGTTGGATGATTTTTATGCTGGACCACCAGAGACTTTCCATCCATTTTATGGACCAAGAGAGGATGGAAATGTTTATGATCCACGAAATCAAAATGCTTTCAGACAAATGATTATGGAGCATACGAAAGGCGAGGGCGTTCATTTCATGATGTCCGATGGCGGTTTTTCAGTTGAAGGCAAGGAAAATATTCAAGAAATTCTATCTAAACAATTATATCTTTGTCAATGCCTAGTAGCACTGATGATTGTTCGTAAAGGTGGACATTTTGTAACAAAAGTATTTGACTTATTCACTCCATTTAGTGCAGGCCTCGTTTACCTAATGTATAAATGCTTCCGAAAAATATCAATTTTCAAACCAAATACTTCAAGACCAGCAAATTCAGAGAGATACTTAATTTGTGAAGAGAAATTATCAAATATTGATCACATCATTGAATATCTTGTGAAAACCAATGAGTTTCTTCTACAAGATAGTAAAGAATTAGATGTCATAGAATTAGTGCCGTTAGAAATTTTACAAGATGATGAAACATTTTACCACTACCTGGTAGATTCAAATAATTCATTAGGAAGTAAACAGATTGTTGGCCTATTAAAAATTGCTGCTTATTGTGAGGATACGACACTTTTTGAGAATAGACAAGCGCAAATGAGAAAAGAGTGTCTTGAGTATTGGAATTTACCTGATCAGAGTCGAATAGTTCCGAGAGTCTCAAAACCAGAGGATAAATTACAGTTAATTGTTGGCTCTTCAATTCTCAAAATATTGAGAAATCCATCTATAATTTTGAATCTTGATAATGTTCAAAATACTATTGTGAATACAGCATGTGATTGGTCTTTTGTATTGAGTGAAGGAAAAAATGCAACATTTTACCTTGGTATGGGAAGAACCAGAGTATTTAAACTGGTTAAAGACTCTTGGGAAAGAGCTACCAATATTGAATTGCCCCCAGATACTTTTGTTTATGCAGAAATTGTTGATGAACTCAGAGGGAAACACAAGACACTTCGTAAAACTAGTGCTCTACACATTATTGATGCATATTTTCTTGGTGGAGAGGATATCAGTCAGAAACCTCTAACTGAAAGGTAAATATTCATTAAATCTTTGGTGAAATAATTAAGGCTATTCATGAAATTTATCCTTATTTTGTCAATTCAGGTATACACTTATCAGCAAATTCTGCGAAGCCCTCTGGAAACCTGAATACAAAGATTATCATCCAGTTCGTGCCAAAGAATTACACACTCTTGATAAAGATTTAAAATCTAAGCTAATTCTCCACTCCTGCACTTTGAAAAATGGAAAAAAAAGTTCTGCATATTATCCAGATCAATCATCATATGCACAAAGTGGTAGTGGAGATAGAGAACCATTATTTTTCATACCAAATACTGTTATGTTTCTAAAAACAACACGGGCACCTTGGTCGAGACACATCAGTAAAACAACTGGTTATCATTACTATTTTCATCCGAAAACCAATGAAAGATTTTTCGATAATGATAGACCAAATTCTGCCTGTGCTACTTTTGCAGAAACATTTGCTAATCGAGTAGAATGGCATTGGCTACAAGAAGAACAATCGCTTTCTCTCGAGTATTTATACGAGAATGTAAAAAAGAAATGCCCAGATATTTCTCCACAGCATTAAAAAAAATACTAAAAATTAGCGGCAAATTGAAAGAAATTTATCTGAATAATATTGTTATAATGAGACTATTTTTTTGCAAATCTCGCCCTTTTTCTCATTGCTAAACTTGTAGACTCACTCTTTCTTATCTATCATTGTTATCTCTAATCATTGTATATATTATTGTACATCATTCTGTGCTATAAATGCAGATATATTTGTAAAAAAAACTTGAGGTACAGATCATATGTACATAAAAACATTCATAAAAAAAGGAGAAATTACAGTGTTTCAACTTTCATTTTGTACAATTTATTCTTCGTTAAAAGTATTAAGTAATCATCCGTTGCAGTTGCACCCATAATAGGCAGAGCATCTGGTCCCAAATCAATGATTCTTTGCCTAGCTATTTTAGCATTAAGATCAGGTTTTTCATAGATGAATGCATGTCTAGTATATTCTATGACTGCAACGTAACTACAATTTGGAGGAGCAATGCAGAATTTTTTATAACTTTTACTAGCTTCTACATAACCGAAACCTGGAAAAGTGTGTGCATGACAAATTATAGGATCCTCACTATTTTCTATCAAATTCCAAACACATCCATTGTAATCTTGACGTATGCAGAAAACTTGAGTGGATATTGATTTCTGTGTAAAAAGTACACGATTATGAGTTCCCAAGATAGCTAAATGACTTGTCACGTGGTCTTGCAAATTAATTCGTTGGAGATTACTTTGTTTTCCGTCTAAATCACATTCTTCTAATTGCTCGGCATTAAATCCAATTGCTGGCTGTCCAATCTCGTTTCCAGGACGATCCGTACACAAATGGGCAAGCCTAAAAATTGATTAATTATAATATATTATATTCTTTATTTGTTCTATTTTCAATTTATATTTGTTATCTTACATCTAAAAAAAAAGAATTATAAAAATAGTTGAATTGATCTTCATGGTTTCAACCGAAATTTCATGACATCTTTGAAATCTGTGGAGTCTTGTGATTTTCATCTAAAATTAATAGTGAAGATGTATGAAAAATTGATTTGAGACTTTGAGAAAAGTCATAGAAAATTTCGGATAACGAAATTAGGAAACATCTGACGATTTTTCGATTTTTTTTACACAAATAATTTATTATAAAAAAATATTTGAAAAATGTGCACTTATAGTTTTTTTAAATTTCTATATGTGCATGTTTTTCATTGTCTTCAAAATTTATTTGCCGAAGAAACTAAATAAAAGAAAAAGTGGCAGATGTCTGCTATTTTCAGTATCATGAAGATTTTGAGATATTTACATGATGAAACGAAAGCGCATTATCTTAATCAAATTTTCATTATTGTTATTATTTATGTATCTTTGTTCCTTTCATGAAATCTTGAAATCTCTTGAATTCTCATAAAAATTTATGAAATTTTCCGAAATCCGTTCAATTTTCATTGATTTCAAAAAATCTCATGAATTTTCATGGAGTCACCTGAAAATTCGAGAATTTTTGAATTTTTACAATTTGAAGATAAGCGTAAACAAATTCCAGGAGTGATTACTCTCTCGGTTTCAACGAAATTTCGAATATTTCCTCCTCACCTTGTATGTATTTCAGCAGCGAGTGTTTCATTCGGTAGACACTCTCCCCCAGTATCACCCTTAATCAATTCACTCCACATTTGTCCCGTCTCTTTCTTCATCAATTCCAACTTCAATGTGTCCTTTTCTCTACTCCAAGTTGACGTCCCAGACTCCAAATGAAACTGACACTCTCCCTGCATCAAGTTGATATCCCCGATAGTGATAGACAATCTTGTTGAAGTAACTTCAACATCAAGTTTAACATCACTATATTTTTCCGGAATTTTAAGCCATACTGTCAAGGACTCTTCGTCCTGCGACCAACAGTACTTGGGCATTTTCGACTCTAAGTTATCAGATAAACACTTCTCCTCTTCCATATTTTTCAAGGAATCATAGTGAAATTTTGCTAAATCTTGACAGAGGATAGTCATGAAATTTCCAGTTTCTTCAATATAAATATAGTCTACAAGTCCATGAACAAGTAACTCTTGTCTTTGAACTAATTCTAGAGAATTCGGAACATTTTCATTATTCTTAATTAAATAATGAAGTAATATCACTTTCGACTGTTTCTTGTTATTTTCTTCTACTATACAATAAAGTGCTATTACAAGTCGATTCGTCTCTTTGATGTATCTAGCATCCATCAGCACTCCACAGTCGATATTTTCCATTATTATATTCTCTGGATGCTCAAAGTCTCCAGTCAAGACGCAAAAATTTTTGCCTCCATCACTCGCAACTACGATATGATTAGAGGGAAAGGCAACAGTAGAATTATATAATTTCCCTTCATTGGAAGAATCAAATGTATAGGCATGATGAAGCCCTTCATCCAGCTTCCAGCACCAAAGTTTCTGATCTTCATCGAAGAACCAACAGGACGAATCGTATGGATTTTTGAATAGATGATTATGCAAGGCGAATAAACTCGTTTCTAGGAAGGAATCCTGACTCGGTAATGGCTCTTTATGAGAAATATCTGAAAAAAATGAATGATTTTATACTCACATTTGTTACTGTAGAGTAATACGAACAGTATACTGCTTAAAAATTTTGAATTTCATAGACGGGAATTTTCATAAGCGTGATATTGAATTTGTTTCGAGTAGAAGTAAGAAGGAAATTCTACAGCTTGCTTGAATTTTCAACTGAATACGAATATTCAAAATCAAAATGACTTGAGTTTTCAACTTTTTCTTGAATTTTTCCTGATTTTATCAAATTTTCGAGAAACAGTTAAACTGAAATTCACAAATTTCATTGATCTCGTTTAAAAAAACCGGTATTTGGGAAAATTTAGACGAAAATTTTCAACAGTGATAGATAGGCGGTTGAGGAAAAATCGGGGTTTGTTGGAGTGTATAAAATAGGCAAATCACGTAGAGAAACTGCAGAAGTCAGCGATGCATGAAAAAATATATACCAGATGAAGTAAACATCAATTGAATTTGAATAATGAAGGGATAATCAATGAAAATCGGGAAAAACTGGAATATAATTCTAACACCCAATAGATAGACAGTAGCATATTCGCAGTACCATGATTATAAATTTCGATCAACCAATATGTAATCAATAGTGCATGAAGCTATGTGAGTGTTATAATCAGAAATTGAAGAGAAAAGTATAAGAATCATTCAATTATTTACATAACTCCTAATAAAAGGAACCGTCTATCTTTTGATCGCTGTCTATCTATTGGTTGTGTTACCATAGGATAGGAAAAATTTCAAAAAAAAATTGAAATAAATTTTCAGAGAAAAAAATTTCAAAAATACTGGAAAATGTCAAATATTAGAATAAAAATGATTTTTCATTTTTTTTTTATGACAATGAAATTGGCGCACATCTGACAATTCTTTGGATTTTCTGTAAACAAATAAATTATTGTATAAAAAATATTCAAAAAATCAGCATTTATAGTTTTTTGAATTTTCTACGTGTGCAAATTTTTCTTTCTTTTTTTTAAAATACTTCATCTGTTTGGGAAAAAAGAACTAAAAATTGTTAGATTTTTACTATTTTCAGTACCATTACTGTATTCGAGGTTAATACTTGCCATACTTTTTGATAAGTTGATTTCTTCAGTAATTCCAATAATATCTGGAGAAAATTGATAGGTTTCGAAATGGCTGTACAGAAGCTCCTTTCCCGGTCGAAATTCAATGATTTTCACCATTTTAGATTATTCAATAAATCAACAAAACAGTATAAATGGGATCAAAATGGGAACCACAGAGATGTTTTTTTTGTTTGTAAGTCAGTTCCATCTCATAACATTGAAATAACTCGATAGCCAATCTTTGACTAATCGAAATTCTATTTGAAACAATATTTCTCCCGCTCAAACGAGTGTCGATTAGAATTCAGATTAGTAAAATCCGGGTTTGGTATATCGTTGCCTCAGAAACAAAGTGGCGTAAGTGCTATGATTATCCATAGCACTTACGCCACTTTGTTAATAAGGCGACAATAGAATGAGACAACAATGATCTGATCTCACTCCATAGAGTTCAAACAAGAATTCGATTAGAACAGATTGTTGCAATAATAATGATGCTGAAATTAGCACACATCTTGTGTATTGAAAAATTGAATCAAAATCCAATTTTTTTGATTTTTTTTAAACAAATAAAATACTATACTAAAAATATCTAAAGAACTTGCATTTAAAGTTTTTCAAATTTTCTACATGTGTATATTTATTATCAAAAAAAATTATTTATCTGTTGAGAGAATAAAAAACTGAAGATTGCCAGATGTCTGCTATTTTCAGTGTAGTGTAATATTATTAAAATATTCTGTTTGATCAATTTCTAAACTTTAGAACATTGCTTGAAAATTTTCATGTGATAATTTCTTGGATACTCTCAATTTCCAGGAAATGATATGAAAACTTTTATAGAAATAGCGTTCATAATATTATAGTTTCAAATTATGTATCATCATTCACAGTAGATTCAAGCGCGAAACGTGAGAATTTTAATAAATAAGAATCATTCAACTTCTTCCATTTTATTAAAAACATCGCTGTCATATATATACTATTTATATACAAGAAATCAATATATTGAATATATCGATACACTATGTAAATTTTTCGTTATATTGTAATAAAAAGATGATTTTCATTGAGTACATCTATGTATAATGAATTTTGTGTAATGTTTTTTTGCGGAGAAACAAGTTTTTTGCTTTCTACGATCAAGAATATTTTTCATTAGAAACAAAATTTGCAACGTGGTACATTAAGGATTCAAAGATTTCCAAATTTTTCCTTGCAGTGAGAATCAAAAATTGAAGAAATGAAAGAAAATTTATGTTCATAAATAAAGAATTGAAAATTTTCGATTAATTCTGTACGTAAAATATCATCTGTGATAGGATAGCAAAGTAGCAGCCCATAATAGTCGTTGCCATATCCATTGTGGTACCCTGCATGGACCAAGACTAGCCAAAGCACCAGCAAAATGTCTCATCCAATCCCAAATACCCCAGGGTGCATGGCCACCATTAACATAAAGTACATAAGTAAATCCATCTTTGCATTTACCACGTATTGAATAATAATATGGCAAAAAACTGTGCAATCTAAAATGACATCTTTGGTAAAATAATATTGCTGGGGCATTGCTTGAAAGTACATGAAGAAAAACAGCTTTGACTGTTGAACGCTCTGGTGCTGTTATATGAGCTAATAATTGTTCAAGTAATAATGAGGCAATTCCATTTCTACGATAGGCACGACGTACACCAAGACTGAGTATATATCCAACTAGTGAATCTCTTCCTAAGCTTGAACAGAGTATTCCTTGGTCCTCTTTGTTGAGTGTTGCATGTGGCTTTATTTCAGCTACAATAAGTCCAATTATTACACCACCGAATACGGCAGCTAGAGCATAGAAACGTGATGAGCTCGTTATATCCTCATACCACGAGTATGGATAATCTGAAAAGATATAAAAATAAAAGCATTTGAAATACATATAAATTGAAATATATTTACGTTTATTGCTGTACAACTATAGCTGTAGGTGTGTAATGATTTTTCAGATTTCAAATTTTCAATTTCTCTTCTCATTTTACTCGAAGAGTTCTGATATATTTCAGAACAATTTAGTAAAGAAGCCTATGAGGAAAGTGGCCTCGAGTTAGCTTTTTTGGGTAAGATTATAACAAATACAAAAAACTTAACACAAAATATTTTGGATTATTTCCTCAAGCGAGATATATCACCACCATTTCACTTCCTTCTAGTGCATCTTTATTCATTCTATTCCTCAATAACTAGAGAAGTGGTTGAAAATTGGAATTTCAATCAAGAGTAGAACTCAGTCTATCAGAGAGAAAAATGATGACTTCAAAAATATATTGTTAAAATAAATCTCCTCCACAGCTCAAACTATTCGTAAAAATGTAATTAAATTGTATTGTTTTTCTATTATCTCGTTAAATTCCCTTTATAATTTTTCCCAGTTCTACACTAATTTATTTCCTGAATGGTAATGAAATTAGCACACACCTGATAATTTTGGATTTTTCTGAACAAATAAATTATTATAAAAAAAATATTTAAAAAATTCGCACTTCTACATTTTCGAATTTTCTGTATGCGCATATTCTTCATTTTTGTTTATAATTTCTTTTTCAGAAGAAAAAAAAATCTGAAAATTGTCAGATGTTGGCTATTTTCATGATATTAAAAATAGCAATGATGATGAAATTAGCAGATATCTGACAATTTCAATACTTTAAAAAAAAAAAAATTTATTACAAGAAAATATTTTAAAAAATTGCACTTGTAGACTTTTGGGTTTTTGAAATGTGCATATTTTCCATTTTATTCTATAATTTATTTTGTATCTGCCCAAAATCAATCATCAAAAAATAAATGAAAAATATGCACAGGTAGAAAATTCAAAAAACTACAAGTGCAAATTTTTCAAATATTTTTTTTATAATAATTTCTTTGTCTAAAAAAATACAAAAAATTGTCAGACATGTGCTAATTCCATTATCATGCTAATTTCAGTGTCATTTTTCTAATAAGTTCATATAATATGAACGTAGAAATAATAACTGTAATATGAATGTTACCTATGGGAAACCAATCCTGACATAATGCTCTGACCTCTTCTAAATCCTCTGGACACAAAAAACGTAATTGTACATCACCAAGTAGACATAGTGGTACTGTGACTGGAGTTGAATGATGATTATTCATACAATTATACGTATAATTACTATTAGGACGGTTGTTATCATTAATATTATCATTGTGACAATTGTATTTATCATTTGTCGATAAATTGACACTATATCTGTCACAAGTGACAGTCATGTCACTGTAAAAATCTTCACATTTACGTTTTCTTGGATCTTTACGTGCTTTATCATTGATAAGTAATTCAGTCTCAGTCTCAATCGTAGCTACAGCAGTATCAGCCATTGCATGATTTTTCATCTTATTCTCTTCTTCATAGTCAATTAAAATTATTGAATCTCACATTCAAACGAAATATTGAACTTTTTGTAATACAAATACATGAAATCGATGATTCAAGCATTTTTTTTTGGAGTCTTTCTTTTGTTATAACGGTTTAATAATTAATGGATATAATGAAACTATCGTTTCCACGAGAATTCAAATTATTTTATCATATTTTTCACAGACTAAAGAAGACAAAAGTGGAGACAATATTAAGTAAAAACTTTTGAGCCATAAAAAGTGCAAGGGATACACCGAAAATTCACATATACGATCTGTGTTTCGTATGAAGGAAGTCAAAACAGCTGTTCATCATTACATATATATAGATATATAGTGCGTTGATATATACAACACACAGTTCGATGCTCGCAAGGAAGAGGAAAAGGCACTGACACACACACACACATACACACACACACAAGGACATACATTAGTATAATGTGGTATGATGTTTCTTAAGTATAGTTCATGATATCATAGAAAGAAGTATATATATATAGTATAGGTAACGTCATGGCGGCAAACAAGAGTGTAACTGTTCTTGCTCCGAATGGTCGACGTCAAAATGTTAAAATTACTCCAAATACAACAATGTTACAGGTATTATAATTATAATTCTATATTTATAATGAATTAAGTTGAGATTTGATAATTTTTCTTTTTCGTGTTAACCTCTGTGACATTTTTTTCAACAGTATGTTCTTACTGGAATGATTGTGCTTTTTTGTGTCTTACTCATAGGTTTTGGAGGAGGTTTGTCAAAAACAAGGCTACAGTTCAAAAAAATGGGATCTCAAGTGAGCAATAAGAAGTCATAATGAATATGTACAGGGGAAGGTGGGGTAAAATGGACACAGGGGGTAAAGTGGACACGTGCTAGTTTTGGTGTTTTATACTACGAAAAATTACGCGAAATCTATGAAAATATTGGCGATAGGTTTTTTTTCGTAATTGCATTGGAAAGCTCAGGAAATTTCACATGGAAATCATATGTCAAAATTTTTATTTTTTTTATTTTTCAAAATTTCCAGCTTTAGATCAAGTTCTGAAGGTGAAACCCCCTTTTTCTTAAATTTTGAGTTATTTGGGGATATCTCTGGTTCTATTGGTCGTAGTGATCTGGAGCTGTTATTAAATGAAGGGCGAGTTTATTTTCCATCGATTTATGTGATGCAAAAGAAATTATCAATTTTTAAAGTATTTATAGGGCAAAATCTGATTTTCAGAAAAGGGCCAATAAGTTTTTGAAAAATATGACACTGAAGATTTCAGACACTTGAAAATTTTTTGAATTCTTTCAAACAAGCAAATTATTAGAAAAAATAATATTTAAAAAGTTTGCATTTATAGTTTTTCGATTTTTTTACATGCGCATATTTTTCTTCTTTTTTTTTTTAAATATAATCTATTTGTTAAGAGAAAAATAAGACTAAGACTTGTTAGATGTCTGCTATTTTCGGTATCATTGAAAAGTCGATGAAACAAAATTTGAACCATATAACTCGATAACAAATGAGCTCACTTTTCATTTGAAATCATTCTCAGACTGCTACGATCAATAGAACTGGAGATATCGTCGAAAAAGTTCATTTTTTTAGATTTTTGCAAAATCCATTCGAAACTTGGCCAAAAAAAAAAAATTTGCAAAAAATTGGAAACTAATTAATTTTGACACGTGCTTTCCACCTGAAATTTCCTCAACTCCCTCATGGAATCATTAAAAACTCTCTATCTCAAACCGTTTAATTGAAATGTCCATTTCACTCCACATTCCCCTAAATAATAAAAGCAATATTTTCATTCAATTATAATGTCAATGCAAAATTTTAGACTCATAAATTTTTTAATCAATTATTTCAGGCATCACAGTCAAGTTCTCGAGGCCAGTTCAATCATTCGATTTACTGGACTCCCGAATAATGCTCAGTTAGAGATGATACAGAGAACGAATGAGCGAGAATCATCGATTGTTACAATCGGTATTCAGTTGGAAAATGGACAACGTGTAATGGGTGACTTTCCTCCTGAAACATCATTGACAGAGATTATACATAATATTTGTCCTAATGAAGAAGCTGATAATACAGTTATCACATATATGCATCAAGAGGTGAAAATATCTTTTTAACTGCTTTTTGTTATTGAAAAAAAAAGAATAACACATTTTATTTTGTACTCGTGATACTGAAAATAGTAGAAATTTAACAATTTCTGGTATTTTTTTTTCTTAACCAAATAAATTATTCTTCAAAAAATAAAAATAAGCACATGTAGAGAATTAAAATAACTGCAAGTGCAAATTTTTTTCACCTTTTTTTTATAATAATTTATTTCTTGAAAAAAATCCAAAACATTGTGAGATATGTACTAATTTCATTTTCATTTTTACTTTCATATATATAGATTCATGGAAGTGATAATTTCAATAGTACAACTCTTCAATCTCTTGGTTTGAACAATGGACGTGCCATGTTGAGACTTCTTCATCGTGATTTAGATAAATTGAATACACAAGCTCACGTTTCTGGACCATTGACTTCAAAATCCAACAAATCAAATGAGAAGAATAAGAAAAAGGGAAATACTAGTGCATTGCAGCAAGCAAGTAATACAGCAAGTAATGTTGTTTCAAATGTTAAAGATCAGGTTAAAAAAGCACTTGATCCATTGACAATGTTGCGAGCTGAAAAAGGCGCACAGAACAAAAAATCTCAAGGATCTGGAAAGAGGTTTGTAGGAGGTGGCAATGTGCTTGGACACGCTGAGAAACCAGAGATGAAAATTGAGAATCAAGAACAAAGTCAAGATACGAGTTCAGCAGAGAATGAAGATCCGGAAAATGAAGGAGCTGATATGGAACCTATTGAATATGTAATAATATTGATGAGACTATTATCTCATAATTATTTCTGTATAAGACTTATGTGACACATAAATTAATCCATATATATATATTTGTCTGCACAGCTAGGAGAAAGAAATGCCCTTATCTTCAACCAAGCAGAGGCAAAGGCAATTCCTCGTGAAAATCTTCCGGATAATTTCTACGATCTTACAGTTGATGATGCAAAAGCATTATTACGCGATGCCAAACGCCAAAGGGAAGAGCTGGAAGAGTCACCATTGACAACAAATGCCCAACGAGAATTTGAACTTACCCAATCAAAATTAAATAAACTTCATAAATATCGTAAAACCATTATTAGAATACAGTTTCCTGGACAAATGGTACTCCAAGGTATTTTTTCACCAATTGAAACAGTTCAAAATATCAAGGATTTTATTAAAGATTATATACAAAATCCTGAGAAAGATTTTGAACTTTGTAAGTATCAATATCTCTGGATTTAAAGTCATAAAAAAAATGAAATACTTATCTATTCGCCCAATTATTTTATTTTTGCAATTCGAAATTTAGATACGACACCACCGAAGCATAATTTGTCACCATCAAATCGTTTAATTGATGAACATCTTGTACCAACTGCAATTATTTATTACTCTGGTGTTGCCAGTCTCAAACCAGAACTGAGTAATAAACTGATTGATCCAAAAATTGCTAGCGTTCAGGCCATAAAATCTCGGTAATTATAAATAAATTCGATATTAATAATTCTTTTGGTCTCGAAGTAATACTTTGATTTTATCTTCATTTTCAGGATGTTGACGATTAGAGGTGATGTTCCAACTCCTCAGGATTCTAATGCTAATATTCAATGCAATCCTGAAGAAAGCAGTAATGATTTGAGTCCAGGAAGCAGTGGCAGTGGTCAGAATGCTAATCGGATATCAAGCTATGCTCCAAAGTGGTTCAAACGTGCTTTTAAATAGCCAAATTCCATATTTTCTTTATAAAATGAAAGTGAGTGAGAGTATAATATTAAAATAGCAGAACTCTGACAATTTTTATCATTTTTATTTTTTGAACGAATAAATTATTTTGAAAGAATAAAAAAATATGCACATGTAGGATATTCGAAATACCACAGGTGCAAATTTTTTAAATATTTTTATGATAATAATTTAATTGTTCAAAAACATGCAAAAATTACGAGATGTGTGTTAATTTCATCTTCATAAAATAGTTACTTTTATCCTAATGCTATGACTTTGTTATTTTCAAGACTGAATTAATACGATTAATTTCTATTTCAGATGAAATGAAACGCAAATCATGAACTATTTGAAGGAAAAATTAATTCTTCACAATTACTTGCGTTGTTGATGGACACAAAAATAAAAGTTTCAAAGCAAAACATTCATTACAATGAATGTGTATTCAGACCTGAAAAAAATAGATTATCTTTTTAGTTTTTTTTTCTTTTTTCTACAACTATTGAGTTGCTGGCTGTGTCTCTCTGTTCAGAGCATCTATGAAATTGGATCATTGTTAAGTATACTGAAAATGAAGAGAAGTTTTTTTTTTCATTCAAAATAAAAGTCGTTTGGAAAAATCAAAATAATGATATTATTTCATAAAAAATTACATAAATTAAGTTAAAGTAAGCGAATCTATTTGGAAAACAGATCAATATTATCACGATGTGATTGAAGTATTTGTAACATTAGGCAGTTTGAAGTGTGCATTCCAAGATTATTGATATTTTTTTTTCAAGCTTTATTAGTCAATTCTTCTGTGTGTGTGTGTGAGCAAAATGTGAATTTTCTTGATATAAGGTAGAACTGATATTAGCTTTGAAGATCGGGTGGTACAGTTGTGGGTGATTGAAGATGAAGATGCATGAGACGTCGAACTGGTCCACCAAGAATATTTCCAGCTGGTCCTGCACCACCAGCCTCTTCCTCCATACTTTCAACGAGATTTGTTTCAGTAGAATCCTTGAATCTACTTGATATACTGCTATCATCTTTAGCCATCTGCATTTCCAATTGTGAATCTAACAATCTCATGTATTTATCCATTTCTCCGCCTCTTTCGTCATCATCACCAGCTAATGAACCTTCTGAACTACCATCGAATTCTCCATCACCGCCAGGAACTACTAGATCCAAAATGTCACGTAATGCACAATCAAAAACATCAGCATCAAAATCTATTTTTCCATTATCGTCACAATCTTGTTTATTATCATCATCTCGCGTTGCTCCACTGAAAAAGAAAGACAATAGATGAATAATATTTTTATGATTTAGGAGAGGGGAGGTGAAATAGATGCCCGAAAAAAATCCCCATTTATGATTCTTCAAAATTATAATAAACTTGAATTTCTGCAATGGATCTGGAAATCTTATTTGTACGTCAAAACAATTAGAAAATTCACGAGGGGGGAATCACTTGTGAAATCTGGTGTGCATTCAAATCAAAAATCTCGAAAAAATTTCAAAATTCTTTCAAAGATTCCTGAAATTTTTGGATTTTTTAGAACTTATAAAATTGGGAAAAAGTCTTGGAATCGCCCACAAACTAGAGAAATCCATTGTGAATACTATGGAATATGTGAAGTCTTTGAAATTCCATCCAGAATAAATAGATCTAGTATCTGAAAAATCGATTTGGGGACTTGAGAAGTCATAGAAGATTTTGAATTTTGTTGAACATTATGTTAATCAAATTTTTATTTTCTATATATCTTTGTTTCTGTCATGGAATTTCGTAATCTCTCAACATTCCCCAAAATATCTTGGATTCTCATAAAAATTCATGAAATCCTCAGAAATCCGTTCAATCTTCATAAATTTCTAGAAATCTCATAAATCTTCATGAAATCCGTTGAGAATTCGAGAATTTTTGTAATTGAAGTTGAGTCTACACAAATTTTACGAGTGATTACTCCTTCAAATAATTATTTTCCAAAAACAATATTTCAACAAGATTTGAAAATAATTTTCTTCCTTTGCAGCTCGAAAAAATTACATTTTTTAAAAATGTTTTTCATCATTTCATCTTCCAAACTTTCGAATATTACATCAGCAATTTCAATTAGAAATTACACACCAAGAAAGATTCTCTTAGAAACTCTCCTCGAAGCGCTATTTTTTCCCCTCTTTCCCTATAGAACTCAAATCATATAATTTACCCAGGAAATTCAACTCCATCAACATCACTACTCTGATTCATGAATGCTTTAATTTTATCCTTGATACTCTTAGGTTCACTTTGTCCTTTCTTTTCTCCAGCTCCCCAATGTTGCCCCAGCATTGCTTCCAATTGTTCAGCATCGACATTCAGCCAGCTGTCATCGTCCGGAGGGCTCAACGAAGCTTCATCTTGAGCTTAAAATAAAATTCTGTCATAATTTCTGTCATTTAAAATAGGGGAAGGTGGGGTAAAGTCCACAAGGGGTGAAACGGACACGTGGTAGTTTTGATATTTTATACTATGAAAATGACTCGAAAGCTGGAAAAATTGGAAATAGGTTTTTTCTGATGATTCCATTGGAAAGCCAAAGGAATTTCCCATGGAAATCATATCGTCGCCTTAGAGTTAAAGGCCCGTAAGTGCCATTTTTCCCGTTTTTTTTCTTCAAAATAACAAAAAGGCGTATCTCCACTATTATTGCTCCAATAGGCTTCCAAGGCCTTTTACGCAATATTAGTAAAAAAATAAAAAATGATAACATATAGGCGTAAGTACCACTGACTAATAACAAAGAGGGGGGGGGGGGGGGCGTAAGTGCCATAATTGAGATAAAAATCGCAAAAAACAAAAAGGCGCAAGTGCGGAGATACGTCCCTTTCATTTTAAAATTGGTAATTACGCCACTCTGTTATTTTAATTTTCAATGATCCGAATAATGTTCCAGAGGCCATAAAAAACATTTTGGAGTGATAAGTGGATATACGCCTCTTTCACACCAGAATTTCGTGTTTTTGGCACTTACGCCCCTTTAACTCTAAGGCGACGATATGTGAGAAGTAATTTTTTTTAATTTTTTCCAAAATTCCACTTTTTCCTCAAAATTTGAAAGTTTTTTTTTTTTAAATTTCAGTTTTTTATCTTAAATGAAAGTTGAGCTTATTCTCCATCGATTTATGTGGTACAACCAAAATTCTCAATTTTACAAGTACTTATGGAGCAGAATCTGATTTTCAAAAAATGTTCGATAAGTATTTTGAAAAATTGATATAAAAAAAAATATAAACCACATAAATCAATGAAAAATGAGCTCACCTTTTATTTGAGATGAGTCCCAGGTCACTACGACCAACTGAACTGGAGATATCGCCGAAAAAGTAAATTTTTTCGATTTTCGAAAAGCTCACCCGTACAAAACTCGTCTGAAAAAGTGAAATTTTCAAAAAATTTCTTTTGACCCATGTTTCCCATCTAAAATTCTCTCAGTTTTCCAATGGAATCATCAGAAAAATGCTTACTACCCCACCTTGCCCTATTATAGAGAAAAAAAATTCTTACCATGCATTTCAAAATCTTCAGTTTTTACATTTTTCCATGCCTCTAAAATTTTCATTGCTACATCTGCATCCTTTGCCTGATTAACCGATAAAAATGGATTATTGATCAAGTACTCTTTAGCATTACTAACGAGTTTTTCCTTCTCTTGACTGCCCTCAAGAGTTCCTTTAAAATAATCACTGGTCTCCAATCGTTTCAAATAAGCTCTCCATTTTTCCCCATCAATTTCCCCAGAAATATTAATTTTTTCCTTTAATTTCTCATTAGCACGTGCAACTAATATCTCTAATCCACAAGCTATTTTAATTCCCAACAAGTGCGCATTGTATTTGGGACTATTAGTAGGTGGAAAATTCCATCCAGTTCTAGGATCACCAGTGTATCGACAATGTGTAACCATAGCATACAAACATTTAGTCATTTTTAAATTAACCATAGTCCTTTGTTCTGGTGGAAAGTATCTCATGGCACGACAAACTTTTCTCTCCATTGGATCAGAATGTACAATTGTGCGTATTGCTGAAGCAATGAGTCCTGGCTCTTGTATCAATATTGAAGCAGCCTTTTCTGGAAGAAATGCACGTGCCTTGTGTCTTCTTTTTTCAATTTCATCAGGATAAATATTTGTGCGTTTTTTCAAAGCCAACTGTGCTTCATCTGATAATTTGTATTTTTGTGGATTTTTAAATAATGCATTTAACTGATCGATTGTCGTTAAATTTCTCTCTTTTATCACATTTATAGCACCATTTAATACGTAAACACAATTATGGCAGGTTTCAGGCTCAGCCCAACTGGGCAAATGATCAGCAGTTTCAATCAATAAAAATTCACCATCAGAATCAACTAAACGAGCTATTAAACCATCAAATGCTTCAGTTAATTTGAATATAAGGAAAACTGTGAACCATTCATCACCAATATCTTCGTCATATCTTAGTGTTAGATATATATGTGGTAATATTGAAGCGTCATTGGGTGTAGAAGCAGCACCTTGCAAAATACCTTCAAGAATTTGTGCTTTTTTTGTTCGCGGATGAAACTTTGGAGAATCACAATGCCACATGTAATTTTTTGTATAAGTATCGATAAACTGATTGAACTTACTGATTTCTTCATTCAGTATCTCTTCATTAACATTAATATCTGAAGACATGTAGCAACATTTAGGATAGAGGAAGCACTCCAAAATATCTTCCTCCTGTGATTTTGTATTCATCTTGATTATATTTAGATTAATTAAGCAATTTATTTATTTTAAGAAATAATTACTTTCAATTTTCCAAACTATTATTTATTTACTTTTTTTTTTTTGTATAAAAAAACACGCCCAGTGTAAGAAACTTTGGTCATTTACTGGCAGGATTCATTCATAATTTTTGCAACCGTTTATATAGTTAGTCTCTCATAACCTACACAACATGCATAGCACCTTCTCTTGTGAAAAGTAAGAGTGTGAGAGACATATATATATATGTGTATATAATACTACATACACACAAGACTATGTAAGTTTGTGAATAGCTCAATTCTATGATTTCTACGCTATAGTGACCCTTTGTGATAGTCACTGCCACACACAGCAGCCAGGGAAAAATGGCGTCAATAAAAAATCAGCTCGAGGGCCGGTCTTCAAGTTGTTTTCGAAAATATCGTATATTTTTTATTTTCGTTAGTACGATACTGTGTGTACAAATTTATTTAGCATATTCATTTTTGAGATTAGAGGATCAATCACGAAAATCATCACAGAGATTATCTAAAGAGGTGTGTTATATATATTGTCTTTGAATTTTTATTAATTTTGAGATTTAGCAATTTATTATTCATTCTATGACAATTCTTGCAATTTTCATTTTTTGTTAAAAAATAAAAAAATACACACATGTAGAGAATTTGAAATATTACAAGTGCAAATTTTTAAAATATTTTTTTTTTCGTAATGATTTATTTGTTAAAAAAAATGCAAATTGTGAGATTTGTGCTAATTTTATCATCATAATTTATGCAGCTTCAAGTGTGATTTAAATCATGTTTATAATAGCTAAATTTTCTTTCATCAGATTGATCTCACAAAAATGAAGAAGAATGAAGGACTCCCGAAAGGTTCACGTCAACTGAAATTACCACCTGACAAACAAAATAATCTAGTTAAAACAATGACACAAAATCATTCCAATCGAACTATTGTTAAACTGGATTCTGAGTCATTACATTTTACTCCAATATGTAAAGTGACTGGAAAAGAGGCTGTCAGTGCTGTTTCTCGTGCACATACACAATTGTGCAAGGAAAAAATAGTTAATATTACTTGTATGAGTCAAATGGGAATGCTGTATCCAGAACGACTCTATGCTTCTTGTCCTCACTCAACAGGTTTCAATCAAGAACCAGTCAATTTGGGATGTTTCAAGGATGATAAAACCCAGAGACTTCTTTCAGGGCATTATTCAATACTCAAACGAACAAATTCAGCTGCACAATGTGCATTCTTGTGTTTACAATCTGGATATCCTTATGCTGGAACTGAATACTCGTACGTAATTCATTCAACACATCTTTATTGAACTGAAAGTTTTTGAAACTAAGTTCATGTTACATGAGAGTATTTCAATCAGAATAGAATCGAATAGCATTAATTTCCTTGATGTTACAATTTTTGTTTTACATTGGTTTGTTTTGCCCTTCAACCAACCCATCTTCTACTTAACTTACTTATATATTTACATTAGTTATATATGTATCCACAGAGGATTCCAATTATTTTTCGATATATCGTCCTAAAGTGAAAAGGGTGTAAATGGTGCATGTTTCCGATCTTGTTATGCCCTTTTCACTCTAGGACCACGATATATCGCTTGGAAGGCAAATTTTTTAATCCAATCTGTATACATTTTTTTCCCAATAACTCAGATAATTCTCTCTGATTATAGTGGAGAGTGGGGCAAAACGGACCTCTGGAGCAACATGATTCACAAATTTTTTTTAAGAGGGAAGGACTTTATGGGAAAATCTAAAAAAAAAATTGAAAAGATGCTCCAAAATGTGGACATTGTTGGTGAATTTTTTCAAATTTTTCCGGTGAAGCCTGTTACTCTTAAAAAAAATCCACAATCATTTTGAACAACATGTCCATTCTGCTTTCGTCACCCCTGTGAAAATTTGATCCCTCAAATACAAATGAGGGGAAATTCTCAGGATATGATCCGGTTTAATTATTACGAATAAGCGGGCAGCTCTCTCAATCAAGAGAATTGATCATTTCTTTTTTATTCCACGATGATTTATTGAAACATATAGTTACAATAGCAAGTTAGGAAACTAAGCTGAATCATATCATTGTCCTAGAGCAAAAAGACGTCAATGATACACGTTTCCTATCTCGTTACGCCCTTTCCACTCTGGAACGACAATATGAGACTACGATATGACTTTATTCCGTATATCATCTTACTGCTAAAATGTATAGAATAACTGAAACTTCATATTTATTTCAATTTTTTAATTTTCAGTATAGAATGTTTTTGCGGAATGGAGGAGCCACTACAATTGAAGCGATTGCCGGATTCGAGTTGTAACATGGATTGTCCTGGTGATCTTAAACAATCATGCGGGGGTTATCTGACAATCAATGTTTATCACACAGGCATTCAACGTACATAATTTAACAAAACATATTTGCACTATAAATCCATAAATTATATCGTTGCCTTAGAAACAAAGGTGGCGTAAGTGCTGTGTATAAACGTAGCACTTAAGCCCCTTTGTTTTTTAGATGATGATATAATTATTGATTTCATCCAGCATAGAAGTTTCAAGCTAATTTTCATTTTAGGATTCAAAGCTCAGGAGGCACGCAATAGTAGTATGAAAACTGGTAAAGAGAAACCTGTGCGGATAGCATTTTTATTAACAGTTAATGGGAGAGCAAGTAGACAAGTAAAAAGACTGATAAATATTCTTTATGATCCATCTCATTTCTATTACATTCATGTTGATGCAGTGAGTATAAAATTTTTTTTTTGGAATGAACCAGACATAATCGTATTTCATTTCCGAATTATTTATTTATTTAATATATTACAGAGGCAGGATTACATGTATCGAGAAATGTTGAAAGTAGAAAAATCATGCTCTCATAAGAATATAAAAGTAGCAAAAGGACAAGGCTTGCGGCATGCAAGTATATGGGGTGGAGCAAGTCTTTTAACGACTTTTCTCACGTCAGCTCAGCAAATGTTGCAATACTCAAAAGATTGGGAATTCTTGGTGAATCTTTCAGAATCCGATTTTCCAGTGAAAAGTAATGCTCAATTAATCGATTTTTTGACATTAAATAGAGGACTCAATTTCGTTAAATCTCATGGTCGTGAGGTGCAAAGATTCATTACAAAACAGGGTTTGGATAAAACTTTTGTTGAATGTGAAGCACGAATGTGGCGTTTGGGTGATCGACAATTACCCAAAGGCATTCAAATAGACGGTGGTAGTGACTGGATGGCACTGAGTCGAGATTTAGTCGAATATGCTGCTGATCCCAATCCAGATTCTCTCATCAGTGGTCTTTTACAAGTATTCAAATATACTTTACTTCCAGCTGAATCATTCTTTCATACAGCTTTGAGAAATTCAAAATTTTGTGAGACTTATGTAGATAATAATCTGCATGTAACAAACTGGAAACGTAAACTTGGTTGTAAATGTCAATATAAAGCTGTGGTCGATTGGTGTGGATGCAGTCCCAATGACTTTAAACTCGAGGATTTTAGTAAAATAAAAAATGCAGCCGAAAGGAATTTATTTTTTGCAAGAAAATTTGAGCCAGTTGTTGATCAAAAAATTATTGATCAAATTGAGCAATGGTTGTATCCAGAAAAATATAATATTTCGAAGGATAAAGGACACAATAGTTATTGGCAAAGTCTTTATCATAAAGCGGATCTAAGCCCACCATTTGATGATTCTCTACTCACAATCTCTCATTCATTAGCAAGACTAATTTATTCGAAATACGGTTTAAATACAAATCATATTGGTTTATTGGAAGTTAATGCTTATTTCAAGGATGATCAGTTTCAGGGTATTTTAATATCTGCCGAGGCTAATATAAAGGCATTTGAATCTTCTACATTTCAGAATGATTTTCCAGAAAGGATCGAGTCCTTAGTGAAACTGAAAAGTCATTTTACAATTGCAAGACAATGGTCCGAGAGAATTCGATTATTTGCAGTTGGAACTGATTACGATCAAAAAGAACAAATGTTTAGAAATTTTATGGGTAGTATTAGTCCATTATCGAGTCCTGTTCTGTTGTATGAATTTGATGCGTCTTTGGTGACACCAAGAAATGTCAGTGTCCTTTGGATTGATCCAAATGGAAGCATTGAAGACATTAATCATTTGCAAATAGAAGAGATGTCGTTGATAGGCTCTATTAAGCCGCAATTGGAGGAGCCATTGCTCATTGGGAAATGGAGAGTTTTTTTAATGACTGATACTGCATTAATAGGCCATGTAGCCTTTCTCGTAACTCCTTTGAGCTTCTGGAAAAACCGAATTATAAATCAAAAAAGAGTTGGAGAAATACATAATGGACCATTTAGTAAACGTACCGAGCCTCTTGAAATTGATAAAAAATGGTTGACTATTCTAAAAAAAGCTAATGTAAAACTTCAAATGAATAATGAATACAAAAATGTAAATTTAACAGAGCATCGAACTGGTTTGGAATTGAACGCATGGATAGATGAACTAGTCTCTGAATTTTATACAATTGAACACGTATGCGTTACTGATAATGCCAGAATAATGTCCAAAACAAGTGATTATTTTACAAGATGCTCGCAAACTGAATGGAGCTCACAGTATCCAGATACAAAGGCTGATATTCATAATTTGTGTGAAAAAGAAACATAAAAATATCATCCTACATTATCGTCTCATCAATTTCAAGTATTCAATTAGTCAGAATTAATATGAAGAAAAAATTTAGCGCCTTCGTATAAAATCATCTCTGCATATTTTTATAATGAAGATTACTATAATTGTATATATCATATTTCTATTAAACAATAACATTAGGTATACAACATTTTTATATTTTTGTGGTTTCATATTTATTGAATTATCCCTGACTCTTTGTCTATCAGAAAATTGCTATTTTTCATGATCATGAAATTAACACATATTTCACAATTTTTTACATTTTTTTGGACAAGTAAATTATTACAGAAAAAATATTTAAAAAATTTGCACTTGCAGTTTTTCGAATGTTCTACATGTGAGTCTATTTTATACTTTTTTGAATAATTTATTTGGTGAAGAGAGAAAAATGATAAAAATTATCTAATGTTTGCTATTTTCAAAATCAATATTTTTTAATCAATTTTGAAATTTTCATACTTTCAAGAATTTCATTATTACCAACTTTACAATGTCGATGTGGCTCTAAAATTTTCATGTCAACATATTTCGATGATATTCTTACAATTCTTTTATAATCCTTTTTTTCTTACCATTTTAACTATAATTTCCGAGTCAAATGTTCAATTAGTCATTGCTAAAAAAAAAACCGCGTACTAAATTTCCCAAAATTTGATTTCAAATTTAAAAAAAGGGGGAGTCTACCTATCTTTCTATAGAAAAAAAATGAACCAATAGGATCACGTACCGGAGCAATAGCCAGCCAATCAGAAGCCAAAGAAAAATGACAACCTAACCAAAATAATAAACCGCTTGATTTTATTTGAAAAAAAAAAGTAAAAAACTTTATTATAGTAATAATGAAGTCACTGCAGAATAAACCTTTAATTGTCATGGTTTTGATCCTTACATGGTAATATGTAAGATTTTTTTTCAATTTAACATTATACATTGAAATTACAATATACTCTTTATAATATCAGCTGTGAATGTGTACAGTTTGTATGCCATCATCATCCCACCTAGGAAATTTTTCATGCAATATGTCGGATAATGTTTTGCGCGATAATGGCCCGTTGTGGCTGGTTGTGGTTACACTCTTAACTTCGAAATGACTTGCTTATCGTGGCTGATAGTTACGCGATTTCGGCCTAAATTAAATTCAATTGTGTAATTAAACTAAATATAAATCAACAATATTACAAATCTATTCAACAAATTGAATCTATTGACAATGAAATTAATGGAGAAAATTATAAACTCGAAGGAATAAAAATCATTTCAGTTGCACACAGAGTTCACTAACGTCAGGGAGAGGGGGGGAGAGAGTAATACAAGATTCGCGATAGCTATATATCACTTATGTGTGTGTATCTATATCTATAACATAAAACGACGAAAAATAAGCAGAAGAAACGAAAGAAAAGAAAAAAAAAGAGTAGTTCAGCCGAAGCCTAGCCATTCGTAACAATAAAGAAATATACATATATATATATATATATATATATATTTTATATAGATATATATATGTATATGTAGCTATATACATAATTCAAGAATAATATAACAAACAAGAAAAAAAGTGAGTGAAAAAAAAAACAGTAAATGTGAAAAATACTTGTATGTATCCTGAGATTATTATCTCAATAATTGTAGAGAATTATTATAAAAAGTAAATAAATAATTGTAAGTTAATTTTCGGGAACATTATTCGATTTGGTGATGGGAGCTAAAACAAGCACTGTGGCACAAGCAGCGGGTGGCAATGGCCAATCTTCAACTGGTCCTAATGATACAACAATGCAGGGTTTCTCGATATTACGATCATTACCAGGTGGTGTTGGTATGCTACAACAACATCAACAAACTAATCAAACACAATCCTCTCGTGTACCAGGTGATAGTAGACAGCGTGCACGTTCACTGAGTTCCGTACCAGATTTATCATCTGGTGAACAGGGTAACAGTTTGGCAACATCAGTTGGTGTTAATGTTGGCCAGGCACTTGGACTTGGTAATTTGGATTCAGATGATGGAGATGAGGACAGTGGTAGAGTTTATGCTGCACACAGTTTACCATCACACATCTGGTCTTTAAATGGTGAGTAATTGTATTACTTTTTCCTATTCGAATTTGGAATTCGCATATAAGAAGGGTGAGTGGTCCAGTGGTGGAACGAATGAGATTTGAAAGACATCATGATAATAAAATTAGCAGATATCTGACAAACTTGTGCATTTTTTTAAAGAACTATATTACATTGTTTTGTTTCTATCTCTGATACGTGTTCATCAGATTTCTGCCTTTATTCGTGAACTGGCGGATCATTAGTTTGCTAGCTTTCCTCCAGAATATATCCGTTTACACATTGTAACAAAATAAAAATTGAGTGAAATACCAAACCATATAAACGAACCTCGCTAAGTGAAAATATGAACCTCTTGAAACTCGTTAACTCAAACTCTTTGTAAGTTAAAAACTCTATAACTCAAACTATTTAACCTTTCCCTTGACTTTAACTTATCGAGGTTTGACTGTATTATAAAGAAATATTTAGGAAATTTGCACTTATAGATTTTTCGATTTCCTAAATGTGCATATTTTCATTTTTTCTGAAAATAATTCATCTGTTGCAAGAAAAAAAACCGAAAAATTGTCAGATGTCTGTTACTTTCAATATCATCAGACACCAGTGATCGCACCTAGGAAATTCGATAATCACTGATATATTTGAGAATTTCATGGGTTTTTATTATGATGGAATTAGCAGACATCTGACACAATTTTGTGCATTTTCTCTAAACGAAGAAATTAATGTAAAATTTTTTGCATGTCCATATTTTTTACTTTTTTAAATGTTTTGTTTGTTTAGAATGAAAAAAATGAGCATTATCAAATGTCTGCTATTTTCAGTTTCATCTTTCATTAGAGTTGATTAACATTATATTGTGTTTCGAAGATTAAAAAAATTATATTTCGCTGGATTACTAATTTTTTCCAGGATAAATACATTCAATAGTTCGATAGCTGGACGAGTTCGAACACTGGTCAATTGACTCTAGTAATTACCAAGGAATTTCAAGGATCTTGCTGCATGTGTTTTCTCTTCCTTCACAATTTTCAATACTTTTCTCCGCTCTTATTGAATATGTTATAAAAATAACATTCGATTAATAACGCAAACGTATTATTCGCTATTATGATTTCCTCCGTTCTGAAACATTTCAAAATGAGATGACACTGTAAATGGCAGATATCTGACAATTTTTAGATTTTTTTCTCATTTAATGAATAAATTATTTAAAAAAATAAAAAATATGCACATGTAGTAAATTCAAAAAACTACAAATTCGAATTTTTTAAATATTTTTTTCATGATAATTTCATTGTTTGAAAAAAATCTAAAGAAATGTCAGACGTCTGCTAATTTCGTGGTCATCAAATAAATGTAGATATTTTCACTAAGAAAACGTGACAAAGTCTCGATTAATAAAAGCCAAAGTATTGTTAATTATTATGATTTCCTTAGTGTTGAAACATGTCAAAATAAATGTAGATATTTTCAGTCAGTAAAAAAAACGTGACCAAGTTGGATAGATTGACCTAGCATTACCCTGTGTGTAAAATATCCAAGATATACTAATCTAGAGGTTATGTGTGTCTCAATGAGCCAACTACGACGATTTTTTATTGACTCGTTTGTTGCAACACCTGGGAATAGGTGATATTAACATAGTAGAACCTACACACAACATTTTCCATACTATATGAACCATTGTCAATCGAAGAGTCATAAGACTGAATGGATTCTCTTTGATGGTTTATTCGTGAGAAAAAAAAGGAGTTGGGTGGTTGAATGACAGCTTAGAGACATTTGTTTTGGCGCGTGTTGCCGAGGTGGTTGGCCTGGTAACCGCTGATTTGCAATCAATGTCTAGTGCCAGTGGAATAAAATAAAATTGAATAGACTTTTTTTTTAAAGATATCATAAATATTGTATTTAATGGAGTTGACGAAACAAAAGTGCAGTACATAAGGTTTTTTGAAGGATTGATAGGGCTTAAAGGATGGAGACAAAGGGGAAATTCTAAGAAAAAGGGAGGTTGAACTTCGAACTTTGACTGCAAAATAGTAGGGCAGACAAGTTGGGTTAGGGCAGGGTTGGTCTTTGTCACAATATGGGAAATGGGAGTAATTGTGAGTTCATGTTTGAACGAGTCCCAGACTGAAATTGTACCTACACATCATGCTAGACGCGTTATTTATGGTATTTTTTGGAAATATTCATTGTGCAATAACTCAATAATATGATGTAATTCATATCAATATTTTTTAATGCTATGTTTAAGGTCTCAAATGCCCCGTTTGCTCCAAATTCATCTTGCCAGATGATATTGAATGTCATTTAGTAATGTGTTTGACAAAACCACGTCTCAGCTACAATGGTTCGTTATCTTTTCATCAATGATTCCACAATTTTCGACGTTTTATCAAACTGCAGATTGAATAATTTTTGTATTTTTTGGTTTTTCCTACAGAGGATGTTCTAGCTGATGAGAAAGGGGAGTGTGTTATATGCCTAGAGGAACTTCAGTCTGGTGATGTTATAGCCCGTTTGCCATGTCTTTGCATATATCATAAAAGGTGATGAAACAGTGGGAATATATGATAATAAAATTAGCTGATATCTGACTATTTTTTTTTATTTTTTTAATTATTCGTAAAATTTGTACTTATAGTTTTTTGAAGTTTCTGAATGTGCGTATTTTTTATTTTCTTGAAAGTAATTTATTTGTTGAGAGAATCAAAGACTGAAAATTGTCAGATGTCGGCTATTTTTCATGATATTGAAAAGACATCTGATTTTTTCCAATTCTCAACAAAGGACAAATATGCAAAAAATTATAATTGCAAATTTTTTAAATATTTTTTTCGTGAAAATTTATTTGTTTAAAAAAATGCAGAACATTGTCAAATGTGCAGTAATTTCATTATCATCTATTTTCAGTATCATGAAAATATCTAATTATTTCCTTAGTTATTATTTTTTTGATAAATAAATTTAATTTTATATTTTTCTTTTCAGCTGTATCGATAAATGGTTTCAAGTAAATCGCAGCTGCCCTGAACATCCGGGTGATTGATTTGTAATTGTTGAATTTGAAAAAGTTTTTTAAAACAAAAAGAGAGAATTATACAGAGAAAAAAAATCATATAAAAATATACACGAAAAAGGAAAAGAAAAAAAAACAAAAACATATATATTCAACACAAAATATATTATATGTACATGTATAGATATTCATATATGCGTTGAAACGTATATCTGTCTATTTATATATATAGATATATTTACTTTTTAAATTTGAAGAAAAAAATTGTGTATTTAATGTAGAAAGGTGTTTAATCTATTCGGTGCAATGGATGGTGTTCGGCCTTTCTACCTTAAAATATGAGCGGGACAGAATAAAATATTGCTGTTCGTGGAATAGTAAAAAGAAAAGAGGATTATGCGAATTGAAATACTAACATCATACAGATAAAATGAAGAAAAAGATGACGGAAGAGGGATAATTCAATAAATTAATGAATAAATAAATAACTAGTCAAGGTGGCCGCTAGTCTGCGATGGTGGTTTTCGTACACGTGTGGCGATCATTTTTTTTTTTATTATTATTTTAAATCAACTAATAATGTGAGCCTCAAATTTATGTCAAAACCTGAATATTGACGACAAGGAAGATGAGCATCTAATCGAGTTCTCCAGGAATAAATGGAAAAAAAAATTATAAATGAATGAATAGCACTTATGAAATCGTCGTATGATTCAGTGATTGGAAAAAAAATGCTATTATCTATACATACCTATAATTATTCTACTATCGCTCTATCGCTTACTATCGATTGTACTATATTTATAAAATTTAATTAGTTTTACATCTTCAAGTCGAATTTCGTGATTAAGATATAGGGAAAAAAATGAGGGAGAACAGAATGAATTATTAAAAAAAAAAAAGTCAATGATATTCGTGATGATTGCTAATAATTCCTCTTCATTTATCGGATTCAATGGAAACCGATGAACCAGAATTGAAAATACTGTAAATCATATAACTAAGTGTGATGCTCCTGCTTTCTATACGGATGCAGGTGAGAAATTATTGAAAAAAAAAACAGAAAAAAAAACAAAAAAAAAACTCTACTTTAGATAAGTTAATTATTAATTTTAATGATTTTACAATTGAAGGAAAAGAAATAAACTGAGGCGATGTATTGTTTTTTTGTTGTTTGTTGGGGGAAAAAAGGGGGAGGATATAATGTGAGTTGGAAAGGATATTTTTGATACTTTCATAAATGGAAGAGAAGCCAGAATGTGTAATAATTGAGAAAAATTGGCTATAAGGACTTGTCATAAATGCTGTTGACGCTGTAGTAACAATAAAGGTTCTAGTTTAACCTTCATCCCATTTTCTTTTTTTTGTTTTGTTAATTAAATCATTCTAAAGTAAATTTGAAAAAAATCATATTTCGTCTGCAAAATATCTGATATTTTTTTGCTGTTATTTTCTCCAGATGTGAATTTTCTGAGCGACTGAGCTGAAGCCAAATGATCCCAGTGTATAATGTTCTTATTATTATATAATAGCCTCCTTTTTTTTCTTTTGTTGCAAATGGAAATGGAATAATGGTCAATATCTCTCTATTCGTATGTGTTACAAATGCCAATAATGCCGATCTTGTGTAAAATTGTTAGGGGCAAAATAGAGGTCGCGCCAGTATTGCACACATCTACAATCATATGATATGAATATATATATAAATATTACATACACATATATATATCCATATATCCATGTGTAGTTGAGGAAATATGCGCTCTCGTGTAAAAGTGTAGTTGTGTGCGAATTTTGATGAGCTGGTAGGTGCCATTGCCATCATTTGCTTATTGGTGACTTTGAAACTGTTGAGGTTATTGAATTTTTTTTTTTTTTCCCATAAACGAAAAAAGTGTGAACTACATTTTTCGTGATTTTTCGTCGTGTTATAATTTGAGCTATAAATATATCTGTAAATTACTCATTGAGATTTAGTGTTTATCAAAGTGATAACATTTAGTGATTCATGATTAAAAGAAAAAAATAAGCATGATTGTTGATAGATCTAAGGGATAATTTTTCCAAGAGTGTTGAGAGAGGGAGAGAGAAGAGGAGGAGAAAAGAAAAATACTGTAAAAGAACGTCGATAATGTCGACTCTAAATGAACTCGAGATAATGTGGCAACATAGAATGATGATGGCCACTATGGCCGTTTGACAAATAATTTTGGAAGAAAAAAAAATTAAATTATATTTCTACATTTTCAATATTATATACAAAATTAAAAAATAACATAATAATTTATCATGGTTAAGGAAAAGCCAAATTCAATTCGTATATACGATTCAGAGGGTTACAGACGAAGAGCAGCATGCATTTGCGTCAAGAACGACCTCGAGGATGAGGTAGGTCCAATAGAGGGCACTGTTTCACCCACGAGTCCATCAACATTTACCTATTTTTTATTTAAAAATAAGGGAGAGTGGGGCAAAATGGAGCATTTGGGGGTAACATGATTTGGGATTTCATTCGGAATGAAGGACTCGATAAAAAAATCTGAAAAAAATTGAGAAGATTCTCTACTACGTGAACATTGTTGGTGAATTTTTTAGGATTTTTTCGTAAAGGCCTTCACCCGCAAATAAATCCAAAATCATTTTGATGAAAAAGTCCATTTTGCCCCGGTCTCTCCTAATTATGATACATCCTTCTTGCCTCTACCGGCTTATTCCACCATTTTTTCTATCCCTCATCATAAAGACGCGGTGAAGTTCATGAACACCACTGTGTTGATTAAATTTTTTAGAAAAATTTAATTTAAATTAATAATTCAATTTATTTTTCAGGTTTTATTGGTAACCTCGAGTAGACGACCAGACAGCTGGATTGTACCCGGTGGTGGTGTTGAACCAGAGGAAGATCCAGCTGTTACAGCAATTCGAGAAGTCAGGGAGGAAGCTGGGGTACTTGGACAACTTGGACGATGCCTCGGAATTTTTGAGGTTCGATATTTCATTAAATTTAGTACATGTTTTTTTAAATACCACGATAATGAAATTATCATGATACTGGAAATAGCAGACATCTGATGATTCATATTATTTTTATTTTTTTAATGAATAAATCAATTTTTGAAAAATATGCATATGTAGAAAATTTAAAAAACTACAAGTGCAAATTTTTTAAAATAGTTTCTCTATAATCGTTTATTTGGTTTAAAAAATCCAAAAAATTGTGAGATGTGTGCTAATTTTATTATCATGAATTATCACACATCTGACAATTTTTTGAATTTTTTTCAAACATGATTTATTATTTAAGAAGTATTTTCAAGAATTGCACTTGTAGTTTTTCAAATTTCCTACATATTTTGCATTTGTGCATATTTTTTTTTTTCACGAATAATTTATTTACTAAAAAAATGAGAATAATGAAGATGTCTATAGATGTCATTCAATACATTTGAAATTTACGAGAAACAGATAATATCCATGAAATTTCTTACAATTTCAGAATATTGAACACAAACATCGAACCCAAGTTTGGGTAATGCGAGTGACTGAGGAACTTCCTGAATGGGAAGATTCACGTACAATTGGACGTAAGAGAAAATGGTTTACCATAGCTGATGCATTAATACAGCTTGCCCAACATAAGCCCATCCAACGTTCTTATATACATAGTCTACGTAATACAAATTCTCGAATAGGCGCATCAACAACCGCCTCTCCACTTCATTCACATCCAATACCAACTCAACCAATTCAACTTGTAACAAATTCAAGTACTGATCCACATCTCAGTAAAAACAGCTAATGTCAAACTATGAAATGAAACAACGCCTTCTTTTTTGTGCTCTGATTATTATCAGATAAATAATACAATTTAATAATCAACATTTTTTTTTTATCGCCTCAGTGTAAAAGTGACAACGATAACCCAACTTATCACTTGTATTTTATACATCTCTACAAAAAAAAAGAAAAAAAGAAAAGAAAATAACGATTAATAATGCTGTGAAAGATTTAATTACGGAGATGATGAAGAAATGCCAGCAATCTGAATGAATGTGGATGAAACATGTGTCTCCGAATATACCTCCGGATTCCTCATAAATTAGGACTGTCATTTTACTTAAATAAAGGAAAGTTTTTATGCTAAGAGTGTGCATTTTCCTTTCCTTTTCACCTACATAACAAGCATAACTTGCGATTCCGAGGGAATGTTCTCCTATTCTAAAAAGTTTATACACATCGAAGGTAATCCTAAAACTGTCGCGTACTCCTTATCCTTCATTCTTCATCTTCAATCATATTAAGAAGCAGCAATTAAGAATACGAGTGAAATTGTTAGTTCTGAAACCGCTTTTTTGACTGAAAAAAAATCAGCACTTTTCAACTAATGAGCAATGAGTGTCATTCGTTCTTACAATTGATAATTATAGGCTAAAAATTATTTGAAAAATCAATCTTTCGATTAGCCATCTCAGTTGCACAGAATAACAGAAGTTAAAATTTCAGAAAAATCAGTTCTAAAATATCATGCAGTCAAATTTTACTCAGCCATGAATTTTTACACTGTAACAACTTGGTTACATTGAAAAAACGAACAATTCTTCTGTCAATGAGTAATTTCCTAAAAATATGGAGATTTGAAAGAATGTGAATATTAGACGTTGTCTCTTCGAAGAGTGCGGAAAAGAGATGTCATTTCTTCAAAAAGTGCTAATATTATACGTCGTCTTTTGGATCTAGTACATCGGTTCTTTTACATCATTACGATTTTACGATTTAACCCTTTCAATACGGCGAGAAGAATCACTTCGAGTGTGCTCCATATCCGGGAACAGTGATTTTTTTCCTTCAGGTGATTATTATGGCAAAATAACTTTTTCGCCTGAAAAGTTGAAGGTCTTAGGGAGACGCATGGACGATCCCATAACGTTGAACCATCATCACTAATTTTACAAGCTTTTGCTTCCGAATGGAAGCTTTGCTTTCGCAATTTTTTTCGAAATGCCAATTTTCATTGGAAACGACTTAAAATTATCCAAAACTTCAAGAAATCGTGATGAGAAAAAAAGTAGACATGTATTAGTGCGTCTGTCCGTACAACAAACCGTTAATTTTTGGAACTTTTAGATAAAGTCCTCCGCTTATTGCATTAAAAAATGTATTTTTTTCCCAATATTTTCAAAAAAAAATTAAAAAAATTTCGATTTTTCCATTTGCCATTTTTCTCGACTTTTTTGAATGAACAACATTTTTTGTTTTTTTTTCTGAAAGAACACATTTTTTTCTTCAAAATAAGCCCCTACTCACGTTTGTAGGACAATCAGAAACGGTATCCGAAAGGAAACATTAAAAGTGAAAAAGGGATTTTTTATGTAAAATTTAGTATAATTTGAAAATAATTGAATTTGATAAATCCCAATAATTTTATCCTATATTCTAATCCATTAAACACGAAAAGAAGAAGAGATAATAAAGAAAATTTAGAGAGACCCATTCGGAAGCATTCTGCTAATTCATTAGCAGAAATTGAAAGGGAGAAATAGCGATTTAAGGATAACGTCGAAGGAGTACCGAGTAACGCAGCGACAAATGCCTGCTTGTTTTACAATGCATCTTGAAAAACATTGATGGAAGAGCTTATGTCCCGTTCGGTGTGAAAGGGTTAAACAGTTTTATTAGCATAAATACAAACAGCTTTACAATATTTACAAGTTTTGAGATTGAATACAAGGTACATAGTGTCTGACTTTTTGTCAAACCATTAAGGAGGGGGAGGGAGGGGGGGATTAATTAGAATATCGGGGATCGGGGAAATTATTATCAACAATACCCTATAAGCACATTATTACGATTATTTTCTGGTAATCGAATGCCCAATGCTTATGATTAGATGGTAACAAGTAATGATGTCTTAATCAACTTTTTTCGAAATTTTGTAAATGACATATTTGGGGTCAGAAATGCTTGTTTATTAAAAATAGACATTCAAGAAATTAAAAAAAAAAGTTTTGGTTAAGACGTTATTGCTTATTACTGTCCAATTGGAGTGATAACGCTACACAGATCATTCATTCAAATATCGCGCCTTTTCCATTTCTACTGCAACAACCAAAGAACATTCAATGTGTTTTTCAATCATTTTTTGAAAAGCTTCCATTACTAACATTGTTGAATCATTTGATTAAATAACACGGAAATCCGAATTTTTCAAAAATAATCATACGATTATCAACAGTTTTTACAAAAAATTTCTTTTTTCATAATTTATACCTGTTTTATGGTAATTTCATATCATGTTTTCATTTTGAAAAAAAAAAGAAAAAAAAATTCTCTACGTTTCGACTTTTTGTATTCGTCAAGTTCTCTGAAAAATTTCGATGAAACATGTTTGAAAGTAGAATACCGAGGTTAAACCACTGTACAGCTCAAATTCCAACTGATTTCTCATCATAATACTGGAGTCATAGACGTCAGTATCAAAAACACGAGACTTTGAGTTGTCAATGATATTTCTAGTCCTCTTTGTACTCATATTGTCAATAGACATAGACGAATTTTCATATCAAGCGCTACGGTAAGCGTCATAGTCATTTGTTATGGTGGTTGTCATCCCAAATTTCTCATAGAAATTGTTATGGAAATTTTTCTCTAGAAAAACTTACGATAGTAAAATGCTTCATGGTGAATTTTCGAAAGATTATTCTCCTGATGATGGATTTTCTCAAATGATTCGATTTGTTAATAGGTTGACTAATCTCGAATTCACTAATTCTGGATGATTTTTTTTTCTGTCAGGAATTTGCTAGAAAGTCTTTCACCATAGGAAATTTACTATGGAAATTTTTTTTTTTTTGGGGAATTGGTAATTTTTCAGGTGATATTCAAATGATACTAGAGCTGAATCCCATACCATTAGCATAAAAGAATTTTTACGTGCAGATATACGAATTTTCCTGCTAATGACATGAATATCTAAGAAAACTAACGAAAATTGTATCTTCATTAGTTTTGGAGATATCTGCAATGATTGAATAATGAAAATAAGTCGACATCTGAAAATCTTGTGCATTTTTTTGAAGAAATAAATTACTTTAAAAAAAATGTATAAAAAATTCGCTCTTATAAATTTTAAAAAATTTCTAAATGAACAAATTTGGTATTTTTTCAAAATATTTTATTTGTTAAAAAAAAGAAAATAGCTAAAAATTGTAAAATATCTGATATTTTGATGATAATACAATGATACTGAAAGAAGCAGACATTTGACAATTTTCAGATTTTTTTTCTTCTAATAAATAAACGATTCAAAAAAAAAAAATTAAAAATATGCGCCTGCAGAGAATTCTAAAAACTATGTGTGTGAATTTTTTAAATATTTTTTTAATGATAATTTATTCGTTTAAAAAAATACAAACAATTGTCAGATGACTCATTTAATTATTAATAGGTATCTACAAAGGAAGGACTGAATGAAATGAGCAGTTCATTTTAGGAAAATATCTTGGAACTGAAGCGAGTGATTGTGACATTCCCGAAAAGTTATCATAAAGGATCTCCTATTGCCATTATATTCCAAGATATTCCTCAAAAAAATTAAATCTCATTAAAAACTCATCAAACGATTAATGTTTTGTCTTTTTCTCACTGAATGATTAGAGTTCAGAAATTGCAAAATAATTGATTGTCTCTCCTCATATTCAAGGGCATCTGCTCCGAGTTTATCTCTTTCGTTTATCAGTTTTCATTAATGATAAATATAAAGTTACGTGGAGTCTCAAGCTGGCAAATAAAGTTTTGCACTGATAAGTCTTCTGGTTTCATATTTGTCATAAACAAAGGTCTTCAAATTCACTTTCTATTTTCAGAAATATAATTCCACAATGAGCCTGAAATTCGCTAGTAATCTTAGTTTTATGTTTACTGAGTGTCCTAACATCATAGGAAGATATCAGTTGGCAAAAGATGCTGGATTTCGTGCTGTTGAGACTGGATTTCCATTTGGATACACAATGCAACAGGTGAAACAGGCTAAAGAGAGTGCTGGAGTCGATCAAGTGCTCATAAACGTGTTCACTGGTGAGAAAAAAGAAGCTTATGATTTGCCATTAACTTTTTGCGAATTTCTTGTAAAATATTAGAAAAATGAAAAAAAAGAAGAATAATTAAGACCGAAATTTTGATAAAAATTTCTATAAATTTTTGATAAAAAGAAAACTATTGACAATATAAAATTCAATAGTGAAACTACTGAAATTAAAATTGAGGAAAAATATTTTCCGTTGTAGGAGATGTCACAAAAGGTGAATTAGGATATGCAGCAATTCCTGGAAAGGAGGAAGACTTCAAAAACAGCATTAATCTAACAATTGATTACGCAAAAGCTCTCAATTGTTCAAAGTATGTTGATCAAAGTGAAAAATAAGTAGTGGAGTAGAAAAGGTGGATACCATTTTTTCTGAGCCTATTTTCTTCAGAAATATGATCAACACCTGATTTTTTGAAAAAATTCCTTCTATTATCATTCTTGTACGAGTTTTATCAAGTAAAAAATATCTCTGAAATTTTCCTTCAGAATTCTTTTCTGGTTAAATCTCAAATCATTTGAGATTAGACTGATTCTCATTTTTTTTATAGATTTTCTTTTTAAATAAATTTCTATTTGCTTACAAAATATCTACAAAAAAACAAGAAGGGCTTTTCCAAATTACGTCCTTCCACCGCTTCATCAGCTAATCGCACATCATTCTGTAGATGTCTAAGAAATTATTAGAATGCGGGAATTCAAGTGATTTCATTGCCCCATTCGATTCTTATTCTCAAAAGAACGCCTAACAAACTCCTCCTTTTCTCTCGCTACTCTTTTCCTCAATTTTCCGGTGTTATTCAATTCGAGAAAGCTACATTATTGAAATAATCTCTTACAGAATTCACGTAATGGCTGGAATAGTGGAGAATCCTTCTCAAAATAACGACGCAACTTATGAGTCAAATCTCCGATGGGCAGTCGAGAGATTTAAGACTGAGAATATTGTGGGAATCATTGAACCCATCAACAATTATTCAGTACCAAATTATTACATGAATTGCTTCGATAAAGGTGAATATATATCGTTGCCTTAGTAATAAAGTGGCGTAAGTGATATGCGTGAGCATAGCACTTACGCCCTTTTATTTCTGCAATGACAACATAATGCAATTTTATAGTGACGATACCGAGAGCAAATTTGTCCGCTTCAATAAAAAAATTGGAGATATTATAAAAATATTCTCTTTTGTAGAAAAAAAATCCTTTTTGAAAGAGTTATCAGATTATTGAATACTATTTAATTGCTGAATTAATTTGAGAGACTTTATGGTATAATAACTGATTATTTAATGTCTCATGCTTAATGTGGATACGATTATTTGCTTCTTGAACAGCAATTAGTGCTATGAACTGAATTCAATATGTATTCTTCTCGAACCTCTTTTTCCTTCCTTTTTTCTTATTTTGTATGACCGGTGATACCATCTTATCAGTCTTCTATCATCATTATAGTTCAGTAGATTTTAGTTTTATATTTATGTATTATTGTTGGATCATTCATTCGGCTTTGGCAATTGAATCTGAGGTAACAAAATCAATAACTCAATTCAGTAGTGAAGAGGTAAAACAGGATAAATCAACTTATCTTTATGATCATTCTGAAGAAAATATCTCGGGAACTAAGCGAGATAAGGCGATATTACTTATCTTTTTGGGTAGAGAATTTCAAGAGTTACAACAGAGTTTCAGAGCAACATTGTTCTATCTTCCTTATTTTCTAACGTATTTCCGAATAACTAAATGAGAAAAAAATAGACTCATCTCGTTTTAGCTCTTCGCTACTGAATTGATTATTCAATACTAACGAAATTTAATGATTTTCAGGGCTCCAGGTGGTGAAGAAGATCAACAGTTCCAACTTGAAACTCATGTTTGATATTTTCCATTTGCAACACATTAAAGGCAACATTACGAAAATACTTCAAGAACATTTGCCCTATTTAGGTAAACAGAATACTTCGATTTTTTCAAATTTCATCGGTTCTCTTGAAAGATTAAGTTCTCTTGAAAGATATTCATCTGAAAACTACTCGAATACAATCCATATTTGAACGGATGGACTGAATTATTTACGAAAAAAATGAATTTGTCACGAGGTGATGAGATTAATTGACACTCTTCTATTTCTTGATCACTTTCTTCAATTATTTCGATAACTCAAAGAGATAGGGAAATTTCTGCTATAATAATTTATCGTGAAAATCCAATTATTTTCAGGAGACAAATAATAGTTTCTAGGAAAATTTTAGTATTTCGTTCAAATTCTCAGATGTAGTCTAAAAATTAATGTTGAATTGAAGTTGACTTACCTCAGTTTCCTTCTCCACTTCTGATTTCAAAAAATATATCATCTTCAGTAGTTGAGAAGAGAAGCAAATTCCTAGTAGCAAAGACTAGAGAAAAAAAATTTTGATGATTCTCTTTTTTTAAGGTCATGTCCAAATAGCTCAAGTACCTGACAGAAATGAGCCAGATACACCTGGAGAACTTGACTACAGATACATTCTTTCAGTTCTTGAAAAAATTGGCTACTCCAGCTACATCGGTCTGGAATACAAACCACAAACCAATTCAGTTGATGGTCTCAAGTGGATCGAGAAATTTGGATATTCTCTATAAATGTTGATGATTTTTTTTATGTAAGGGGAATTGGAGCAGAAGAGATATTCCAAGGAAATGGTCTGGAATATAATTTCAATTCAACAGGAAGCTGGGGAAGTTTCTGATGGAAACAAAGAATTCATATTCTGGCACATTTTCTATTTTTTAAGCTTTTCACTCCATTTCGAATGTCTCCGGTTCTAATTATCATAGTGCAAAAATGTGAAATCGAGAAATTGAAGGTGAGCTCATTTCTATCGATCGGGAAATTTCAAACTAATTATCAGTGTTATGAGAGAATTATAAGGCATTTCATGAAATCAATTTTTCCTCAACCAATCAAACACGAATGAGCTCACATTCAAGTTACTTTTCAATTTTTTTGGGCTAAAGCAATTAAAAACAGGAATTTCTACGAAAAAAAAATCAAAAAATTTCAAAGTAGGAAAAGAAGAAAGTCTTTAATTTTTGTCTAAAACAAAGTTACAAAAAGCGAAAAAATTGTTTCCAAATCTTTAAGATAAAGATAATATATTGTTAATGTGAATGAAAGTCTTCTGTCGTCCGAGTAAAATAAATTGGTTAAAACAATTCTCGTTCATTTTCACCATTTTTTCCCAGTGTAGTAATTCACGGAGACCTATTCAAAATTATCGGATATTTCTGCATAGTTTCGTTCTGTAGCAGCGAAACGAAATGATTTTCAGGGAGACTCAATACGATTGTTATTACACAGGAAAACTTAAAGAAAATAACCGATTGATCATGAAAATCGATGGGTACCATCAGGGGCCCCCTTTCCGGACACGTAAGCAATCTTCGAGAAAAAAGTATATCGTAATCAATATTTATATTAAAACTAATAAGTCTAGTTAGAATCGTCAGCGCTACATGGAGGAGTTTCTTTCGTTTCTTGACATTGTACACTAGCTTTAATTTGTCGCCAAAACTGAAAGAGTCCTAATTGACTGATGTCACCTGTCCACTCATCCTCGTCAGCAACGAGTCGAAATGCTTCGAGAAGTTGACTGTCCATTTTCTGCTCAAAATAGTCCAGATGATTGGATATCGACGAATCTGCTTGCATCATTGACGTTTGTCGATGTGAAATTGGCTGTGATGATTTTTCCAGAAGATTCTCATAATTAAGTGCATCTGGAGTGAATGGATACAATCCACTAGCTTCAAATCCACTGGATAAAATTTTTTCCCACTCCAAGCCATCAATAACTGATTTCAAAATGCCTGAAAAGTGTTGTCTTTTCAATTTTATACCTCCATTCTCTAGTCTCCATTCTGGAACAGCCTTCTTCCATGCTGCTTCTACAGGAGGCAAGACCGCAATATCCATTGGTTGTGTTATGTGTGTAGAATTTGGCAGAAGAGCAATCAATTTGATACCTTTATCACGGCAAAAATCACTGAGTTCCAATGTCAAGTGAGAAGTGTGGCTATCCAAGTAAAGCACAACTGGTAGTTGAATTTTATTATCAATGAGCCATTTGTAAAAATAATTAACGACCCAATCATAAAATGATGCTGCAGTCATCCATCCTGTGTCTGTGCGTCCGATGGGCCAGTCCTTTGGCATGAGACGAGAAATACTGGCAGGTATTCGTACATAATTAAACATAATCATGGGTGGCAACAATTGACCAGTGGCATTACCACAGAAAAAAACAGCAAGTGCTTCTTTTTCATCATTCTGAACAAAGTTGTATGTTGATCGATCTCCTTTTTTTGCCAGCACTTTCTGCCCTTGAGGACACAAGTGAAAGCCAAATTCATTACAATTGAATATACGAGAAGGTTCAATGTCTAGAAGATTATCAGATTTTAAGTAATCTTTGACTTTCTCGAACCATCCACGAATTTTGTCTTCAGTTGCTGGAGCTCGCATATATAGCGTATTTTGTGAAAGCTTTTCATGTAGCTCTGGATGTCTTTTTCGAAAAGAATCAAACCAGTGTCTTCCTGGACGATTATCAGTGAACAAAGTGTTTTTGTTCAGACTTTCCAATAATAACTGAACACTATCTACTAATTGTTGTCTGGTGACGGGAAAACCCAGATCATACATGTAGGAAATCCAGTCCAGAAGTCGCTGTTCATTTGCTGATCCAAGCACACTTGCTGGTCCTCTTCTGGAAATTACTGGTTTTGAAATTCCTCTTTTCTTGTCAGATAACGTAGACTTTGGAATATTGAATTGTTTACTGACAAGTCTCATAGGCCGCCCATCATTGACTGCTTTCAAAGCCTGTGTTAAATCTTCACTAGTATACTTGGGTATATTGCTTTTCTTAATTTTAACCCTGGATAAAAGAGAAAAATCAGTTGAATCATTTGAAGTATGAACATTAGAAGAGAATTAAAGATTAACCATCCTCATCTATCTTGATTGTAAAATGATAAAGAAATTCAAAGAGGAATAGAGAAGCTAGTTACAGAAATGTAGTGTCCGAATACAGCGATAACGTGAAATTAGCCATGCCCTGTAACCGGACACGATATTTTACAGGCTAAACACATATTTCTCCCAGTTTTTTACTTTTCCCTCACTTTGGAATGTTATAACTCAATATAAAAACCAAATTTAATCATAAATACACTTACATTCTGCTGGTAAACTGCTTATGACGTTACAAGTCACTTTTAAGGTTAGTCGTAAGCGATCCTTGCGGAGTAGACTGCAAGCATGGACCGCCACAATATTTAATTTGAAAAAAAAAAAAAATTTATCAGGGAGAAAGATACCATGGTGGACCCAGTTACCGGACATACCCCAGTTTACGGATGCATCAGCAAGATATGCTAATAATTAATATTGATCAATATTCAAGCGATAAGACTCGATTTTTCAATACTTGCAAAGTGTCAGAAGAAGAATCAACTGAATTGTTTGATTCACTCAAGTGAAATTTTTTATCATTTTAATAATTCAATTCTCACTGTCCGGATACTAGTGCCATGATCTTAACTGTCCGATAACTAGTGCCTTCATGGTACTGAAGTGCATCATATGCTCAAACGTTTAGGTTTTTTTTTCATGAAAAAATAAATTTTAAAAAATAACATTATCATTAATAATTTTATGAAGGAAATATGTGAGTCGGCAAATATCGATTTGTCCGGAAACAGGTACTTGTCCGTAAACTCGTTCCCTAATGGCATATATCTGACCATCAATGCTATCCGAATTTTAACGAGTTGAATTGCAGAATTTAACATTCGTGAAGTATGATTTTGTATAGGAAATTCAAAAGTTGTGACTTTTGAATCAAATCACTGAAAAGATTCCAATTGGAATACTCTCAGCATTCATTTCAAGCGATTAAGATTATACAGGGTGTTGGGAAATAAGTGTAATACCGGGGACCAGCAGCTAGAGAAAGGTGCATGGAATACAGGAAAAATGGGAAGAAAAATATTTATTCAGCCATTTTTGAATAATCACAGATTATCGTAAGACAATTGATGCACTAGATTTTCCCGCCAGAGCATAGGTTCCCACCTATTGGGTGCAAGGCACTAAAATTAGTAGCTTACAGTAATTTTCAATTATTCAAAAATGGTTAAACGAATATTTTTTTCCCATTTTTCTTATATTTTATGCACTTTCCTCTAACTGCAGATAACTGGTGTTACACCTATTTTCAAACCCCCTGTAGATTCATCATTATGAAGAACATTCGAATTCCAAGGAATATCCGTAATGTCCGTTCTGTCTTACTCCTCCACACCATTTTAACTCTTTTTAATGTAAGCAGATGAGCGCTGAGAATAGTAAATATTTGGTTGCGATTTTATCTATTTATTCATAGTATTTCTTTTCATTTTAATCTCGGAGCTGAATGCTGCGATATGTATGAAATTTTCGATGAAAAACATAAGAACACTCATGAGCAGCTTCATGAACTTTTTAACAATCCCAATTTTCATCAATTTTGCACAATTCCATATAAATATTTCTCCATTCATTAATTGAGGATATAAATTTGTTTTCATCTTTGAAATTTTTATCTTCTTCACAAATAATGAAAATCGTCTTCATTGATGAAGTTATTGAACACTAATCTCATAGGATTCGATGAACTATAACTGATTTCCGAAACATGTGGGCAAAGAAAGGTTGCCGGAGTTAAATATGAGAAAATTAAAAAAAAAAATTCAAAATATTTCAAAAATTCTCAACACTTCCAATAGAGAAATATCACTGATTTTCGGAACGTATGGGCAAAGGAAGGTTGCCGGAGAAAGATTTCAGAGAAATTTCGAGAAAAATTAGAAAAAATATAAAATTTACCAAAAATTTCGAAAAGTTTCAAAAAGTCTCGAAATTTACAGATTTCTGGTTGAATCTCAAATGAATGAATCGGGTAAATAGTTTTTTTTATCACTGCAACAAATTTCAAAAACTTGTTCAGCAACAATACACTGCAGGCTGCTGATGAACAATTATCATGGATTAAAAAAAAATGTTCTTCATGTCTTCTAATGTACAATAAAATATCTTTCAAATTTCAAAACAATTGGTCCAGTATTTGCTTTCGAAAAAAGTCCCGAAATTTTTCGACTTTTTCGACCTTTCATATGTATTTCCCCCCTTAATTTTCATAAATTATCTCAATCTGAGAGGAATAGAGGAATTTTAGTGGCGAGCTTTCTCAAAGTTGAGAAAATTCCATACCAAATATCTCGGAATCACACAAAGATACGAAATTTGTTATAAATATCTGTTTTTAGATCTCAATTGCGGCATGAGACTGTTTACATTAACAGTTTCTTATCTCTAAAAATAATATTCCTACTGGGTATTAAAATTTCATTCATACAATAATTCATTTTATCTCATAAGTAAATATTGTCGTTTAATGACTCTTTAAGATCACAATAATAAATTGTTTTCTCCAACAAACTACATAATAGAACAAAATTCTTCAATTTTACTCAACATTAATCCTCTAAATATAAAACATTGAAACATCATAAAAAAATCAATGGCAAATTTTGAAATGATAGTCATTAAATTGAATCAAATCTCAATGAAGTAAGTTTTTGATGCCTTTATCGATGGTTAATTATGAAACAATAGTTACAAAAAATGAAAATTGAAAAATCATTTTTAAAAAATTGCAAAACTCAGGAATCTATGATTACACGTTATGTCAGTAGCGAAAAGGTAAAACGAGATCAATAGAATTATGAGTATAGTCAAGTAGGAAATTTTTTGTAGCTCTGATTTTTCTCTACAAAGGCTCTTCTTACGAACCAAAAACTAATTCTCGTAGATTTTTTAATGTTTGACAAAAAAGTAATAAATTGAAATTATTGCGAAAAAATTTTTTATAGCGTAATTCTTGAATATTTTCGCAGCGAGTGGACTAATAAGTCCACTAATTAGCTGAAATTTCCAAGCATCTGTTTTTCGGAGGAAATTTCATGAGCTACTGAAAAGATCGAATTATAAATTTCGATAAATTACATTATTTCCGAAGAAGTCATAGTCTGTGCAATGTAAACTCAATTTCTGAACTTATCCTCATCTACTGCGTAATTTCAGAGCTTTTTTGAAATATCTTCAAAACTAATTTTATGAGAAATTTTCGTAGACTTTTCACAATCATTTTTTTTTTTTATCGAAACAAAATTTCTTTATTTTGATTAATTTTTCAAACATTCCACTTTTTTAAAGTCAAATTGAGCTTTTTTTTGGATGGTGAAAGCTCTGAGAGATAAGCAATATTTTCTAAGGGCTTCTATCGTTGAAGTAAAGTTAGAATTACAAAAAAAAAGTTAACGAAAATTTCTCTATCTTTCTCAGTTTCTAAGAGTATTAAGAAGAAAATGCCTCATTTTACTTCTTCGCTGATAAAATTTTTAGTATTCTTTCTCGATTGAAATTTTAATCTATCATCTTGTTTCTTTGTCATTGTAAAATATTGTACAAAGTATCTAAAAAATTTATTATTATTAATCAATAACCACTGAATTATACTGTCTCTGTTTGGCTCACTAGTGGCTCATTGGCTTCGACTGATGGACCTATAACTGCCGTGCTATAATGAATAAAAAATCAGAAATTGATCAGTTGGTCCTCAATTACAAAAATGAGACATGAATTTAAAATAAAAAATACCAATAAATCGTCTTCATTCCAACTATAAAGTTAAATTTTTATAGCGAGTAAATGTGCTGATGGCAAAGTACATAAGCATTTTCATGCTAGAATATATATTCAGTAGTGAGATGGAACGAAGTCATAAAAAACTGAAATGATAAATGAGGAAAAGTTGAAGAAAAAATTTTGATATGTTTTTGTAAATATCTCCGAAAGGAGTATGGTGAGAGAAAAATGTCAAGAGAGCTTTTCGTAGAGAATTTTTCTGAACAGACGTCTGACAATTCTTAGATCTCTTCCTCTTTTAATAAATAAATCATTGAAAAAAAATGATAAATATGCACATGGAGAAAATTGAAAAAACTGCATGTGCAAATTTTTTTGATTTTTTTAAATAACAATTTATTTGTTTTAAATTATCAAAAAAATTGACAAATGCTAATTTTATTATCATCTCTTGAGCAGTTTTCTCAAAACTACGTAGTTATGAAAATATTTTCAAAATAATCAACACACTGTTCTTGAACTCGCCCTTTTTTTACCATTTCATTATCACATTTTTCGCGAATTTTTCGAAATTAAGCGAAGATACGTCATTTTTTGTATCTCCCTTAAATTCCAAGATATTCACAAAAACTTAAAAGACTGAAAGTTTCACATCTTCACTAGTGACAAAAAGTAATTAATTCCAAAATGATAAAATAATTGTTTACCCAGCACCGAGAGCAAGAATCGTTGCCTCCTGTACCAAACTCATTTCATCAAGTGTGCACCTATGTCCAGAACCAGAAATGATGAACCAGAAAAAAATAAAATAAATTATGAAATACCAGAAGCATATTAAAAAGCCCACTTCAGTATTTTTTTACTCTTCATGCATTTGTAAGTTCAATATTTATTGTTATTAATAGTTAAAACCAATAAATAAAACAATTTCAAGCTTTGCAGAAGAGGAAAGTAAGGATATTTCTTGTTTTTTTTTGTGTTGAAAGGGTTTTTTTTTCTTTAATATCTTCATTAATTTCTTGTTTTTTTTTCTTCAATGTACATACAGTGTCAAAGTAATTATGATTGCAACGATTTCAATACGATATGTAAATAACATATAGCGTTTCTTTTGAATTTACTTACACTATTTACAGTTTGAAGGAAGCTGCTCAGAAATGGCTAATTTTTTTGTAAAATAATATACATATATTTTTTAAAATAATAAATCACTTAAATTAAATTTTGATTCGGTAGTGAAAAGTTGAATCATAAATCAATAACTCGGAAACTAAAGGAGACACATTTTTTTTCAGTCAACGAAATAGGAAATTGCATAAATTTTCGTATCTTCGATAGATTCTACGATATTCTCAAAAATGTAATAATAATAATAATGGTTCTGTAATGGAATGTGGTAAATAAAGATGAATTGATTAAAATTTTCATTCCATTCTTTCGCGATTTTCTTCGGAGCCAGTCGATTTACGAGAATGTATCAAGGAATCTCTTCTGTAGAGAATTTCGTGGAATACAAGAGAAAAACGTCCCTTGCCGAGTTCTCGTGAAGCTCATTGGTTCCGAGAGATCATCGAAATGAAGAAAAAGGCTACTGTCTCACTCATGTTTACAACTTTCAATATTGAACTTTATTATTCATAGTTCTTATGAAATATTTCAGAAAATAATAGAGAAAATTTTGCTATGACCTTTTTCTTAAAGCTCACGAAAATGTTTCTACGAAAAAATTTTCTAGTTCTCTTAGTTTTGCAATTATGTCTAAGAACTCAGATTAACTTCTAATTCAAACTGCATTAAATGAAAATAAAAAAATGAAAGTAAGATAAACTCATTAAGTTTTGCTTCGAACGTCTTGGAATCGTATCGGATAGAAAAGTTCACTAAAAAGTCTTTTTCGTAGAACAAAATCAGAGCGAAAAGAAGGACCTGACAAAAATTTGACTATTTCCTTTATTTATCGAAATATATGTGCTAAAGGATGATTATAGAGATAAGTCGAGCTATTGTATTTCAACTTGTTACTACTGAATTTCACATAAATAATTTAACTTCTTCGTAAATAGTTTCATTCTTTCATTCTCATTCGACAAATTTTTTTTCTATTGATTCTATTTGTGTTTTTTTTGTCTTATTGTCTTGCTCAATAAGTAAAGCCTAAATGAACAATTTAAATTAAATTGACTAATTAACATACCGTAATTATAAAATTATAAATTTAATTACATTGCACGAATTAATTTTATTTTGTGAATTTTCTACTAAATGCTTTCAACGTTTCTTTCTTCATTCATATTTTGGAAATATATCTGTTGATTAACTAATTCAGGTAATTCTTAAAATGCAAATTTCCGTTTTTTTTTTAAATGCAATTTTAATTATAAATTCTAAAGTATTGTAATGCATGATTTTTTTAAGCGCACGTCATCCCAAAATACTCTTTTTGAAAGAATACGAAAAACAGCACTAATACATTATCGTTTCAATCTCAATGATTTTCATACAACGAAGGTAAAGACAAATGGTCTAGTGACGTAATAAAGCGAGATCAGTTTAGTTCATTTTTGATTTTTATGGCATATCTCGCAATCGTACGGAGATAGTGGAATTTTCACAGAGATTTTTTTACAGCTTTCATTATTTTCAGCAAAGAAGTCTCTAAATTTTTTTTTTCTATCAGTCATAGATATTGATATAGGGGAGAGTGCGGCAAAATAGACCTCTCATGCAACATGATTCGATCATTTTTTCCATAGTGAAGGACTTTATTAAAAAAATCTGGAAAGAATTGAGAAAATGCTCCACTATATGGACATTTTCGGTGAATTTTTTCAGTTTTTTCTGGAGGCTTCTCCACTCTCAAAAAAAAATTCCAAACTGTTTTCCCAAACAGGTCTATTTTACCCTCGTCTCCCCAATATTTTAGAAAAACACAAAACTCGAAAATGAAATGAGACATTTTCATTTTAATTAGCGACCAATGCTTTCCAAATATCTTGGAAAAAACGGAAACAGAGAAATTTTCATAGAATTGATAATTTTTTTTTAATTTTTTTTATTCAAAGACCTAATACTCTCTGGAATATTTGCAATATGATAATAATGGGAGTCAAATTATTTGAAAAACTGATGTATAGATTAGTTCGTGAATATCCTTCAAACAAGTAGATTTTATAGAAAAATGTTGGGACATTTTTATCGTAGAGAATTTCGTGATCTACAAAAAAAAGTGATTTGGCATGTCATGGGATATTAAAAGGATAAAATCAAAAATATTATTCATTTTATTCATCGATTATCCCATGATATGCCAAATCATGATAATTAAATCATGATAATGCATTCAGTAATTTAAAAAAAAATCCTAATAAATTCCCCTAAATCTCATCGTTTCCGAGATATTTGTTGAAGAATTGTTCACACATGTTTTGCGTCTTCTTTCATCATTTCACTGTTGACTTAGCTTATCTCGTTTTACTTCTTCACTGATGAATTTACAAAAATTTCAATGTCACATTAACTCCTTTCATATTCACACCAAAATACCTGAAGTCGAAGAAAAACAAAAAAACTTAATTTTTTTCCAATAAAATACCTGAGTACGAGACAATTATAATACATGCCTCAATATTGTCGACTAGGTACTTAGGTCCTATTACCACCAAGCAGTGTGTGAGTATCCTCATCGCAGAGCCTCTCCGGGAATGTGATTCCATCACCAAAACTGTAAACCCGAATGCCTAATATTTTTTTTCTTCCTCTTTTTTTTTATCCATTTATTCATTTGAAAAACAATAAATTCAGTAATGAAGAGAGAATGAAAAGTTTATTCTATTTGTCGTTCAGTTTCTTCGAATTTCTTCAAAAATTGAGGTAGATAGATTTTTTTTTGCTCTTTTGACTTTTCTTTAAAAAAAAAATTTCGAGCTACGAAATTGGTTCCAATTAGTCATGGACGATCTCCGAAGAGGATTCAATTCTCGAAGAATCGATCTTCAGAAAATAAGAATTTTTGAGAATCGATTTGATTAAAAAAAAATCGGAACGTGAAAATCGTCGAATCGATATCTCGAAATTAAAAAAAATATTACATCTACTTCCGATCGATTGTTTTCAATATCGATTAATAGAGTCGATAGTTCCGTTTCACTACTTTCAGTTCAAGGAGCAATCAATTCTTCTTTTCATTATTAAAAAGAAAAAAAAACCGATGCGATTCTTCTAAAAAAGAATCGAAAATGCCATTAATCGGATTCCTTGAAATCGCCCAAAAAAATCGGCTTTTAGAAAAATTAAACCAAAAGAAGAACCAATCTTACAAGATCGATTAAAAATCACTCATCAATAGTCTCAATAAAAACTTATCTATCCCCTCAATTTCCGAGATATTCGATCGAAAAAGATTGCAAAAATTTAACTAATTTCTCCTATTCACTGTATTGTTATGAATTTGAACTAATTTTTCATTACTAATTTCTAAGGAGGAACCAGATGCACAATACCTCTCAAATGGTAACAATCATGTGAAAGAGTGCTGAATCATGTGGCTCTTTTTTTTTTCATTTAATTTTATACACATGCATTCAAATAATGACAGCTAGTCTGGGTCTATGGCGATCATTCTCTTAATTATTTATTCAGTTCGATGAAAAAATTGCTCCTGATTCTTTCTACTGATGATGAACGCTGAGTATTTACACGCTGGAACTGTAGGATCATGACTTTTTTTTTATTTATATTTAAATTCCTTGTTTTTTTTTAAAGGACAATTATGAATTGGATGGAGAGTTATGATTAGAGAAAAAGCATTTGCAGAAATTGTCAATGCAAAAAGGATACATTACTGATGTTTACTAGTGATTGATTCAAAGACATGCGCATGCAAAAAATTTCATTCAATATTATGAAACCAAAGGAGAGAATTATTTTTTTATATTACATGTGCTATTAATTAGAACTCGAGGAACATGTTCTTGGAAATTTCTCGAAATTAAATAAAGTGACGAGATATTTTATTAGGGATGTACTGCCGCCATTAGTAATTTTCCATCATTCTTTGCTAATTTCTTATAAACCGTTGAAAATACTCGTTAATCTGATTGATTCGTGAAAATATAATGTTTTTCGGTGAAATAATTATTTATTGATTCGCTAAGTTTTATTAGCGTACATCCATTCTTCTGTGTTTTTCCCACGTTTTTATGAAAATTCACAGAACTTTGAAAAAAGAGAGAAGAAAATTCGGCATACAGTGATAAAACTTTGTGAACTGATAAATAATAATGCCACCGGAAAAAGCTGTATTTTTACGCATAAATTCGGTTAATGGTTTGTGAAGAATCGTTAATCGTCAAAAAAAGAATAAAAATAACTAAGAGCAGCAGTACAACCTTAAGATCTTCTTTTTATGTCTCATACCAGTTTATAAATTTTCATATCATTTAACATATTTCTGGAGCGAGTAAATCCAGAGCTGCTCAAGGGTAGTGATGGGTGATTTCCAAAAGAAAAATCGATTCTCGAAAAATCGGTCTTTATAAAATACGATTTTTTGAGAATCGATGTGAAAAAAAATCAAAACGTGAAAATCACTGAATCGATTTTTTCAAATTAAAAAAAATACCACATTTACTTCTGATCGATCATTTTCAATATCGGTTAATAGATGCGATATCTCGCATTTAATTCGAGATTTGATGACATAGAAAAATACGATACGATTCTTCTAAGAAAGAATCGAAAAATCGATGAACCGAGTTTCTCAAAATCACCCAAAAAATCGATTTTTCGAAAAAAAAGCATCGATCTTGCAAGATTGATTAATAATCGCCCATCACTACTCAAGGGGCCTTTTTTATAACCAAATTTATTATTAAAATTATGGTAGCTGCAATCCAACAAAATCCAATGCTCTAGATATGTTTGACATCAAGAAAAAATATCATGATCGTCATATTATTAGTTTTATTCCCTCGAATTCCATAATAACAATGTACACATTCAGCAAAAAAAAAAAAAATCAAGCAAAGAGCCTATTAATTTTAGTGTTCTTTTTTCTTCATTTTTCTATGATAAATGCTGACCTGTTTTGAGTGCTTCCCATCGAGTTGTAAGTATTGGGGCCGGTCTGATGATGGGACTTCACTGGATAGATTACTCCATCCCCAAGACTAGAACAATTATTGGTATCCCCCCTAAGTTGTCTATTTTTTTCAAAAAAAAAAAACAAGAAAAAAAATATTCCGGGAAATTCCTATTTTTTTTTACTTTCTTCAATTGATTTTCATTAATAGTTTTTTCAATTGTTTACTTCAACACATGCTACTTAAGTATTCATATTCATGATTCTCATTTACACTTGAAAAAATGAAATAATTTTAATGCAATAGAAGATAATCTAGAATCAATGAACATCTATTCAATCAAACATTCGATTTAAAAAAGGACATTTTATAATGCATGACATGAAAAATACGAAATATAAATTCAGTAGCGAAAAAGTGGAACGGGAGAAAAGTTTCTGTAAACTTGGCTTCGTAATAATTTTCTATCATATATCTCAAATACTAAAAGCGATGCCGCAAATTTTTTGGACCTTTTCTTGTTGCCCTTATTCTTCGCAACAGGAAAGAATCTGACTAAAAAATTCTATTTGTCGTAAATTATAAGATATTCAAGGGAAATTCTTCAATATTCAAGAATATTGAAGCGAGTAAATTTATTAGCAGTTGTCGAAAAACCTTTTTTGTAAAAAATTTTATGGCCTATGAAAAAGATTCATGATAAACTTCCGTAAATTATATCATTTTGTTTATTTTTTACTTTCTTTAAATCAATTCTTTTCTTCTTTGCTGCCTAACTTTTAAATTTTATTGAAATATTTCAGAATCTGGTAGAAATAGGATCTTTTTTCAAATTTCCTTGCAAATCGCATTCTACAAATCTTCAAAATCCTTCGAAATTCTTCAAATTTCCATATTTCGTTCAAATTTTTATATTTAAAAAAAAAAGAACAAAAAAGTGTTCCTCTGCACCTCAGCTACCAAATTCGTGCAAAGAATTAGAGGAGACTTTTTTCAGAGAAATTTCGAGAAAAATTTAGGAAAATATTGAATTTACCAAAAATCTCCCGAAATCTACAAATTTCCAGGTTTCTGGTTAAATCGTTAATTATTTGAAATAAAACTGATTTTTTTCGACTCATTCTCGTAATGGTTTTCTATTCAACTGAGGGAAACTAAGAGATGCAGCGAAATTTCTTTTCTTGCAGCTCTGATTCTTCTCAACGAAAAAGGTTCTCATAGAAATTCCTGCATCTGTCATAAATTTCAAGGTATTTACAGAAAGGCAATGACTCAAATTGCCTGTGATCTGACTTTTTATAAATACCCACAGGATTGAGGCAGATAGAGATATTTTTATACGAGTATTTCTTGTAGGTCTAATTTAGCTCCACAGGAAAGTTCATGACAAAAACTTCTCTATCATTCTTTAAAGATATTTCTTGAAAACTGAAGTGATTGTGAAATTGACTTATTTCATATTTATCATGTTCTCAAGATAATTCGAAGGAAGTGATTAAATAATAAAGAATATTCAACCCCTTTCACTTCTTCGCTACTGAAATGATAATTTCAAATAATTTAGACACCATGTACAGCAGTGGCTCTAATGTGCAATAGACTTTTTTTTATCATAAAGCCTTTTCTCATTGTTCCAAATCAAACATGAATGCAGATAGAATCACACACGATAGAATTTTCCTTCATCCAAATTGTAATTTGAGTATTCAGTTGACTCTGCCCAATATACATATTTCATGTCCACTTGAGTAAAGTATAATAATCATAATTAATTATTTATGATGATTGGAATGAAGAGAATCTGGTGAAAATAGGATCTTTTTTTAAGTTTCCTTGCAAATCGCATTCTACAAAAAATTTCCATATTTTGTTTAGATTTTGATGTTTCCAAAAAAAAAAAAAAAAAGAACAAATTGATGGACTACAAAAAAGATCTCTTGCAAGTTCTCTCTGATTCCATTCGTTTCAGAGATATTTGCAAAAGTGTTCAAAATAAATTTTTTAATTTCGCTTTATTTTGAATTTCCTTTCGGTTCATTCGATCAACGATGTCAATTCTATTATTTGAAATATTCCGAGATTCAGAAAAGATACGAGATCCCAACGATAATATTATTTCTACAAGTATTTTGTTTTTTCAATCCAATTTCGAAATATTCACGAAGAATAAACGTCAAAATAACATTAATTCATCTCGCTTCGCATTTCCTCTATTAAATGAATATTATTAGTGCCGAAAAAGAAAAACATTTTATACATTCAATGAAAAATAGACAATGTGCAAGTGTTGATCTTTGTTTTTTTTTTGGTGCAGAACAATTATAGGTAATGTTACACTGACAATTTTTGTGTAAAATATTCAATGTTTCTAAATAGCATCGTGCGGACATGAAATGTGTTCATGGAAGAGGCTGACTTTTTTTTCTTAAATATTCATATGAAAAATCATAATGATTGGTATTGTGCAGTTGGCTCAAAATTTTTCATTTATTACCGAAAAATTAGCATCCTTAGGAATTTTCATAATTTTATCTGAAATAAATTTCATTAAAGTTGATGAATAAATTTGAACTTACCTGGTGAAAACTGGGAGACACCAGAGTTTTCCCTTGTCACCAAATACTTCTTGGAAATTATTGTATTTTCCAAGGCTAAAGCCATCCTTATCTTTGCCCATTCTGAACATTGGAGGTCTAAATGCCTCTGTGGAAATAAAAAAATTAAAAATTAATTTATGAGAAAGTTTATAGGTGTAAATGATTTGCATTGCGAATATTCTCAGAGAAAATGTATTGTACAAAGTCAATAAACATTAATAAACTTTATGAAACTTTAAATCAAAAACTTCCTCAGTTATGCTATAATTCAGCGAGAAAAAGTAAACGAGATGAATGGATTTTATATTAGCGTTGATTTTTCTGAACTATCTCGAGAATAGAGCAATGAGGCAAAATTTCAATTTGTGTAAAGCAGAATAAGTCTCACGAGAAGGGTCTTCCGGTATCTCCCTCAGACTTCGAAATATACATAAAAAAATCATAATTAACGTTTTTTGTGGGATTTTTTACTTTCGACTTGTTCTGGTCGTCTGGTCGCTGTTAAAATATACATTAACTGTGAAGTAATTACAAAAAAGTCACATTTTCTTCATAAATTTCGATGTGAATATCTTCCACATAAATGAAGTCGAAGGAGATTTACCGAAGACTTTTTTTTTTTAACTATTCAATTCTCCTCGAAAATTTCCTCTAAATGCTTCCCTTTAAAAGATACATTAGGAAGAATTTACAATAAATTTCAGTTCTATCACTCAACTCGAGGGGATAATCACTCCTGAAATCTGTGAACACTAAACTTCAAATAGCAAAAATTCAAAGATTCTCAAATTCTCAGCAGACTTCATGAAAATTTATGAAATTTCTTGAAATCCATGAAAACTGAACGGATTTCTGAAGATTCCATAGAATGTTATGAGATTCCAAGATTTCATGACAGAAACAAGGATGTATAAAAAATTAAAAATTTGATTAAAATAATGTTCAACCAAATTCAAAATTTTCTATGACTTTTCTCAAATCCTCAAATCGATTTATCAGACATTGCCGCTATTCATCTTAGATGAAATTTTAGAGACTTCACAGATTTAATGAAATTTCCATCGGATTTCTCTAGTTTGTGCATGATTCCAAGACTTCTTTCCAGATTTGATAAGATTTTCGAAATTCTGAAATTTCAGGAATCTTTGAAAAAATTCTGAAATTTTCTTCAAATTTTCTGATTTGAATGTACATCAAATTCCACAAGTGATTACCTCCTCGACTTAACTAGTTAAATTTCATCCTGTAGTTCATTTTTTGCAGATATCACGAGATCTGAAATTTCGAGATATCTAAAAAAAATCAAATTTAAACTAACATCAACTCATCTCGTTTTTCCCTAAATTATTAAAAAATCTATTAGTTCAAGTTATAAATGAATTCACTAATTTTTACAAACCTAAAGTCGATCTGTTGTGCAGTATGAGGTAGCAGTGGTAGAAGAATAGCGAATTGAGGCTGACAGCAAACATTAGTGATACGAAGAATAGAAACAGCAAATGGAATTTTCCCAATTCATCCAATTCTCCCTGATCACCAAACCAAGTCTTTCATAAATTATTCAATTAAGATTCTATAAATTTTGATATTATGATAATTCTTATTAATATTACCTTCCAAAAACGTATAAAGTACTGCAACGATGTTGCTGCAATAAATATGCAGTAAAATAGTGCGTACATGAGAAACAGCATGAAAAATTTGTAATTATGATAAGCCACACAGTTATTGACCCAGGGACAGTGGTGATCCATTTTGAGGACACATTGACGACACACACTGCAATGATGAGCACGATCTGGCTTTATTATCTGGCATTTGTCGCAAAAACGAATCGCTGAAATATTAAAAGAATTATTATTATTGTTCATTCTATATGCATAGCTTTTTGGGATTTCTGCATTAAAAATATGATATAATGAGCTTGATCAGTCGAGGAACGGTCTTAAATCTATTTAGAAACCATAAATGAAATAAAATCAATTTTTCAAAAATAAAATGATGGAAAGTTCAATTCTGACATAATTTTAAACAAAAACAAAATATGACAACTTAAAATATTATATGTTCTTAAAGAAATTATAAAGAATTACTTTTTTATTCAATTATTTGTAATTATATATATTTATCTTCCATTAATCATGACTAATGAAATCTCGCAAATAGGCAGTTCATAACTTTTTTTTTGAAAATTCAGGGAGAGATAATTCATCTTAATTACACGTTTACTATACAATTATTTCATGCAATTTGCGTAATGGAGTGAAAGTAAATCGAAAAATTTCTTGCGAGTTTTCTTGCAGATATCTTGGAATCTTGTGGATGTAGAGGAAAAGGTCAGAAGACCTGTTTTCGAATTTATGAATTCCTTTAGAAGAATAGCTTTCTTGATAAATTCTCGTGAATTCCGTTCAGTTTTGGGATATTTACAAAATAATTGTAAGAAGTTAATAGGAAAGTGGTAAGCATGGCCAAGAAATCCTATGCTAAAGCATTTATCTTAGAAAAATCTCAAGAACAATGAAGTTCTTTATGAATGAATCTCTTTTACTACATGCGATTTTTCTTGCAAAAAACGTTTTTTGCACAATTTCTGAGATGCTTCTGAAATATTATCTATGTTATTTTCTTGCGTGTTTTTCTCCGTGATCTACAGTTTCTATTTGCTCTAGTTTCAAATATATTCAGCATGAATTTTTTTTCCAAAAAAAATACAATGAAGATTATGTTGCAAATATCTTCGGCGCCTAGGTCTAAGTAGAAAAATCTAAAAATATCTCATTTACAAACGAGTTATGAGTTACAAAGAAGTTCTTCTGAAAAATTTTCATAAACCCAATAGTTTCAGAGATATTCACAAGAATAATGTTTCTGAAAGAAGATAATTCGAAAATCCGTGTGAAAAAATCCAGATTCATTTTAAACATGTTATCGAAGGATTCGTTTTGTAATTCATGAAATTCCTTGCGGAAAGTCTTTTCAAGAAATTCTCTAAAAATTCACGTATCTACAAGATATTTGCAAAGTAATACACGACATGATTTTCCGAATCATCTCACTAATTCATTACTCAATTCTACGTGAATTATTTTAGCTAGTCGCTCCGAAACGAGTAGGCTATTAAACAAAATATCAAAAGACCTGCTTCCTTTCAGAATTTCATACATCAATTGTAAAGTTATTTTGACAAGTTCTCCTAATCCTCATAATTTCCGAGATTTTCTCAGAATTTTCCGATTAAGTTTTTCCTTAATACATCGTTTACAAGATTCACGCACATGCATTTTTCTTTTTTTTAAGTAAATTTTTGTGAATACGAAGTTTGAAGCAATGTTCAGCTTGTGGAGAAATTTTGCAACGATTTACCATCTAGAAATTGAGATATTTGATTTCAAAACAGTGATGTTTCATAAGTTAAACATTACGTCTTATGGCGTCAGAAATCGATCTTTGAATTTTAAAATTAAATATCTCAATTTCTAGATGGTAAATCGTTGTGAAATTTCTCCACAAGCTAAACATTGCTTCAAACTTCATATTCCCAAAATTGTTAGTAAAAAAAAAAAAGAAAAATAATTTTTACGTGGCTCCTAAGTCGAGCTCTGGACGGAAACTAAGCGAAATGGAACGATTTTACACTCATCCTTTTTTGTAGAGAATTTTAAGAGCTACAAAAAAGGATTGAGGCAGAATCGTTCTATCTCGTTTAGTTTCTGATAATTTCTCGACAAATTAAGGAATTATTTAGGAAAAGGAATTAAGCCACGCATAAACTTCCTTAAAATTACATAAGATGGAAGCTATTTTGATAAATTCTTCTAATCCTCATAATTTTTTTTTGATATTCTCAGAATTCTCCAATTAAATTTTCTTTTTTTAATACATCGTTATGATGAAAAATTATTACCTCCTGTGATAGTTCGATTTGTGACTGGCAAATCCTGTGCAAGTCTTTCTAGTATTGCAGATTGTGCTTCCTCGCTTTGAGCTTGTTGGAGTTTATCCAACTCCACAGCAGGTACTTTGAACTAAACAAATTTTTCACATAAAAAATACATAAGAAAATGATTAAGTGATGTTAATATTTTCATAAAATTGTTTACAATACTCACTCTATCTGGTACGGATATTAATTCCGTAAAAACAGTCTGCCAATATGACCACAGGAAGAGAAGAAATAGAATATGAAAGAAGAAGAGATAGAATGCTGAAATAGAATAAAGAAAATTAACATTTGAAAATAATCCACTGAGTTTACTTTGATTATTCATGTTTCATAATAATGAAATGAGCAAACGTCTGATAATTTTTTTTTTTTATAGAGAAACAATTATTACAAAAAAAAATATTTAGAAAATTCGCATTTATAGTTTTTTAAATTTTCTACATATGTATATTTTTCATTTTTGTAAATAATTTATTCATTGAAAGAAGAGAAAAAATTTGTGCAGATATCTGCTATTTCAAGTTTTATAATATTTCTTTATAAAATTCATTAATGATTTTTTTTCTGTCGCTTCATCATTCATAAATTCAATTAAACTACTCACCCTTTTGTACATAGCTATGTATTGTATCTGAAACAGATTGACACAATTGATTAGAAAAATCAATGAGTACTTCATTGACTCGAATACTCAAACCATTTAATGTCAACCCACTAATCTCAATTCTTTTTTTTGTTTTTCATTGAATGGTCAAGTGATGAGAAAAAATAAATTTGGCGTATAATTTTTATGAAATATCTCGAAAAATCATGAGTTATAAAAAATTTCTTGAAAGAGTGTAATTTGCAGATATAAACGTGATTATTGATTGTTATTACTATGAATAATTTTGATTTTTTATATTTTTTTTTTCATGTATATAAATATATATATATGTATGCTGATAAATCTATCCAATAGATGTCAAATGCATTAATAATAGGGAATAAATAATGAGCATGGAAAAAATTTCAAGAAGATTTTCGTAGCGAAAAATTGGGACTACAGTCGAAAGGAACATAAAATCAGCAGACATCTAACAATTTTTTTGATTTTTTTAAATAAATGAATGATTACTAAAAAAATATTTAAAAAATTCGCATTTGTAGTTTTTTAGAGTTACTACATATTCATATTTATCATTTTTCTTTAATAATTTATTTGTCAAAAAGAAATAAATCTGAAAATTTTCAAATGTCTGCTATTTTCATATATATAGTCGAGAGCTTATCAGAATTTATCTCTATCTACCTCCTTTAGATTCCGAGATTATTGAATAAAAACGAAAAGAATTGAAAAGAGCAATATTGAATAACGTTTTCATAAACATCTCGTAATTTAATGGAGATGGGAGAATTTTCGTTGTGAGATTTTTCTTCAGAGAAAATATACACCGACTACCGAAATAGTCTCCAGAAAAAGACTATTTCTATTAACTTTTCTAAATAATCCATAAAAACTGATGACAAAACCAAATTAATTTATTTGTTGTCAAAACATTGGAAAAAGCCTTTCAAAATGATGTTTTTCTTGAAATAAATAATGATTTTATATCGACAATTTTTTTTTTTATAATGTAGAAAAAACCATCGAAGATTAAAATTTTCTACATGGAACAAGAATTTGATCCGAAAGAAAAGAAAAAAAACAGTTTAGAAAAAACAATTCAAAACTCAAAAATTGATATAAAATGGAAAATTTCACTTTTGGAGCAAAAAAAAATGTAAAATTCACATTTTCTGGATTTGGAAAATAGAAAAAAGAATTTTGAGAAAGCCAAAAAAAAAAAATGAAAAAATCTCATAACGAAATTAGCACACATCTGAAAATTCTTTGAATTTCTTTTAACAAATAAATAATTATAAAAAAAATATTTAAAAAATTTACACTCATAGTTTTATAAATTTTCTACATGTGCATATTTTTTATTGTTTAAAAAAAAAATCATTTATTGAAAAAAAAATATTAAAAAAATTCTCAGATGTCTGCTATTGTAATATATTGATGACAATACTGAATGATGAACTAAAACTATATATACATATATATATATATTTTAAGGTTAGAAAACTTACAGCAACAAAGTTGTACGACATATGCATAATAGGACCAGAATACAATTGTAAGAATGAATATTACAGGTATCCATTTGAAAGCCCTGACGCACCACCAACACGAGCCATTCTGTTTCCCCATATTTTCAAATTACCCGCAAAAAAAAGGCCTCGATAATTTTCCCTAAAAAACCATAATTCACTTCACCAGATAAAAAATCATCGTTTCACTGACTGTTTCATAATGCCTTTAAATTATAAAAACTCTGTCGAAAAATATTTTTTTATTTACACCTTTTCTTCGTCCTCTGCTTGAAAATTTTCTCCACTTCATCCACCCTTTTTTACCTCCTTTTTCCCTCAATCAACTAGAATTCTTTTCTCATGAATCACGTTATTATGGAACAAATATTGTAGCTTTGATAACGTTAACATTTGATAAATATATATTGTTTTTTTTTCTCAATTTCTCTCTACCACTTAGACATGTTTCTCAATACATACACACATAAACACTAGATTCTGGCGCGTCCAAAAACCCAAATGCAGAGGCTGTCGCAAAGGCGTATTACTGTGCGCACATTTACTGCGCATCGTTAAATTTTCTCGCCTGTAATTGCTGTTATATGTGTGTAAAGGTGATAGCCCAATGGAAGTTGTTGCAATTTATGTAATTAAATATTTATGACACTGGAAACAGCAGAAATTTGACAATTTTTAGATTTTCCTTCCTTTAACAATTAAATTAGTTTTTTGAAAAAAGAAAAGTATGCACATGTAGCAAAATTTGAAAAACTAGAAGTGCTATTTTTAAAAATATACTTTTAATACGAATTTATTTGTTTAAAAAAAATGCAAAAAATTGTCAGATGTCTGCTAATTTCATTGTCATAAATATTTTTAAAATGATTGGGCTTGGAGAAAAATGTCACGAATGCTTTTTTTCAGCGAATTTCATTGGCTGGAAAAGCGACTTTTTGATCGATTCGCGCCATTTTCCATCATTTCAAAGATATTTGAAAAATCATACAACAGTAAAAAGAATTGTAAAAAAAGAGAAAAATCCAAAAAAATTCTTATATGGACGGGATAAACAATAATCTGTTAACCAACATTGTATATGATAAATGCAATTAGCACACATGTGAGTTTTTTCAAAAAAAAATTTAAACGACTAAATTATTATAAAAAAAATCTTTAAAAAATTTGTACGAGTTTTTTGCTTTTTCTACGTGTGCATATTTTTAATTTATTCGCTCAGAAAAAAAAATACTAAAAAATTTCAGATGTCTGTTATCTTGATTATTATGATTGTTATATTCATTTTTTTAAATTAGACTAGACGGTTAATAATTTTTTATTATTTTCTAATTGAGATGTCACTTATCACCACTTATATATCGTTGTCTTCGGAACAAAGAGGCGTAAGTCCTATGCTTATACACAGCACTTACGCCACTTTTCTCCTGAAGTGACATATATTTTTTTTCGAATATCTTCGTAATGAGTGGGTTTGGAGAAAAGGTCAAGAGATTTCTTCTTGTAGGCAATTTTGTAGATTGATGATAAATTGAAAAGAAAGTCGAATGATAAATTTCTGTAACGCTGACTACTCCGGAGATAATTCAAAAAAATAATGTTAATATGTTTTTTACATTTTTTTCATCAATTCAAGTCCGCGATCTGCTTTCATTGAAGGATTACTTCGATATCAGTTTTTTTCCATGAATGATAATTAAATTAACGCACACCTGATGACTTTTCAGATTTTTTTTAACAAATAAATTATTGAAAAAAAAGTATTAAAAAAATGTGCACTTATTGTTTTTAAATTTTTTTTAAATGTGTGTATTTTTTATTTTTTAAGAAATAATTTATCTGCTGAGGAAAAAAAAGACTAAAAATTGTCGGATGTCTGCTATTTTTAATATAATTATTTTTTTCCTACGTTTTATTGTTTATATAAAACAGCTCATATCCTTGAGATAATCAATCTATTTTTATAAATATCAATTTTATTGTTTTTTTTCCTCTGGTACTCGAGTGAATTAATTCAATTAAAAATGATTCAAATAACTGCAACACAAAATTTTTGTTTTTAAAAATTATCATGATTGTTATTAATTTATTTAAATGACTGAGTGAATTATTTTTTTTATTTCGGGGCAAATCGAAAGAGCGAACGATTGGGGATCATGATCGATAGGTTTCTAATAATAAAGATCTATTTTTGGAAATGAAAAAACAAGCGATGAGAAAGCGATTACGTTTTTTTTTGATTATTCTAAAAATTTAATAGTTAATTGGATTATTTATACGCTTTCTCATGTTATTTCAGTCATCAAGATAAGAAGGGAGGAAAAAAGTAATCAATAATTCAGTGGTGAAGGAGAAATCGAAGATGGCTTGAAAAATGTTCTCGGAGATTTTTTTGTTAATATCGTTGTAATGATTGGGTGTAGAGAAAAATGTTGAGAGAGCTTTTTTACAGAGAATTTTATGAACTTCAAAAAAGGTCTCGATAAAGTACTGTAAGCATTATTTTCGGTCTGTTCCTAAAATAACCCATCGGTATGGAGAATAAAAAATGCAGACAGCTGAGAATTTTTAGTAATTTTATTTTTTCAACAATAAATTATTATTATTATTTTTAAAATAACAAATATGAATATGTAGAAAATTGAAGGAAACTACATGTGCAATTTTTTAAATATTTTTTTTATAGTAATTTATCAGTTTACAAAAATCACAAACATTGACAGATGTGTGTTAATTATGACTATAAATATGACTAAAAAATTATTGTAAAAAAAATATTTAAAAAATTCGCCTTTGAGTTTTTCAAATTTTCTACATGTGCATATTTCTGATTTTTTTAAGAATAATTTATTTTCTGAAAAAAAAAAGAATTGTCGAATGTTTGCTATTTTATGATTCTAAAAAAAGCAGACATTTAACCATTTTTACTATTTTTTTTTCTTAAAAAATAGATTGTTTTAAAAAAAATGAAAGATATGCACATGGAGAAAATTCAAAGCAACTGTAAGTGCGAATTCTTCAAATATTTTTTTTATATTAATTTATTTATTTAAGAAAATACACAAAATTATCAGATATGTGCTAATTTCAGGATCATTGTATTTTCAGTATCATCATCAGTACAAATCTTTTTTATTAGAATATTATCTTTGAAAATGTCTCAAAAAATGATGAAAATAGCTCATTTTTCATGGAGATCTTTTCTTAATCAGTCTTATCATGGTGCCCCTTCTTTTCTAACACTTTAGAGCCTGTTCCTGACATTATAAACCGAAGGCAAGAACTATTTGCTCATCAAATGTAATTGAATTATATTAATACATATTTGTTGCACTAAACGCGCTCAATAATTGCATATTAAACAATATATTGTACATTTAAAAATAACTGAGAAATTTGCAAAAATTGTCAGTTACTGGGACACTGTCAGAAACCGGAACAACCACGGTATCTCGCTCCAAAAAAAGGCATCCAAAACATTGCCTCTATTTCCAAAATATTTCAATTTAAATTAACTTTCATTCAATCATTCAGTATTCTCAGTAAACAAATATAATCATTCGATTATTCAAACATTATTTTAATGATATATGAATAATTTTCATGAGAAACGAGAATGAAGTGTTTGCTTTGTAAAAAAAAAAAGTGGGGATGAATCTCCTTGAAGGTTCTTTTTTTTTTTTCTTTTCTCGTAGAGAGAAAGACGACAATTGGCTGAAGTGTTGTGGCACGCATGAGACACACATACCAATGAAATCACCAACAAACGTAACAGTTGGGTGTTGGCTCATCCATTGAACTGCCGGCAGTTGAAGCGGTAGGTTATATTTATCGGATCGATTGCATTACCAATCGGAGTCATTTACTTTTTTTTCATCTTTCAAAAAATATATTCAAAAAATCCCTTAAGAACTTTTAAAAAAAATCGCTAAAATACTAATTTTTGGTTGTTTTGCACTGTTTATTGTTGAGTATATGTGTGTGTGTGTGTGCGTGTGTGTGGCATGTTTGCCGGTTTTCCATCGATTTTGCCTCAATGCGTCATACTACAGTGGTGTAACTGTCATTATTTTCTAATTTTTTTTCCTTTACAGATTCATTTACTTTTTGGAGCAGTAAGAATAAATTATCGAGGAAAAAATGTCGCAGGGCCAGTATTATCCGTTCAAAGTGAGTAATTAATTATTTAATTATTTAAATAAATTTCTCCTTTTTTTTCACTTAGCATTCTAGGATATTCCATCGACATCATCGGCACTGACCTACATTTAATGCAAACTTGATTCGTTTAACTGTATTTTTCTCTTCGTTTACTTGTTTGAATTTTGAAAATTATTGTGCATTCAGCTTTGGACAATAGGGTGATGGCCCCGGTTTCGGACACTTTAGAGCTAGTTTCTGATGGCATAAATTGAAAATAACAATTATTTGCTCATTGAATGTAATTTGATTATTTTAATATATATTTGTTGCGCTAAACGAGTTCAGCAATTGAATATTAAAGAATGTATCATTAAGTAGGGATCACGGGACGTTGGAAAAAAATTAATTTAACAACACTAATTAATTGTCAAATGAACGACGTTTCGCCTGCTTTATTAAGGCTTCCTCGGGTTCTAGAAATCAAAATAATACAAAATTCAAAATTGACGTTAAAACTGTCGTTCATTTGACAATTAATTAGTATTATTAAATTCATTTTTTTCCAACGTCTCATGATCCCTACTTAATAATTCACAAACATGGAAATGAAAAAGACAATTGATTAAATAATGTATTGTACATTTAAATATAACTAAGAAATTCGCAAGAATTGTCAGTTACTGGGGCACTGTCAGAAACTGGGACCACTACGATATTTCGAAATTGGAGCGAGTTGACGACTTTTCCTGAAGGGGTAACAGAAGTCCTTGTATATATTGAATTTTTGAACTAATTGTTTGACGATATAAATCAATATTTTTATCATAAAAGACTGTGAACGACTGAAGAAGGTAATTAAAAAGTCGATCATTCTGTTATTTCATGAAAAAAAATCATAATTATTGCTAAAAAAAGAATTTGAAAATTTGCATTTCACTGGGTTTTTCGTTACTCCTTGAGGATCATCTCGAGAAGCTTATTCTGTTTTACGAATACAATTTTTTTCCTATGGAAAAAATTGTATTTGTCTCAATCCTTGAAATACTTAGGAAAAATACGAAAGTTGAAGAAAACAAATTATTTCTGTTCAATGAAAAGAAAACGACTGATATGGTTTCCTGTTGATTCTTCCACTATTTCAATGCTGAATGCAACTTCATAAATTGGAATACTTTAATTTTATGACACAAATGTCCTTACGTGACAGATTTCTCAATTTATCAAGTTACTATCTCAATGACTAATGATTTCCATGGAATATTTGCATGAGCACTTGAGACAAGAATTTTTCCTTATTTCTCCTCTACAAGAAGTATATTCTTTCGAGTCCAAGATATTGAAGAATAATTGGAATGAAGTATACTTAAATTAATTAATTGATTTTTCTTTTTCGATTTTTCCGAGTTTCATTGAAACTATCAGAAATTTTCCATTAGATAATGTCATCATGCTATCAATTTTGGCGGCAAGGGTTGAGTTATCTAGAGAAAAATATGATTTATCATTCGAATAATTTTCCATAACTTTTCAGTGTTCACGTAAAATTGGAATCTATTTGCTTGAGAGTGATTGAATTATTCAAATTCAAAATTTATACAAAAATTTCCATAAAAAACAACATAAAAAAAATGGGAAATTCATTAATTTCACTATCAGTTAAAAAATTTATGGTGGATTCTTTTACAAATTGTTGATCTTCAAAAAAAGTCTCTAGTTGAGTTCCCAAAGATTGAATAGTTTCTGAAATATTCACAACATGATATTAATTAAAAGACGTCAATTTAGAAAATAAGTTAAAATTCTTCTTGCAAATATTGTTGAAACGAGCTGTTTGAAGCAGAAGAATAACAGAAGACTTTGTTTCGTTGACCTGATTTTTGTTTACAATAAATTCAAATTTTTAATACAGAAAATAGCAAACATCTGACGATTTTTAGTTTTTTTTTCCTTTTAACAGATAAATTATGAAAAAAGGAGAATACGTACCGGTAAAAAATTTTAAAATCTTTACGTGCAAATGTTTTCATATATTTTTTTACAGTGATTCTTCACTTGAAAAAATGCCTGAAATTACTCAGATGTTTGCAAATTTCATTATCCTGCAAAAAAGCTCTCTTGACGGTTTCTTCAAATGCATTCAATTTGAAAATGTCTACAAGAAAATCTAACAGGAACTCAATGACTTCTATTTTTCCACCATTTCATGACTGAATTCTTTTGCAAACATTTTTAAAATGCGTGAGTTCGGAGAAAATTGTTAAGAATGATAATGAAATTAGCAGACATTTGACAATTTTTTGGATTAAAAAAAAAAAATAAATTATTATAAAAAAAATAGTTAAAAAATTTGCACTTTCCCATTTTTGGATTTTCTACATTTATATTTTTTCATTATATTCTATAATTTATTTTTCAATAGAAAAACAAACCGAAAATTGTCTGATATCTGCTATTTTTAATATCATTGTCAAGACCGAGATGTTGGTTTACCGTTTTTTACTAGGCTGAAGATGATTGCATTAGAACACATGTCAGAATATTATTAACTATCAACTTGAAATTTTATAGTGAATTGTGTGCCACTGGATGAAATTCTCAAAGGATTAACTGTCTTCAACATTTAGAATGTTAATTCCATTCGAATAAAAATGTTTATTTCCAAAAAAAAATTGCCAACCAAAAGATTGAAGGAAAAGAATATCAGAAAGCTCCATCAAGCGATGAGACGCACTTGTAACGCATTTGCAACGAACTCGAAAAGAACATATCAGCAATGAGTTTTTTAACACTATTTTCCTTCAATATTTTGGTTCGAAAGAAATCAGGAAATTAAGATTTCAATTAGAATTGAATTGAAACTCATCTTTTTTCGAAACCCTCACATAGTTAATCCGGATAAAATTGGAAATTTTATCCAATGGTACACAATTGAACACAATTCACTACAAAATCTCAAGTCGACAGTTCAAAACATGATTGTTCTGACATGTGTTTTAATGCAATGAACTTCAGCCTAGTAAAAACGTAAAATCATTGTTAAGACATCCTTTTTGTGGGCCATGAAGTCTCGAAAAAAGGTCTTTTGATGAACTCATATTCACGTTCCGGAAATATTCCATAAATAAATCACCCACAATATTGATTTTTTTCTTAAAACTTTGTAAAATCAATTTATTAATGATTTCTCTTTGAATTATGAATTTAGTGTACCCCAACGGTCTATCCTGGGGAACCGTTTGAGGCATTGGCAGATGCAGCACTACTACGCAAAGCAATGAAGGGTTTTGGTACTGATGAAAAAGCTATAATTGACGTTATAACTAGACGTGGAATTGTTCAACGTCTGGAAATTGCTGAAGCATATAAAACGCAGTATGGCAAAGACTTGATAAGTGACTTGAAGAGTGAATTGTCTGGTAAACTTGAGGATGTTATTGTTTCACTCATGACACCCTTACCACATTATTATGCCAAAGAACTTCATGACGCTATTTCTGGCCTTGGTACTGATGAAGAAGCGATTATTGAAATTTTGTGTACACTCAGTAATTATGGAATAAGGACTATCGCTGCATTCTATGAAAGCCGTAAGTTTATGCTTATTTAATCAAGATTTTGAAAAAATCAGATTTATGGTAAATATATGAAATTTTCACCTTAGAAACAAAGGGGTGTAAGTGCTATGCTTATAACCAGCATTTAGGCTCCTTTGTTTCCAAGTTGACGAAATGATTTCCTTTATAATTCAAAAAATTCTTTATTAAAAAGGTATCTTGAGCTTTTTTTTCGAGAATTTGATCGTTTTAGAAACATTCGTAACATAAACTATACCTAATTTTCAAAAATTATCTTCTTTCTCTGCTTCTATATTGAGAATTGAAATTAATCGAAAGATTTTTTTTTATAGTTCATAAGACTTTCAACGAATAAAGCCTTTGGAAAAAATTCTTACACCTACTAGTTTCAGAAATATTTACGAAAGAATGTACAAGAAATTTGTCGACTTATTCCCCTTTCTTGACTACTGAAAGAAAGAATAATTGGCAATTTTGATATTAACACTTCAGAAAATGAATATCCATTTCTATTTGTATTTTGAATTATACTTTCAATTGAACCCGTAATACGCACCAAGGTAAATAGCGAAATTCAGTGATAATGAATGAATTTATCTTGTGAAGGCCATTCCATGAGAGGCAGTTGAGGAGAACCCATGTGACGTATCCCTGAGTTGAATTCTATAATTATACTTTCAAAACGTACATAATAAGGAGTGATGTCATTGGGTAAATCTGTGACGCAAATATTTTACCAATGAACTGCTGTGTCTGCCTCTTTTATTAGTCAAAGAATCCTAGTTGATTGCATCATTGCAACTTGTTGAGAATTTCTTTTGCTCAATTTTTTTAAATGATTTTTTTCCTCATCTTCAGAATGAGTGACTCAGTTGCAAATTAGAGAATAAACGGATCTTCGTGAATGTCTTTGGAGCTCGAGCAATTTAAATAATTTCTTTGACCTTCGTATTTTTTCTTTTTTCCTTAGATGAATTTCTGTAGAAAAAATGTAAGAAATACTAATTCAATGCAACTAAATTCAAGTAGAGTCCATTTTTAAAAATAATAATGTTTCGCATTCTTTCTTTCAATGGATTCTTCAGAGATAGAATGTTTTTTTTTCATCTGTTATTTTCCATTGAATTTCAGGAAAATAAGTCGAAAAATATGGTGCACATTATTATTTACTTTTTTTCATTAATGGTACGCATTACATTTTGTTTGCAGCAAATTTCCGAAGGGATAATCACTTGTGAAATCTAGAATACACTCATATCAGATATCTTACAAAATTTCCAGAATTCTTCTGAAGATTTCTGGAATTATTGAATTTCATGAATCTTATGAAATCTGGAAGGAAATCTTGAAATTAGCCGGAAACTAGGGAAATCTGATGGAAATTGCATGAAATCTGTGGAGCCTTCGAAATTTCATCTAAAATTGATAATGACAATTTATGAAAAATCGAGTCGAAGATTTGAGAAAACTCAGAAAAGATTTATGATAACGAAATCAGTACACATCTGATAATTTTTTTTTTTAACGTGCAATTTCTATACGTGCATATTTTTTTTTAAATTTATTTGTCAAAAAAATGGAATAGAATGAAAAGTGGTGGATATCTGCTATTTTTAGTGTCATGAAGATTTTGAGATATTTACATGGTGACACGGAAGCGCATTATTTTAATCAAATTCTTATTATCTATGCATTTTTTGTTTCTGCCATGATTTTGAAAGCTCCGAAAATTCCCTGAAATCTCTTGAATCCTCATAGAAATTTATGAAATCTTCAGGAATCCGTTCAATTTTAATAGATGTCAAGAAATTTCATGAATTTCCATGAAGTCTGTTGGAAATTCGATAATCTTTGAATTTTTACAATTTAAAGTTTAGTGTACACAGATTTTAGGAGTGATTACCCCCACGCGAATTTCGTTTTCGGAATATTGTCAAAGTATTCCCTTTAGGTTTTTTTTCGTAACATTCTCCTCGACCATTCAGCTCCTGAAATTGACCTCATAATTACTCTTCATCTTATAACTTTACTTTTAAATTAAATAACTTGGAAGATAATTTTTTTTCTGTTATAGGAAGATGATTGATATAGAGAATTTTTTTTTCGATTTCTTTTTCGAACAACAGTATATCTGCAGCACATATATTATATCTTCAACCGAAAACTTCTATCTCCCTCAATCTTGAGATATTCAGGAGAAACTTATGACCAACTAATTTTAACTGTTTCCATTTAACATTGCAGTTTCTTGATTACCTAGAATATCTCAAGATTTGACAGAAGTAGACAAAATTCTGAACTAACTTTTTTTTTGTTGAAAAGAAGTGAAGCTACGAATCCGCTCTATTGACAGTTTCCTCTGAACCTATTCATTTCGAAGTTACTTGCAATTATTATCATTATTATTTCTTAGCATATGTATCCCCCCCCCCCTCCTGTTTTATATGTACAATGTTCTCCGGTACACAGACATTGGCTCAAATTCTTATCCAGTGTTACAAAAGAAACTCATCTTAGCTTAATTTAACTTAACAAAATAATGAAACTTTTATGTGATAGTTACTTGCAATTATTTTTGTTGTTCAGTTTATGGAAAGAGCTTGGAAAAGGATATGAAGGATGATACTTCCGGTCATTTCAAGAGGCTCATTGTTTCACTTTGCCAAGCAAATCGGGATGAAAATCAGGGTGTTGATCATGCACAAGCACAGTCTGATGCACAGGCACTCTTCGATGCTGGTGAGAAGCAATGGGGAACTGAGGAATCGCAATTCAATGCAATTCTGGTAACACGCAGTTATCAACAGCTTCGTCAAACTTTCTTGGAGTATGAGAAGATATCTGGACATGATATTGAGGTGGCGATAAAGAAGGAATTCTCTGGTAGTATTGAGAAGGGCCTTCTTGGTATTGGTAAATATCTTTACTTTTTATTTTTTTTTTTAGTTTTTCTTGCGGTATTTCGAAATCTGAAGAAAAAAAGGACTCACCAGAAATGATTCTATTTTTCTTACATTCTGGAATAATATTTCGGGACCGACAACGCGTTCTTTTTTTGGTTCGTTTTGCAATCGAAGAACGAAACGAAATAAAAACGTTATTCAAAAAAAGAAGATTGGGAATAAAGTTCACAATTACGTTTTTCAGGTGCACGAAAGTGAGAATGAAATTCGGAATAACGTTTTTCAAAAGAACGAAAATGAAAACAAAAATACCGAAAGAACGAAATTGGGAATGAAAATACCAGAAAAACGAAATTAAATTTTGTTCTTTGACTATTTTTGTTTTCATTTTCGTTCTTCTCGATAACGTTATTTTATATTTCGTTTTCAATTTTGTTCTTCCGAATAACGTTATTTAGAATTTCGTTCTTTCGGTATTTTCGTTTTCATTTTCGTTCTTTTAAGAAACGTTACTCCGAATTTCGTTCTCCTGCATAAGGTCATTGTGAATTGACAATTGATAAATTTTCGAATATTTAATAATAATTTTTTTCCTGACAGTCAAATGCGTGAAATCCAAAGTCGGTTTCTTCGCCGAACGTCTCCACGCTGCGATGCAGGGCATCGGCACAAAGGACCGTACATTAATCCGCATTGTTGTTTCACGAAGTGAAATTGACCTGGGAGACATAAAGAAGGCATTTGAAGAGCGTTATGGAAAGTCACTAGAGAGTTGGATCGCGGTAAGTGCAAATTTTTCTTTTTGCATGTTCAACATCCTAAATGATGTACGATGTTTTCTCATCAAATCAATTTTCCAATTTTGGAGATCGAATCCGAGCACCTCCACTTTTTTTCGGAACCTTGTCCATTTTAATTAATTCAATTGAGTTAATTCTTGAATTCAATTGATTTATTCAATAATTTAATTTCCATCTTTTCTCATCAAATTTCTGTTTATTTACAGGGAGATACATCGGGAGACTACAAAAAAGCTCTTCTCTCAATAGTCTCAACATAAATGCCTGTTCCAGCCTCATGATTTGATTGTAGTCACAATCAACACCCAAAAAACAAAAAATTTCGAACAATCGTCTGTACGAAGTTGAAGCTGCCTATTCAAGGATTCAGTCCAAAATTATTAATCCTAAAATTAATAAATTAATAAGATTTTAATCGAGAATTCAGTAATGAAGAGGTGAAATGAGATGTTTATTCTTGGCTTTTATCAGTTCCTTTGAAGTATTTCAAGGAATAAGGGAGATGGAATAGAAAAAACTCAGAAATCAGGACTCTCTTCTTCTAATGCATGCAAATTTTTCAGTTTCTCCCCATACAAATATAAAGTAAAAGTACCGTTTTTGACCACTGTACCATTTTTTGCCATTTTATGTCCAAATTCAAATACGAATCATTTTATAAGTACACTAACATTATACATTAGATTCCTATAATTATGAAGGTTTCAAAATTCTATAAAAATATTATTTTAATTTAAGAATTTTTCTTTCATTCACTAGGTTTTGAAGTGGCAAAAATAGTTGCAGAGAGTGACAAAACTGGTACTTCTATCCTATTTGCATTGCGTCTGTCGCTACAAGATCTCATTATTTCTAACAAAAAATGTCAAATCCGTCCCAGAATGTCCGAATCTCCCTTAGTTTCCAAGATATTCAATAGAAAATGATAATAAAACGAATCAACTCATTTCACTTCAGTAGTGAAGCGGAATAACAGGTTGAGGCATACAGGATTACCATATATATTCAACCTGTTATTCCGCTTCACTACTGGATTCACCTCTCTGCTACTAAATTGATCGAAGAAAAATTGGCATAAACGCACATGCTTTGAATCTCTAAAAGACAAATACATCGTTGCCTTAGAAACAAAGGGGCCTAAGTACTATGCTTATAAATAGCACTTACGCCACTTTATTTCTAAGGTGACGACATATATTTTGCGAATTTTCGCCTTACTGCTGTGTGCAGATTGAATGAATTTTGTAATTGTATATTTTTCAGAATTTCCGCTTAATTGTTGAGAAATACGCTTAAAGTAATCTTGAGAAAATATTTTTTTCACATGATAATCAATGTCAGTTACGTTGAAAAATACGATAAACTATACACACAATGATAGAAGTATATTTTTTACACCTGTTTGCTATTTGGATATTATATTTTACAAATTGTAATTATATATGAATGTTTGCCATGATAGGATTTTAGTTATTTCACTGAACCTGAACCTGTAAATTTAGTGAATTTGATTGGGAAATAAGTCAGAAATCTTGTTGTGCCTTCTTTCGGAAATATCTCGGGAACTAATAGACTCGGAGAACAATTTCGAGATTTTTCTTTTTTAATGTCCTGAAAATTCGAAAATGGGAGATATGGACTGATTTTCAAGAAACGATGTTGCTAAAGAAGGTAGCCGGAGTTCAATTCTTGGGAAAATCCTCAGAAACTCTCCGGAAATGCTTTGGAACAGTTCCAGAACTGCTCTGAAATTGTTTCAGAACTGTTTCCTAAACTGTTCCAGAATAGTTCCAAAAATTCAAAAATAGGAATTACAAACTGATTGTTCTTTTGTGGACCACAAGAAAAAGTCGCTTGATAAAATTTCGTAAGCCTTGTTGTTACCAAGATATTTCCTGAATAAACCACACTCGACTTCTCCAGATATTCTTTGTTACCACTTAATTTTCAAATTATTGAAAATTATTGATATGTCAATTTATTAATCTTCGGTTCCATTTCTATAATTCCGATAAACAATCAGTGATTGTTTCCATTATTAAGTTTTCAGGAATCTACTGGTTGAAAAATGACATTTTTCTCAATCCTTTGATAGCAAGAGAATGAAATCTTTCATGTATCGTCACCTTAGAAACAGAGAGCCGTAAGTGCTGTATGTAACCACAGCACTTACGCCCCTTTGTTTCTAAGGCGACGATATGATTAACAATTTACATTTTTCTATTAATGTGAAAATGGAGAAGATAAGATCAAAAGTTAAATGCAAATCCTTTCTTGAATATCTCGGGAATCATTGGACTAATGAGAATTTTTTGAATTTTTCTTTGCCTATTAAATTGCTACAAAAAATGTCTCAACATTTCTTCTAATCCTCTCATTCCGGGAAATTTGCGAAATAATGGAAATATGACAGTTTTATTTCAGTAAAAAAATCGTAAAACAAGATCATTCGACTTCGTTAACTATTTTTTACTGAACATTACGGACAATGAGAAACATAGTACAATTTTCATAACAGCCTTCTGATATCTCTGATAGAATCTGGAGAGATAATGAAATTTTCGTAGTTACCTCTCTTAGTATTCTAATTTTATCTACAAAGAAGATCACAAAAAATTGTATTTATCTCGATTGTTAAATATTGTTATCTCGAATTTTATACAAAGTTGATGTACTTTTCTTACTTTTTGAATATTTGGAAATTTATGATGGAGACGGGAATTTTGATAAAGTCTTCATCTGTTGTAGAAAATAGGAGCTACAAAAAAGGTTCTAATAAAGATCTCTCTACGCTCCTCAATGTTTTAAAAAAACTCAAAGGAACTGATTCAAAAATTGGATAGGTAGACTCATCATATTTCACGTTCTCACTATATTTCTCAGAATATTTCCTTTGATTTCTGTTATTCTGCGAATATCTCAGAAACCATTAGGTTTACAGGAATTAATTAAAGAATATTTTTCGTTATTTTCCAAAAATATCTACAAAAAATTTCTCTCTATCCATTCTATTGACTTCTAAACCCATTCATCTTGAAGATATTCTTAATTAAATATGCATGTCATTATCTTTTCTCTCCAAATTATTTGCTTTTATTATTCCGCTGCTTATAAAATGACTTGACCAGTGTTCGCACTCGTCCAGTGATCGAACTATTGAAAGGGTTACACCACTGTAGAATCTTCAAAAAATTACTTTGGGCCTCCCAGAATACGGGCAAGAAAAGTTATCACCTGAAACCCATTTTTTCTCATGAAATTTTGAATGTTTCCCGAGGCATTTCTTCATAGTCATAGCTAAGTCAAAACTTCGATCGTGTTTTTCTCGAAACATGATTTTTCAAATTGTCACGCAGCATAATTCCAATAATTTTCATTTGAATTTCCCATAACATCTTGAAAACAATATTTCGAACAGAAACACGTAAGGGATTTTCAAAAAACTGATGTGCACATTTTTTATTGATGAAAAATTGCTGGTTTTTTGGTCGAAATTTGAATTTTTCCATTCAAATGGTCACCAATCACACAAAAAACAATATTTTTGAAATTCCCTACGTATTTCTGTAGCTATGTGTATCTAGACTGAGCAAATTTTTTTTTTTTCCATTTGATATTTGCACCAGTTACACTGCATGGTGCAGAGTGTTTTAAATTCGGGGAGCCTCGCAAGAATGGCTCTTGTGTCGTCATTTTTTAATATTTTTTGATGAATTTTTTTTCCTGAAGACTCAAATATATGCTCAGTCATCCCTCACATATCATTATTTTATTGCCACTTTTTCTATAGAGAAAAAAAATCAAAAAAACGCATTTCTTTAGGCTTTTACCGTGGTGTAACCCCTTAATGTATTTATTGTTAGAAAAATATGTAATCCAGTGGAATATTATTTTTCTAATCTTTGAAACACAGCATAATGTTCATCAACTCGAATAAAAGCCCATGAAACTGTTAAATATATCAATAATTATCGAATTTCTTATGTTCGGCCACTGGTGTCTGACGAGTCTTATCCGTTCGACTACTGGACCACTCATCCTATGCATGCTGCATGTAGAAAATCAGAATATTTCTAGACAAAAAATAATGATATTGTAGCGTATCCCCCTCCTACATCAATTTGTACAAAACAAGAAAGAACCGTCCCTATAGAAACGGAGGTCTTTTGTTTAACTACAAGAAAACTTCACTTTCCTTTGGGATTTGCCACAAGGAACATCAACTGTCATCGATTAAATAATAAAACGTCCTTTTCTCTTAAACTGGACTATTCAATTATTGCAAAAGGATAACAATATTATTGTCTCAAAATACTCCGGAAGGACAGTGAATCAGAACAAATACAGTCAAATACAAAAAAAAATCAGTTGAAAATCGATTCAATTGACTTGTTGTCCAAACAATATAATCATCAACTGAATTGAGGAAGAGATAGGCACAAAGGGGATAGACATTTCCATCTTATTAACTCCCCTTCTAGAGGAGAATCAATCCATTCAATTTTCCCTTTTCTCTAGTTCTTAGAGGTGGAGGAAGTCAATAATATAATAATAATTCGATTATTCCTATAGTGAAGTAATGGAACGGTTGAGTTTCAACAGAGAGCTATTGAAGTCATTTCATTAATGCCAATTCCTCTAACGGAAAATATCTTCATAAATATTTGGAGTAGGTGAAAATTCATAGAATCGAATTTTCGGGATTAATTTCTTCGAAACGAATTAATTTTTTTCAAAATTATATTTTATCCGTATGGTGCATCTAGTATTTTTGTGCGAAGGGATGCTGGAAAAATACTTTTCAAACGCGATGTGAGATTAGAAATCCATTTTTCCAACATCTTGAGCAGAAAAAACTTTTCTTATCCATATCAGTTTTTTCAATCTTCAATTCTTTATCGATACAGTGAATTTAAAAGATTGAAGTCAGAATAATTGCGATAAAAGGCCAATTTGTAATGAGTTGTTTTCAAAATATTTTATGATCTTATGAAGTTAGAAAATTCTAAGATGGATCTTCTCAGAAAATAAAGGTTTCTACAAAAACGGACTTTATAGAAATTTCTCTATTACACTTTGCGCTGAGAAAATGATTCGTTTGGCTGAAACGAGCCTCGTACTGTTAAGGGGTTACACAACTGTAAAAGCCTAGAAAAAAGCGTTTGTTGAATTTTTTTTTCCTATGGAAAAAAAGGCAATCAAATAATGATATTTGAGGGAGTGATCGTGCATATATTTGAATCTTCAGAAGAAAAAATTCATCAAAAATATCAAAAATGACGATACAAGAGCCATTCTTGCGAGGCCCCTCGAATTTAAAACGATAGGCGACACGCAGTGTAACTGGTGCAAATTTCATTTGAAAAAAAAAATTGGCTTAGTCTAGATACACATAGCTACAGAAATACGTAGGGAATTCCATAAATATTGTTTATTGTGGGATTGGTGACCATTAGAATGAAAAAATTCAAATTTTGGCCAAAAAATCGGCAATTTTTAATCAATAAAAAATGTGCAAATCAATTTTTTGAAAATCCCCTACGTATTTCTGTTCGAAATATTGTTTCCAAGATGCTGTGGGAAATTCAAATGAAAATAATGAAAATTATTGGAGTTATTCTGCGTGCCAATTTGAATAATCATGTTTCGAGAAAAAAACGATTGAAGTTTTGACTTGGACTATGAATATGAAGAAATGCCTTGGGAAAAATTCAAAATTTCATGTGAAAAAATGGGTTTTAGGTGATAAGTTTTCTTGTCCGTATTCTGGAAGGTCCAAAGTCATTTTTGAAGGAAGAAAAAACAAATCGATTTTTTGAAAATTCTACAGCGGTGGGACCTCTTAGGGGGTTAGATCACTGCAACCCTCTCCAAAAAAGGGAGTTTTTTGCTTTTTTTTGAGAGGGGAAAGAAGGGTAATAAATAATATAAGATAATATTTTGTGGACTTATTAAGCATATATTCAAGTTTACAAATCCAAAATTTCATGAAAAAATATCGAAAAACTGCGACATGCCAGCAATTCTCTCGAGACTCGTCAATTTTTCGGCACTCCGCTGCAAACAGTGTAGCAGTTGCAAATTTGGATCTAGAAAAAACAAAAAATTGGCTCAATCCATTTGCTTATAGCTAGCGAAGCACGTAGCAAATTTCGAAAACATTGATTTTCCAGCAATTAGCGGGCATTTGAATAAAAACGTTCTGTTTTTGAACGTTCAAAAAAATGACCATTTTTTCTTGATAAAAAAAAGGGAGAATCAACATTTTGAAACTACCGCACGTACTTTCCTTCGAAATTTCATTTCAAAGATACTGTCGAAAGTTCAACTTCAAAAAATGAAAATTCTTTGAGTTATGCTGCTTGCAATCTTGAAAAATCGTGTTCCGAGATAAATGCGTTCAAAGTTTTGGCATGTGCTAGGAATATGAAGAAATGCTTGGGGAAAACTTCAGAATTCCATTAGAAAAAATGAGCATCTGGTGATAAACTTTCTTCCTACACATTTCCAAGAGTTCAAACTATTTTCCGAGCCAAGAAAAAAAATACATTTTTTGAAAACTCTTGCAGTGGTCTAAAGCTGATTTTAGGTGATTCGAAGACAGAAAAAACGAGTTTGCCGGTGTGAATAAAACCATATTTGAGCAGCAGATGGAGTCGATTCTTTGGAAGCCTTACGATATAAGGTGTTTACGAATAAATTAGGTGATTCAATGGGATAAAATGCCAACAATGATAATAATGCTGCAGCTTATGACAGCATTGCCGGATTATTCTACCGTAAGTTTTAAATGTGTTAAGGTAGTAGAGTTTTTTTTTCCAAGGTAGTAGAGTTGAATTGGGGTTCACGTTTAACACCATGATTTTTTTGCATTATATCGAAAGAGTTGACTTCACCCTACATGTCTGCGAAATTTTTGATTGATTCCCCGCGTAGTTTGGGCGTAATCGATACACTTATAGCGATATCTCGAAAATGGTTCATTTTACAAAAAAAACTATCGCGACATTTTCTCTTGCAAATTCAATTTCCTTTTTTTCATCCCAAACTTCCTCCTCTCACATCAATATTTTCGAGTTATTGCGTTCGAACGCAAAAAATTCCCTATTTTTATCCGTTTTTCCGCGAACGGTTCCGCGATAACTTTCTCATCGTTCGCGGAAGAAGATAAAAGTTTTTTAAAAAATAAAGAATCTTTGCGTTCGAATACAATAACTCGAAAAATATTGATGTGAGAAGAAAAACTTTGGGATGAAAAAATTGGAAATTGAATTTGGAAGAAAAAATGTCTCTATAGTTTTTTTTTTTGTAAAATGGACCATTCTGGAGAGATGAACTATTCAAGATATTGCTATAAGTATGATGCTACATTATTAATCAATAACACAGAAACTACACGGGGAATCAATCCAAAATTTCTAAGACATGTAGAGTGAAGTCAGCTCTTTTGATACAATGCAAAAAATCACGGTGATGAATGTGAACCCCAATTCAATTCTACTACCTTAACTATCCGAATACTTGTTTCAATCGTCCTATATATAGTGAGAAGAAACCATATCGATTGCTTCTAATGTCTGATAGGCATTCTTTTGAAGCGCGTCGAATGTTTTGAACAGAAGTTTCCAAATTTGCATTGTTCAACAATCCGGAAACCTGGCATTGAATTCGAAAGATGGTTTCGAAGAGAACCATCTGCGATTATTGACCGATAGATGCTAAGAACAGTAACAAATCATCATATTGTAGGACTTACGCCACTTTGTTCGAGCAGTAACGATATATAATTTGAAAAAATGTGTTACTGGGTGTGTGCCGTTAAAACTCGGCAACCAACTTTTCACAACCCCATGGGAGTTATATAGTGTGATTGCCCTCCACTCCTCAACCGCAATACAATCACGACACAATTAACTGGCAAAAAAAAACTATTGACAAAATAACACCAAACCAAAATAACTAACGATAAAATAACGTATAATAATAAAAGAATAAAATAGAATAGATGATGACATTCGAACCTGCCACCGAATAATTAGAAAATATCCCATGGGATAGCATCCATAATAAAAATTTAAAATATATAAAAAAAAAACATCAAAATTGGGATAGAAGTCAAAAGAATCATCTTTTTTTAGATGAAAATGTAAAGAATTCAAAATTATATTAAAAATCCAAAGAATTATGATTGAGACGAAAATATTTTTAAAGAAACAAAATTATAAAGAATATTCAAAAAATTATTATTATGATGCAAATATTCTGTCGTGAGTATTTCAAGTTACGAGCATTTATTCTTGAATTATTATTTTTGGAGATATTTCGTCATGAATTATTTGATTTAGGAGTATTTTTTCATGCGTAATTATTGAAACAGATATTTAGACGCATATTATTTTTCAGCGGTATTTTGTCGTTTGTTATTCAATCATTGGTACATTATCATGTGATACCCCATCCATGAAGAAAGTTTTGGTTACCAGCTGCAGGGTTTGGTTTCAGAGAGGTGGTATCGTACCTATTCACTCCCGATGGGTAGATGTTCTAGAATGTTCCAGAAGGTTCGAGAATTTTCTAGAATTTTCCAGTATTTATGAGCAGGCTCTGGACCTTCGAATGGATTTTCGAATCAGAAACGTTCGAGAATGTTCTCGATGCACTCATTTGAAGAAATCCATTTCCAGTATAAAGGTATAGGGGAGACCGGGGCAAAATGGACCTATAGTTCAAAATGATTTGGAGTTTTTTTTGAGAGGAGAGGTCTCTCCGAAAAAATTCCAAAAAATTCACGAACAATGACCACATAAGAGAGCATCTTTTCAAATTTTTTCAGATCTTTACACAAAGTCTCTAATTCCGGAAAATAATCATGAATCATGCCTCAGAGGTCCATTTTCCCCCAGTTTTCTCTACATAAAATCAATGGAATCTGTGAATGTCGTCAATTATATTAAAGATAACGGAGTATTCACGCTGAAAAATGCTATAAAATAATCTACTGTGTCATTTTTTAGTGAAAATTCTCTCGACTTCTCGATAAAATCATTGACTTATTAATGAAAGAATAATACAACAAAAAAGAAAAATCGACTAATTTTCAGTGAAATAATTCTACATTCCCTCAAATCTGTCCGTATTTGAAAAAATATATCTGCAAACATATATGTTACATATATAAAAATCATATTACATATATGTGTGGCAAAAAATGTAATAATTGACATATATTCAATATATATATATTTCCAACATATATGTAAAATACACATGTCATTTATACATTATATACATGCGCATGTATGTGAAATCTATTCCATATATTTATTCTTTATATTCATATATATATGCTTGCACGTATATAAATTTTCATGCAGGCGCAATGACAACAAGTAGATATCATATGGGAACGGTATAGATAAAAGGCAAATTGAAACATGACAGATATATATGTTCAAATCATTTATTGAATAATACATAAAAACTGCGGTATACATAGGTAATGAATCTTCATTAATGCCGAAATGATAATTCACATGGTTATTCATTCATTTGCAATCTTTCGTTAACTATATTTGGATTTTTTCAAATACAGTTCAATCAATTTTCTCATATTTTCAATTGAATAGACTATAATGGCGCACTATTTTTACCAACACATTTGCAAGAGGATAAAAATATTATGAGAGTTTAAGAATTCAGTAGTAAACGGATAAAATTGAATTATCCGATTTGCATTTCAAATCAGTTTTCCAAGAATATTTTGAAAAAAAAAAATGGACATATATTTTCTTTATGAAAACTTCTTTCGTAGGACTCATCGTGCTGTACAAAAAAGATTTTCATTAAATTTCTTATTTCTCGCTTAGATTCCGAGTTATGATCCAAAAATTCTTAAACAATCGTTTATTTTTATGAAACATAATTTTCTTTTTTTCCTTGAAATTAGAAAATAAAACGATTAAATTTCAATAATACAGTAAATGGAATTGCACCATTATATTCATTTGTTGATACAATAAATATGACTCTAAACGAAAAGTGGTGGTGATGCCTATGAATATCTCGTTATCAAATACTAAACCACAATTGTTTAATTAAATTTTTTTTTTCCTCTCAAATATTCATTTTTTCCCACTTTTTCCTCATTATTTCCACTCCTCGTCACACTGATGCTTACAAATAAATGTGGAATGTTTGCATACTCCCTCATTTCCATAAATATAAGCTACATGTTTATAAATTAGCTCTTCGACCCCAAACTTCACTATAAATTACAGTAAATGAATCGAGGCAAAACAAGGGTCATTATTTCATTATATAATTGAAAGTAAATAAAAAAAGCCCTCAATAACTGAATTTTAATGCAAAAAAGAAACCAAAAATTTCGCAGTAAAAAAGTATTCTCTATTTTCACGCAAATATATATATTTATATATATATCATTGATGAAATAAAATCAGGAAGAAGAATGTTGGATGTCATGTTCTATTGAAATTCTGTTAGTGTTAGTGGCGACAGTTGTGACGCCCAAAGACTGTGATGTTTTTTTTAGTTTGATGCTTTGCTTCCAAAAATAATTTTCAGACACTGCAGTCTCGTGTGTCACACAATGCAAGATTTTTTTTTTTTCGTCGAAGTCTCGTTGAAATACGTTACATTGCAATGCTGATTTTTAATTTCATTTAATCAGGGGATGAATTGTTTCGCAAATAATGGTACTGAAATTAACACATATTTGATGTTTTTTTGGATTTTTTTGAACAGTGAAATTATTATAAGAAAAAATATTTTAAAAAATTGCACTTGTAGTTTTTTTAATTTTTTGCATGTGCATATTTTTCATGTTTATGAATAATTTATTCGTTAGAAGAATGAAATATCTAAAAATTATCAGATGTCTGTTATTTTTAGTGTTATCCTCGAATATCTCAAAAATATCCAATTTAGGGCATTTTATCAAAAAATCTTTTTTGTATTTTTTTTCACATTACAGAAAAGATTTCTTGGCATTTCCATTTAACTTGGGTTCAAGGGATATTCGCGAAATAAGCTATATGTGATTCTCAAAATTATCTTTTCGCGATGTGCGAATTACAGTTTATCTCTTATTCTTCAGAATATTCCGAGAATTTGTGAGTTTAGAGAAAAATATCGAGACTTTTTTGCAGTGCATTAAATTATCCACAAATAAGGTCTCATTCGAATTTTTCCGAAACTCACCTTTCCGGAGATGTTCTTAAAATAATCTAGACATGATTTTTTGAACTCTCTTTCTTTACTTCTATTCTTTTGTAAATATCTCAAAACCCATTCAATTTACAAGGTTTGAAATTGATGAAAATAGAATGAGCATACATGAGAAATTTTTTTTGAATTTTTTCAATAAATGGATTATTATATAAAAAATATTTGGAGAAATTGTATTCATAATTTTTTGGATTTTCTACATGCACTTTTTTTCATTTTTATTTTTGAAATAATTTATTTATTAATAACTAAAAATTGTCAAATGTCTGCTATTTTCAGTATCATTCGATTGTAATTAATTGTGATTAATTTCAACACACTTCTTCATGATTTTTTTTTCATCAATGTAATATGTTTATAGCTATACATATGGACTTTTGGCAGTGATATTCAATCGCCATGGATGAGCAGAAATATTTTTTAATTAAGCAACAGGCATTCAGAAAATTCATGAAGAATTTGAAAAAAAAAAGAAATTGCTCATATTTGTTTTTGCTCATCCATGTATTTAAAAATCAGCTCAAAAATCCTAAAAGCTTCATTCATTTATTATACTTCATACCATTTAAACTTCTTTTCATCACTGATAATATTAATAATACAAAATATATTCGGATCTTCTCAATAAATTACGAATTTTTTTTTATTATTTTTTCTCTTAGGACGAAAATAGTGGATCTTGTGCCACTTAATAAAGAGTATAATTTTTCTCAATCGCTTTATCGTAATTTGTCATTTTTAAAAATTATTATTTTTTTTTTATTCAAATCACTAGTACCAGTATAACAATGTTAATAGATTATTTTAGAATTTAACTATTTTTTGTTCAATACTCAGATAAAATACTCATTCTTTATTACGAAGGCTCAAGATCGCTGTATACTCGATAAAATAATCGTTTGCCATTTGTTGATTTCAAAATGAAATCGATGAAAAATATGTCAATTAAAATTACCAAATTTTAGTTTTAATAGCTTTGGGATATTGAGTGTATCAGTTATTTTGTTACATCATATTAACGCTTGGAGAAATAATGGTTCTTTAATTAATTTTAACGACTTCTCAGTTGAGAGATTAAACGTGAAAAGTCAATTTTTGATAATGAAATTAGCACACATCTGACAATTTTTTAATTTTTTTTTAAACAAGCGAATTATTATTTGAAAAACATTTTAAAAATTTGCACTCGTAGTTCCATAAATTTCCTATATGTGCATATTTTCTACTTTTTTGAAAATAATTTATTTATTCGAAAAATAAAATGATAAGAATTGTCAAATGTCTGCTATTTTCAATATCATAATTTCTGCGGTTTTGGAGATATCTCGGAATTGAAGGGAGAGTGTAAATTTTTCGTAGAGAGCTCCATGACATCGGTAAAACGGAAAGAAGTCTAAAAAAGAGGGTCATTATGAAAGAATCGTATCTGCCCTAGTTTTTGATATTTGTTCGAAAATACTTCTCGAGAATATTTTTTCTGAAAATATTCTGGAATTGGAACGAAATTAAAAATTTTCATAGAGAGCTTTCCCCAAAGTAGAAAGAGAGCCCTACAAAAAACTTATCCCCATGATTTCCCCAAAGACATTCCAAAGAAATTCGATGTAAACCTACTCTTCTCGTTCTACTCGACTGACGAATAGTGCAATGGTTAATTATTTAATCAAATCACCATGAGGGGGTAACCACTCCGAAAATCTGTGTACACTTAACTTTAAATTGAAAGAATTCTGAAATTTTCTTGAGATTTCGAATTTAAATGTCCACCAGATTTCACAAGTGATTAGTCCCTCGAATCACCATGAAATATATCCCTCAAAATTCAATATCACAATTGATGCTTAAAAAAAAGTAGGTAATTCTTCATTGAACACTTTTTCTCGTGTAGTAATTCCAATGAAATTCTAGTGTTTTATATTCTCCAGGGATAGAAAAACTCAGTTTTATACAATAATCAAACTCAAATTAGTTATATAATTTGACTCATTTTTTGTTTTTTTTTTGTTTTCAGCACCATACATTAAATATTCTGATCCGATATAACATTACTACACGATCATTTAAAGCAGTCTTACGTGAAGCGGCAATTATTGGGAAAATATTTTTCCAAATAATTGTACAATCATCTCTCACGCGATTCTCTCTCTATTATCTCTTTATTATTTTTATCATTCATCGAGATTCAAATTATTTCATTTTTTTTCATACTAGTGATCCAAATGCAAGTTTTTTTTTAGGCAATTTTTCATTAAATTATTCCTTAATTTACGCAGAGCATTTATGTGCTTGTCCTTTCATTCTTCTTGTAAATATTCAATTATTCTTTTAATTAATGATTAAATTATGATTTAATTCACAAAATCTGTTTAATTAAGTATCTCAAATACTTTTTTCATTCTGTTTTGCAAAGGATTCATCTAATTTTTCTTCCTGCAGAAAATACGAGGATTCAATTATTAAAATAATGATTGATTAGTTTTTCTTTATTCATTAATTGAAGCAAAATTAATAATAATAATTAACTTTAATCAAGAGATTCTGAAACATTCACATTAATCGTTTTTTCGGCAAGAATCATTATTGAATGAAAATTCACAATTAAATACTTAAATTTTCTTATTTTTTTTTTTTTTAGATGTTAATTTAATGTTTTTTTCTTTTCACTCTTCATCATCAGCTTTACTGCAAAATAATCCTATCTTATTAATTACTGTATCACAGAGTTACATACGATAGCGTTTTTCATTATTTCCAATAAAATAATTTTTACGATAAAATTTGTTTTTTTTTTCTTCTTCTTTTTAGTAATTAATTATCAACGAAATTTAAACTGCAAGGAAATCAATAAGTCAAGCTTTTGATAATTATCAATTAAGGTACATAGTTATGAGTTTTTAAACATATTAAAACCGAATTATGGACAATAATAATAATATGTCCATCATTGTGATAGTATTCGTGTGCAGATGGAATTTTTCTCTGAAAAATAGTTGAAAGAAGATGAGTTGAAGAATTATATTTGAATTATTTTTGAAAAAAATAAAATTAATATCTTGAAAATTGCGAGTTTGGGGATACGTTGACTAGAGTCAAATAATCCCCTGATATTTTCCCCACAATCCATTGCGTCCTAAAACATTGGCAAGAGAATTTGCCAAAAAAAAAATCAGCTCATCTTCTTAGACCATTTTTCCATTTATATCACTTTACAGTTTCGAAAATATCTTCGAAACAAGTAGGATTAGAGACAATGTTCAAAAGAGTTTTTCTGTAAAAAATTTTATGTCGATGAAATTAGCACGCATTTGATAATTTGTTGAATTTTTTTAAGCCAATGAATTGTTAGAAAAAAAAATACTTAAAAAATTTACATCCATAGTTATTTGAATTTTCTACATGTGTATATTTTTTCCGAAATTTATTATTATTATTATCTATTGGCTCAAAAAAAATACAAATTGTGAGATATCTGTTATTTTCCGCATCATAAAATTATCACTCTGCAAAAAATTACTCTGAATGAATTCTCCTGATCCTCATTGTTTCTGAGATAATTGCTAAAACTTTATTCTTTTTTTAATCATTTTACAGTCGATGTTGTTCAACATTTTCGAGATTTCTTTATTCCTCTTGAAGAAAAACTCAGGAGCCAACTTTGCATGGGACACGGAATCATGAGCGATTTTATGGAAAAAAAAAGATTCTCTCATTGCTTACTGCCGAAAAAATTAAAGAAAAAAAAAATTGTGTTTACATTAATTTAGAAAATTATTATCATTTAAAAAATGATTGATACAAATTATGTAAATAAATTATCGAATTGTATATATATTATTGTATATTTTTCATATAAATATATCTCGTTAATTTTCCGTTGCCCCTCGTTTTATCAACATAATCTATTAAGCTATTTGTAACAAATATAAATTATTCAAAATTTTCAACAATTAAGATATTTGTTTTAAAAATTATTTAGTCTTTTAATTAATTTTTATCTTTTAGGCTCCACAATCTCAAAAATATCATAATAATAATGTCTCACATTCATTTAGCCTTTTCTAATTCATGGCAATTCATTTTTTCTTAAATACCGATTATTATTAACAAAAAATGAACGAAAAATTCCGTAATATGGTCTTCACTTATGATTTCCAAAGTTCAATATAATTTTTCCAATTAATTTTCAAAAAAGTATAAATTCGTTTTGTTTTTCATGTAATAAATCAGTTTCAATTAGATGTCAGTGCACCAGTGAATGAACTGTTCAAATAATTTTGTAATTTCTATTTTTTTTTTAATTCCACAAATAAATGAATTGTATTTTGGAGTTCATTCTTAACGAACATCTCGCAATTGAAGCGGGATAGCAGAAATTTCTATTGGAAATTTTTTTATACATTTTATTTTCTACAAAAGTCTAAAGGAAAAATTACCAATAGCTCTTAAGATATTTTTGAAAAATATCAAAAACTGATATCTAAAATATTATTCACTGGTAGATTTTTTGTTTCTCCACTGTTGCACCAACCCTAAAAGATCTTCCCATATTCAGACTAGAGAAAAGTTTTATGCATTAATAATTAAAAAAAATAAGGCGTAATTGAAGCCTCATTCAACTCTCAATTAACTTTATCATTATTCTTTACCGGACGCAAATCATTAGTGAAGTGTGAGCGGAAATGTATAAAGAAATTCATTTTTCATTTTTTTTCTCGAAAAATCTCTCTTGAAAAGAAAGAGGTTTATAGAAAATTATAAAAAGTTCTTCCTTGTAGAAAATTTCCGGTCTACTGTAAGGAGATACTTTCATTAATTTTCCTGAACCCACTTTTTTTTTTCAAAACATTTCCAAAATAATCACTTCACTACTGAAACGAAATTCAAAAACTGAATTTCCTGCGATTTAATCGAAACTCTGTGATTCTACGTAATTTCACGGTCGCAAAAAAAAAAAGCGAAAAAAAAAATCCTTCAAGTCCTTTCCCTGAATCCCTGTGTTATCAATATTTTCAGCCTCGCCGCAATTCTTCGATGATCTCGAAGTAATTTGATGATGGTGACAGCTCCAAAAAAGCAGTTATTACGTCTCTCAATGGATGTGTGTGAATGTCTGCAGTATCGTCAATTCCAAATTGTTTGGAAAAAGAAGCGCACAAAGTTTTAACGAAGTCTATCAATGATTGAAAAAAATCATTTGCTTCGTGTTGCCAACACCGCGGGGGGGAGAGCTTTCGTGAGAATTGATAATCTCACGGTTTTTTTGTTTTCTTATTAAATCATTTTTTGATAGGATGGTGCAGTTATTAATTGTTACCAGGCCGCTGATTGATCTGGGCATGACCGCACTACAACACCTGTATTACCTGTATTCATTGAATTTTCAGGAGTCGAGGTGCGACGTATTTCAATTGGTTTTGAGCCGCATAATGGTGGACGTCCCAAAACCACATTATTATTTCACGATAAATTACGCTGATCTTCATTAGTATCATCAGCTTTTCTCAATGATCTCTTTAATTTATCAACTAGACGATTATGAAATTTATTCAATGAATTTGAACTACCAGTTTTTGGTGGTGATGTACCGGTGCTTTTGCTTGGACTCTGGAGTGAGCTCTGTGATGCACGTGATGATGTTCGTGAAAAGTGACGGGATGACATGGGAACAGAGCGATGAGCTGGTGATGTAAGAAAATCGGAGCCTGGAGAAGTCGACAACGATGGTCCCTCGGACTTGGAACATTCCGATACCTGTGAAGCAAAGAAAGTTTTTTTTTTTGGTTAATTTCTTTTTGTTTCTATATATATATGGTGAATTAAGGTCAAGAGGAAAAGTAGAAAAATGTCATGGATTACTCTACGTATTCTACGATTCTTCTTGGGTTTTGGAGGATTTTTTATTGGGAAAAAGTGTCTTGACAATTCTCTCTGAGAGGTAAAAGCCCCCATTATTAACCGCTCATCTTATTTTATTGTTTCGTTAATTTCTTAAGTTATAATAGCAATAAGTGATTATCTAATATTGAATAAACGGTAAATAATCTTGATGATTCTATAAGAATGTAAAGAAATTTTGATAATAGTTTATAATATCAAATATTAAACTTCATTGAAACAGTTTATTAGATTCAAATTACTCAGCGATTTCATCAAAAGTGGCTGCACTCTGAAATGTTCATTTTATTTTATATTCTCCTTTTACGTATTATCGGATTACATACTTGGTCGCATTATAATCTCATGATATTCTCAAAAATTGCAAGATTATTTGACATGTTAACAATAGGTGGATTTGTATTTATACTGTAAAGTCATCTATGAAAGGACTTTATCTCTCTGTATTTATTATTAATTGTTTTTTGTTTTTAATTTTCTTAAATTATAATGAAAAAAGTAGAATGTGATCAGAAAATTAAAAGGTCAACCACTTTCCCGATGATGTCAACAATGTGATCTTCTACTCTATAACGAATTTTTTGAGTTAGTCTCCTCTACCACTTAATTATTAGTTTTGTAAATTTGGACCCTTTTTTTTATGGAGATTTTTGAAGAATGTGAAGATCCCCTCGATAAATTTACCCAAATCTCACCGTTTCAAAAATATTTCCGAAATAATCTACATGCAAATTTCAGAGTCATGCATCTTTATCAGTTTTATAGTAGATATGAACTTTTTAAAATAGGATTGTATTTTAATTTGAGACGGAGAAATGAGACGTTTGGTTGAAAAACTTGATACAGTGTCTATTCATAAATGAAATAAAAACGCCGGTCGGTTTATAAATGTCATCGAAGTGATTGACAAATCGAATTCATTCAAGTAAGAAACTAGACAAACTCAGTAATCAGCTTTTATAAGTAGGAGACCGGAGCAAAATGGACCTGCATGGGACGAAAGAATACGGGATTTTCTTGAAAGTGAAGGCTTCTCCGAAAATGTTTATAAAAATTCACCAACAATGGGAATATGTTGGAAGATCTTCTTAAATTTTTTCGAATTTTTCACGCAGTCCTTCCCTCCGAAAAAAATTCCTGAATCATTTCAATCTTGAAGTTCATTTTGCCTCAATCTCTCCGATTTCCGGATCTATGTGAGATATAGGCATTTTGATAAAGACTTTTTCCGTCGAGAAAAATATGTCTTACAAAAAGTGGTAAACAAAAAATAAACTAGGGGTGAGCAGTTGCTCGCTCGCTATGCTCGCTCGCGAATGGAGGAGTGCGTTATTGCTAATTGGAAGGAGTTAGTAGGAATGTATTGTGATGTATGTGACCCTTCGAGCCGCACTAAAAACTTCCCGATAATTTCTCCCACTTATTTTATTTATTAAAAAAAATGATGAATGAAAAAAACGAATGCAAAAAACATAGCTGAGAAGGAGTGGACTTTCAAAATTTTTTGGGTAGATCTCAAAATATCGAGATCAATGAAAAAATCGATTTTTCATTTTCGGAGGTCGTGCATAGACTCCACTTATTGGGATTTAAGAAAAATTTAATGATGTTTTTCATAAAAAACTAAGAAAGTACTGTATCGATTTCAATCAAAAACTAATCAGATCGAATCTATATCGAAATGCTTCGATTGCAACATCGATCATATCGATCGCGTTATTAATTTATGAGAAAACGTGAACGAAAAAATTGGTCACATACATACACACACACACACACACACGCACACACACACAGACATGATCGTAAAAACTATCAAAAAATGTTCGTTAGGTCTTAAAACATGGAGATCGATCGAAAAATCGATTTTCCATTTTCGGGGTCATTACATAAACTTCCCTTATCGGGAAGTTAAAAAACAGGTATGCTTCAATGTTTCAGATTTTGCCGAATTATCGAAATTATTTTGATTGTTTTTTTAAGATATTCTCAATATTTTCCTCAAATCCAACTCCAGCAACTTTCCTTTGCTCACATATTCAAAGAATCAGGTATTTTTCAATATTCGAGATTTTTCAGGATTTTCGAAATTATTTTAAAAATTCGTTCCAGATTTTTTTCAAGATTTCTCACAATTAACAAATTTCTATAGCGATAGTAGCTTACGAGATATGAGAAAAAATATATGCAGCTATGAATAATTTTTCACAATTTTTATTACGCGAAGAACGTCACAAAGTTCAATGATTCGATGTTAACAAACATGTTATTTAATAACATTCTTAGAATCTTGAGTGTCATGCATTTATTTCTTAAACTCTGAACCAATTGTCCAAAGTTTACGGAGTTATTTTTATCAAAATAGACATCAGTAAGGAAGTACTTCAACCAATTTTATCGATTTATTTTTATTGAATGACTAGGGAAATCGGAGTTTATCCGTCACCTTCACCTGTGATATTTATTATTAAATAGTCCATCGAAAAGCAATGGTGAGTCCACTCTTTCATGTACAAAAGAATGGAGCATTTAATGACCTTTTCATTTTACATAAGTGCGACAGTTATAAGTTTTCTGCATATTGATACTACCTTTGTACACTGAGAAAAAAAAATGGTGAAAACTATCAAATATTGATTCAATTGGTTCTTAGCCAATGTTTGTTTGAAATAATGAAAAAAAAACTGTTGAAATTTTTTTTTTCTTCAATTTTTTTGATGATTATTCTTCGAGTTAAATTAGAAACTATTAACAATGATTGATAATTACTTTAAGAAAAAAAATTTATCCTCTATTTCTAGTTTGTTTTTGAAATCGAGCGTGCAATTTTGGTCAACCAATGAGGAATGAGGAATAGATGTGTCAATTTTAGTGTTACATTCGACGTGTATGAACTATTTAGCATAGGATTTAGTCAGTTCAACTAGTGATTCTGTTTGAATTAACTAAATTCAGTAAATTCAACAATTTTCTTAATTATTTCAAAAAAATATTCGGTAAGGACGAATGGAATCAATATGTCGTCGCCTTAGAAACAGAGGAGCGTAAGTGCTATGCTTATACACAGGACTTACGTCCCTTTGACTTTAAGGCGACGATTCCATCATTTTTACTACTATGTATTTCTTTTCTCAGTGTAGAAGAAGTCTCTTAAACTCATCGAATACTGCTGAAAGCTATGATACAAGGGTCACGACGCAATTATGTGAGTTAAGAAAAAAAAGAAGAAAAAAAAGATAATTTTCCGGAAACCGTTTTTCCCCAATGGAAATGTTTCACAATTCGATGATGGCAAAAAAATGTTGGAGGTCACAGGAGAAGATCAATGATGTGGATAATTTGAGGTAGACATTTTCCACGACGTACTCTGACAAGCATTATTATCTGAGGATGTGCAGAGAGTATTATTTTGGGAATTCCGCACTCTGATCGATCCGGGATTGACCTTAATACACAAAAGTCAAGTTTATTTTTCAGTCCATCTTTTAACAGTAATATCTCAGGGTATAAGCTGAATACGGAATTGTTTGGTAAGACCTTCGTCGAAGACTTGTACAGAGTCTACAGGAAAGGCCCTTATGAAAAATTCTATAAGGTAAAAGAGCCCATTGTTGATGCTCTAAAGAATTTAGTTAGCATTTCTATCGATTCTTTTGACTATCCCATCTCTATTTGGTATTTTTACTTATGTACAAAGACACCTATTATCGATTTTTTACATAATCTGTTGATTTTAAAATTCTTATCAGATTCTCATAGGACAAAATAACATAACACGTGGAAGGAATGGAAAGATATGATAATCTAGACAAAATTTTGTCGAAATTATCTTTTATCCGCATATGGTGAGCATCGTATTTTTTGGCTCAAAGGTGTTGGAAAAATGCGTTTTAAACCGAGCGAAGTGGGGTGAAAAATCTATTTTTCCAGCAGCCTGAACAGAAAATTGGATTCTTACGAATATATAAGGAAAACGTGGCCTTAGGTATTTTTAAATAAAAAGTCATGTTTAATGAGTCAAAAAAATTCGGTTCATTCACTTCATTCTTCCCTACAAAATGAGTACGACAGTGTTCCCTGTTCAGTAGCGCGCGAATAACTGACTCATTATAATTATGTATCGAGCAATTGAGTCTTCTCGGATAATCTTCGAAAGGTATCTGTTTCACCTTGAGATACAAGAATAAATAATATTGATTCAACTTCTTACAAATGCTAAGCAGCTTCAAACTTACGAGTTGTTGCGGTGGAGTTTAATGACTTTAATAGTTTTTCTGTGAATATTTAATATTATAAGCGGTAAAAACAATCAGTTTTATTCTAATATTTGAGATTTTTGAGAATTTAAGAAATTTTTATGAAAGTTTAAAAAAAATTTTATGAAATTTTTTCCGAAATTCTTGCTGATAATTTCTCAAATTAAACTCCGGCAACCTTCCTTTGCCCATATAGATTTCAAAAATCAGTTTCATTCTAATATTTGCAACTTTGCTACGTTCTATAGATCTGCTACGTTCTGAAGATTATTATGGACTTATCTATTACTGTTATTGGTCAAAAAATTGATAAAGTAATCAATAGAATAAAGTGAAACTCTGAAGTTGTTACCCTGTCAATAAGTGGCGCTTTAAACTTATCCCGATCAGATCCCAAAGCATATAAAAAAAAAGATCCCAAAGCATCTCGAGAGAACGCAAATTATGAAACTCAACGGAACTCAATGAAAGAATGAAAAAAATCTGTAGTACTGATTTTTTTTTGAGATTGCTCGAATAACAAATAGAGATGGAATTTCCTCTAGGCCCTTAGCCTTTCTAGTGAATTGTTCCATTCTATAAAATAAATCAAGTGATTAAATTTTACCGTTTTATTACTGAATTTAGGAATTAATTTTCGGACGATATCACGGAAACTGGGCAAGAAACGAGTGCTTTCATAGGAACCTGTTTGTAGAGCGGAAAAAGACTGTCAGGAAAGTGTCTCCGTTAGTTTTGGAGATATTTCCAAGAAATCAAACCGGAGTAAAAATAAAAATATATAGTTTGGGCTCTTCACTATGCAATTTTTATGCACACGAAGAGACAGGAAAGCAGAAAATTATGGCTCCAACAATCATTAAGGAGCATTTCATTAATTCAAATCTAATTATGCAGATGAATTTAAAAAAAATGTTATTTAGAAATAAATTCCAATGGAGAATTATCAAGAAAAAAAACGGATGGTCAACGAAAAAGTGGTATTCAGAGATGGAATTATGCAGTTCTGGAATGGAATTTTTTTTCGCCCGATGTTGACTTCAGTGTTCATGATTGAGATTTTTGTAGTTTTTGAATAAAATTATTATTAAAACTTTTGTAGTTGTGATCGTGGTTTTTCTTACGAGGTTGTTAAATTTTATTCCCGTCAAAGCGATAATTTTGGAAGATATCAATATCAATTTTGAGGTAAATCGGGATATTGGACAGATAGATAAATAGTAGTAGTCAATCTTCACATTTATTTTCTAAAATCGTGACGATTCGCTTCTGATTAGAAACTTCTTCAGACTGCTTGGGACAATGTGAATTGTCATAATATTATTGAACTTAAAAAAACAGTTTTGTTGCATTTTATCACTTTCCACTGTTTTTTTATACAACCTAACAAAAAAACTGAAATTATAAATCCAGTAGTGGAGAGACTCCAACAATATGAATATTGTTGAGTCAAATTCATGTGAATTCGGCATCTCCTTACAGTATGCAACTGTAGTTCATTTTATAAATATTTCTAAAACCATTGGTCTTACGGAAAATTTACTAGAAATATTTACGGAAGCATAAAGTTCTCTTCAAAAAAGGATTCAACCAGAAATTCCCAAGTATCATTTATCCGGAAATATTTTGAACGTAAACGAAAGAAATGGTTTTCCGAAGCAGTCGTCACTACAAAATTACTCAATTTCATCTCGATTAAACATACACGTAAACTTTGGACAATTGGTTCAGAGTTCAAGAAAATAATGTGCGACACTCAAGATTATAAAAAAAAACATTGAATAACATCTTCGTTAATATCGACTGATTTGAACTGCGTAACACTTTTCTTCACGCAGTTGAAATCATGAAAAAATTATGTATCGTTTTTTGACATCATAGCAAGTTGTTTTTTTTTTCTCCACGGAGGAAATGCATGCAGGAAACATTTTCAACTGATACTCCTAATTATAGTTACATAAATGACTGGGAAACTGGCACTGACTCAGAGACACTGAGCTTAACTAAAAAAATCAGTGGATCTCTCGTGATTGTAGACAAAAAAAAGTTGGAATAAATCAGACAAATTGAATCTTGCATAATTTCAAAATGTTATGAAAGCCACGAGGCTTAGAAAAAAATGCCGGCATTATTTGCAACCCAGAAAATTTCGAAAAAAAAAATTATTCTGGAAATTCTTTCCTAATCACATTGTTTTCAGAACATCCACAAAAAATTATGATTCTTTAGAACTTTTCGTTTGTCAAAAGATTTTTTTTTAGACACAATTGATTCCTATATTGAGCTTAATTATCACTGACGTGTTAGAATGAGTAATAACATTGATCCGCGTGATGACTCATTAATACGGATAGAATATATAAGAGACTAAATAATGTATGTCAACACGAATCATCCGTTAAATTGATAGGACAGAACAGTTTCATATTTCTAATCAGCATTTATTATTAAATATAGACGTAATTGAAGTGATATAATAATCTATGAATTTATATTTAGTTTCATCACATTATAAACTTATGTTGTATGAATTTTATGGGATCCTTCGGGGCCTTGTAATCCCTCAACCATATTTGTCAAGTGGAAGTATTGCGGTTTTGTAAATGATACCGAAAATAGCAGACATGTGACAATTTTTATTGTTTTTATTTTTTTAACAAAATGAATGATTGAAAAAAAATATGCATATGTAGGAAATTTGAAAAACTACGAGTGCAAATTTTTTACAGATTTTTTTAATAAAAACTTATTTATAAAAAAAAATTAAAAAAATAATCAGATGTATGATAATTTTATTGTCATTTTCGTAATGAGAAACAATATTTTTCAAAATTTCCTTATTCTAGTTTCAAAAGAATGACTCAGAACTTTACTGACAATAAAGGAAATTTTCGTAATGACATTTTTTGTAATTCTACTTTATTTGAAAAAAAAGAAGTCCTTACAACAATTCTTCTATTTTTCTCAGATTGCAAGACATGTCATAATACGTGAACATAAAGTAAAACCTTCCCCCTCCCCTTGTTGTTAGACACAAATCAATTTTTATTATCTCAAAAAATAGTCGAGATGAAAGATTGTTTTTTTATAATGAACTTTTTCGTACTGAAAAGTCACAACTACAAATCAGGTCTTCGCAGAAATTTCAAAAATTTTCTAAGCTTCCAAAATATTTCTGATAAACTATAAACAAAATAATTCACCCCATTTCCAATTATCTGAATGTTTTATAATGTTTTTTTGAACAGATAAATTATTTTTTAAAAAATGTAAAATATGCATGCATAAGAAATTTGAAAAACTATGAGAGCAAATTTTTACAATAACTTATTTGTTAAAAAAAATCCAAAAAATTATCAGATTTGTGTTAATTTTATCATCATAATGTTCTCTATTATTTCTGCAAAAATTTCATTCCATTCATGCCTATTGTCATTCATAACCTCCTGAAAAACCTGTAAAATCATTCAATTTTCTGCACTAGCAGAATTTCTCTTCGCTAGTTCTTCAAGCGAAATAGTACTTTCTCATCCCAACGTGATTCACAAGTCGTTAATTCTTCCAAGAATTTTCCGTACAAATTTAGAAAATCAAAATTCTCCTGGCAGCATGAAGTATATATTCATCATGAAAAAAAAAAAAAAAAAAAAAACTCTAAGCCCTCGCGAGAATTCTCCGTAAATTCTTCAAAAACTACTAAGTACCCGGCAAAAATTGACTAGTTTCACGGGAAAAAAAACAGCAGCAAAGTGTTGCCAACTCATCGAGCAATTTGCATTCCACTACGGGAATTCCATTTTTTTTCTGTCCTCAAAAAAAAAAAAAAAAAACCTCAAAAATTCTTTCTTACTCCCACGAATTCGCGCGCAATTCTGACATCTTCTGAAAAATACCATTTAGGGTCACACGACCAATAGATGGACACTGACCAAAAGATGGACGGTTTCTATTATCGAGGATTTTCATAAATAAATGAATGATTCTTGTACTTTTCACGTCAATTCCTGATTATTACATTCATATAGATTTATAAACTCTTTATTACATATCGATTGATCGAAATTTAAAATCATACCACTGCAAATATGCAACTGTCCATCTGTTGGGGGTTTAAGCTATTTTCCAGTTTTTGCTTGATTTTCTTTAATTATTTCTACATTATCCAAGTTTAATTGATTTTTAGTCGATTCACTGTATATTTTCCAGTACATCATTCATTTCTGCAAGTTTTTAACGTGATTTGCCTATTTCATTTGAATGAATAAAGTCTAATATTTCCTTAACCGTCCATCTATTGGTCATGTTACCCTATATTTCCTCTTTTTTTTGCAAAAGAATTGTCAACATTGATTTTTGTCTCTTCTATGAAGCTTTTTCCTCCTTGAAAACTATTATTTAGCAGAATCTACATCTAATCGATACCAATCATCGATAAAAATCGACTGAATCACAGATTTTTTTTCCCTGAAATTTTCAGTAATCAGAGGATAATGAAAAAAGAATTGACATGAAATTTTGTCTCATTTTATTTAGAAAACATTCAAAGGTAATAACGTCACCCTTGGCTTCGTAACTGTTACTTCAATCGCGTGTGTCTCTGAATCCCCCCTCCCCCTTCCCCCCGCCCCTCTGTTGACTTTCTATGTAAGGTTGAGCAGGCGCCTAAGTGTCGGCTAATAAAAGATTATGCGACTATACTTATTTTCCCCTTTTTTCCCTCTCATCATTTCAAATTAGAGGAAAAAGAGACAACGAGAAAAAAAAGACAATTAAAAAAAAAAAATGTAATATTATTTTTGTATGTCACATTGCGAAATGTGATGACAGTTTATTCTTCTCTTACACAATGATAAAGAATTGTTGCAGTTGCCAAAAAAAAAAAAAATCAATTAATTTATTGATTCCTCGCATAATTTGGAACGAAATAATGACTCGTAAACTTAACGGTATTTTTTTTGTAATATATTTGTAATATTTATAATAAACGCGAAGAAAGTCACGTAATCCGATTTTGTCGGGGAGAAATGGGAGTAAAAGAGGAGTAGAAAATTCATCGTAGATTGTGTGTTAAAAAAAACGAATCCAACTGACTTTATAAAAATATTTATAAATATATTTTTCTTTCTCTCTTTTGGTAAATAAAATTATTACCTTGCGACTTCTGCATGCCTGGGGATTTGAACACTCAGACGAGCGTCTGCTCCGATTTGTCTTGTAAATATCCCATTCATTTTTAACTACAGGCATCATAAACGCCATCTCCACAGACAGCACTTGCACTCCCTTAGCCGGTTTATTTATTTCACGTAACTTCAAAAAAATTCCTCGCAATTAATAATTTCTTTTGATTCACTCAAAATCCTTTTTTGATTGATCACAAATTAATTTTTCGAATTTTTTCGATATTAATTTTTTCGCGCTGAAAAAAAAAAACTTGGACACAAGTGTATCCCCTCTTTTTTTTTTATTCGCCCGAATCTATTCAATTCGTTTTGTCAATTTACTATTTGATCATCAAACACATTCGCACACAAACGAGTGTCATTAAATGTTTTTTATTCTCCTATTTTTCAAATGTAAATATTTGATAATGAGTGAAAAAAAATTGATATATCGACGCACAAATGTTATATTGGTGATCTGCTTTTCCAACGTGAATTTTTCAATGGAAATTTTCTCGTTTAGGTTCGAGTTACTAACGAACGTTTGGTTGCCAGTTTCAGAATGAGCACGCTTGGCGGCGTTCATCTAGACTTACTAAAAAAAATTTTCTGTTTACGAAGAGAAGAGGGGAGTAGTGTCATGTGATTGGACGAGGGTAAGGCGGGACATCTACGTCATAGCATTGCCATTGATTTTCCAATGTTGATGTATGCCGGTAGAAATGACGTTTTACATTTGAAAAAAAAATAAAAAAACATGATTTTCCTTCTATTTTTTTTTCTTTTTTTTTTAGTTCAAGATTCATTCATTTCTCAGAGTTACAAAAGTTTTTGCTTTACATCATCTTCCTTCCCTGCTAATTACATTAATTATATTTTCAGTATTTATCTTACTTTTTACATTAACTTTGGTAATACTGCACATTCTTATTTCGAATATCTTCTATATTGTACATTATTTATACTCTTTCTTCTATTTTTTATTTGTGCATGTTTTTTTTTTCATTTGAAATTATTCATTGAACTCAAAAGTGGAACGGAGTACTTCCACGAATTTTTTTCTTTCACGTTTGTTTTTACACACTCGTGATACTGTACTAATTGGGAGAAATTAACAGCCACTGGAAATAGCGCAATATGTTAATTCAATACTGATATGTTTATTTATTTGTATTTTTAATGTATATTGTTCCATCTTCCACTTGAATTCTCTTAAGGTCATTCAATCAACGTAACTGCGTATAATTTCGTCGCTGTCTTTCTTGTATTGTCAACTGCTGTGTAGAATAACCTTTTTTTTGCAGCATGATTGAATATATTTTTACGAAAAAGTAGTTTGGACTATAAGGAAATTCTTTTTTGATCGCAACTTCCGTATTTTTTTTTCTTTTTTTTTTTTGCTGAACAAGAATGAAATTCCATTCGTGGCGAATACAAACGTCAAGGGTGAAACGAATTAAAAATCGATAAGTGCAGGTAGACAGAGAGAGGTTTCCTCCTACGAGCTCTAGAATATCGTGCGTATTACGTAATTTTTTTACAATCTCGTAAATAATAATTTTATCAGCTTTGTAAAAACGTATTTCTTCTTTTTTTTTCAATTTTTATTGTTATTTTTGTACTCTGATACTGTCTCTCGTGCCAAATAACATTACTAAAACCGATAAAATGCGACTTTTTTTTTGCTATTTTTGATGAAAAAAAAACTATTTGCAGTCTATTAATAAGTGCAATTATTCTTTATTGCTAAAATAATTGCTTTTTTTTTTTCTTGAAAATGAATTTGAAATTTTTTTCTCAATAATTTCTTTTCGAATTGTTGCACGTGTCTGTATCCAGTTTTATTTTTAGTGTGATTGTGGTTTTGAAAAAAAAAAAGATCTATTTTGTGACAACCTTGAAGTGTCTTGATCTCTATACATTCAAATAGGAATGAGCTACAAATTAACACTTCGTGACGCTTTGACAGATAAATACAATTGATGTTGCCTTTCTTAAATTTTTCAGCCAAGTTCATTGGCTAGATGAACTTGAATAAGAGTTAGAGGTCAAATTTCGTGTAATCTATCAAATTAAAGTAGAGAAATAAATTTAATGACATGTATTGTGAAATTAAATTTTTTTCCCCCTCAATTTTTCAGAAAAAACGAGATTTAATTGATTTTTTTCTAAATAAAATTTTGAAAAAACTCATTTTTTTTTAACAAATCAAAATTATTTTCAAAATGAAAAAAAAATGATTCTATGCATATTTACTTATTCTCATGAAACCTGCGTTGAAATTTCATTCGAAAACATAAAGTTTAAAAAAATCTCGATTATCAATGAATGAAAATAAACAGCGCAAAAAAAACATTATCATTGTGTTGATTATCACTGACATAGCGTTATCATGTAGAAACTCCCGTAAATGGGCGTAATTTATTCTGCAGTTGTATTTATCAAAACTTGATAAATTATCAACGAGCTCAGACTTTACCGATAGTGGATATAATGAAATTTCTAAATACATTGATTTTGTAATTTTTGCTTCCGAATAGAAGCTATGTAATCATCAGAATTTTCGATTGCAATTTTTTTAGTAGAAGATACTAAAAATTGTCTAAAAAGAGAGAAAATGATATTTTCAACGCATGTCTGTGTGTGTATGTATGTGTGTCTGCATGTGCATAAAAGTCTCAATTACAGCAAAATGGTTTTATAGAAAAATTTCATATTTTGTGGTAAACTTTCTCTCGACGAACTCTATTTTTTAAGCTTCATTTGAAGAGAATCCGATCGGTACTTTTTGAGATATGTCCATTTTTCGAAAATCAGTTCTTAATAGAATTTCTGGAAACTATTCAACTGATGTTATTTGTACTCATAAATTGTCTCAAGAGTTGTATCAGTTAGATGCCTATTTTGAGCTAATTTGCATGATTAGTTCTCGAGTTATTGCCGTTTTAGTGAATTTTTCGAAATTTGATATTTTGATGATGGTTTCAAAAAAGTTTTATCACTGATTTTAGAGGTATTGAGACTGCAAGTGAATAGAGAACGGGATGTTGCATTGATCAGAATCATTAATGGTTCTGCTAGATGACTGAATTAGAAAAAATGCATGAAATACATCCTTCTGAGATACTCCTGTTTTCAGCCATTATTGAATTCTATGCTTTGAATAGATGACGAATTCGTGAGCCAAATTTATATATCGCTATATAAATGATAGTTTTTAAATATTCAGGTCAGTATTTTGAATTCAGGACAAAATTAATAAGTACTGGAGTTAGGTTCGGCGATTAGTGAAAAATGGGATGGAAATATCCATTAAGAATCACACGATAATTGTTGACAAATTGAATGAATCACTTCCATTGGGAAGCATATTGCTGAAGTATTAGCAGAAAAAACTATATCAATTGGAAAGCAATAGTATTATCCACTTGTTTATAAGTGAAAATAGATTGGAATCATTTAAATTTTGTAAAAATCAATTTGCAAACTTCAATAACTGGAGTTGAGAGAAAATATTATGTTTATTGATGACATTTTTTTTTTTGGCACTTATTGTGTTTCAACAATCATAAATTTTCCTCTCAAAACCATTTATCGCCTAAAATTATCTGTTAATTCTCTGACGAGACATTCCCAGAATTCCGTGAAAACGTTCCTGGAATTCTTTTTTCGTTATTTATTAATTCACATATGGGAAAAAGAAGTAAATTTTCATGAGGAAACTTTTACAGAATTTCCGAAAATTTTCGACAAATTTCTAATTTTTAAAACAAAGAAGTCCTTATCATTGAATGATAATACATTTAGTACCATGGAGGCACCCGTTTTCGGACAGTCAAGGAAATGGCACTAGTGTCCGGACAGTGAGAATTAAAATTATTGAAATCATAAAAAAAATTCACTTAAATAAATGAAACAAATCTGTTTATTTTTTTTCTGACACTTTGCAAGCATTGAAAAATCTGGTCTTCTCACTTAAATATCAATTATTAGTATATCTTGCCGATATGTCCATCGACTGGGATACGTCCGGCAACTGGGTCCATCGTGGTAATGAGAATGTAAACTGAGCCGAATCCATTGTATTCCGAATCAAATATTCTTTATGTTACGAATTTTCGTAAATTTCTCTTTTTGTAGAGAAGATAGATAGACAGATGAGTTTATGATTGTTCATAATATTGAAAAAAAATATATATAGATTGACGAATATCAATCCAGGTGGTACAAAAGTAATAATTAACAAAATAACAGAAAACTATAATGATAATAGATAGTTCTCCGAGGTACAGTACACTATCGCATTCTAATTAATCACAAAGTTTTCGTCGTTAGCAAGGAGGAAAGAGTGGATAGTGAGGGGAGAGGAGAACAGATAGAGAGGAGATATTGGGAGAAAAAGAGCAGAAGAGGAGGAAACACAATAGAGTAGAAAATTTAAAATAGATGGAGAAGAACGAGCTAATGATAGCATCAGAAGAAAGCAACTCACAGAAGAGGTTTACAGAATGTCTTTATTTTCATTAGATTTCTGGATATTTTCGATCAATCAACTTCACCTCGAAATTGATTTATCTCGTTCATACTTTTTGTTACAGAAACAAAAAAACGACTGAAATACTAGAAGTTATTTCCTATGTTAGACGGTAGCTAGTACCCTTTGTTTTCAATTTTCTAATTATCAGGAAATGATTAAACGACTTTCCCTCGAAACTTTTATCAGCATTTTGAATGCATAAAAGATTTTTTATACCAATTTTTCCTCTAATACGAAAAACGATTACTTCCTTTTACGTGATCGATTTCACGCGTACCCTTCACCTCAGTTGAAGATGGCGCCACTTGCTGAGGGAGTTCTATCCAGAAGGGAAGTATAAAAAACGAGGCACCGGGTCCTTCATGGGGAGGGTTTCCGGTGCGTATATTACAGGTTGATTTTCATTCTCATGTATCTAAAATTCATTTATTCGACACTTAAGGATGAAATTTTGCATCTAATTATGGATTTAACGAGAATTTTGAGATTATTTTAGTAAGTTCTCGATATCCCCCGAATGATACGATGCTGCATACTAACATCTAGACATTCGTTACATCTATAGGAGCATAGAGGACTCACACAACTATGCGATACAACACAACTAGTCACGTCTAAGTACAGGCCAGCTGATTGCCTCATTCAGTCGTTGATTTTATTCAATTTTCCTGTATTCAAATTGAAAAAAAAAATACGGTGAAAAAATCAGAAATAATTTCACATTACTCCGAAAGAATAGAAGAATTCCTACATATTATATTTTTAAAATCTCCCGACTTTATTATGAAAAAAAACGAAAACCTGCCAAATTTGATCAATTCTCGAGGTTTCGCCATTTATTCTGTGTTAGAAGTTAAAACTTTGAGATTCAATATCTTATTAACAATACGGTCAAAAATATCCAAATTTTACAGGAGAATCGGAAATAAAATGAATTAATCTTTCGCAACATTTGAAGGAAATTTCTTGATGACACAAAATCCGATAAAACTACCTTAAGCTTCATCATTTGTCGGAAATGGATGGAGTTCAGAAGAGCTTATCAAGAGTTTTCTCTACGGAGAATTTGATCGATTATAAAAAAAAAAATCCCAGTTGATTTGCTCTGAATCCATTCGTTTGAAAAATATTCGCAAAAAATCGACAATAAATTGTTTGATCTCCATGTATCAATCCACTGTTGACATTTTAGATATTGATATTTTAGAAATTATGGAGCTTGGAAAAATTTATTGGGAAACCTTTTTTGTAGTCCACAGAATACTCTATGATAAAAATATTTCTAAATTTCCTCCTCATTTGAGGGATATTTGCAAAAAACACGCGCGCAGACCGAATTATCAATATTAATATCTCCCTGTCTAAAAGTGCATAATACTTCTATACATAATGAATTGATAATAAAAGAAAGAGAAATACAAAAAAAAACTATATAATTTAATCGTAATTTTCTGATTTTTTTAGAAATATTCATATTTTTCATGTTATCTCTATCGCTGCCTCAGAGTTGAAGGGGCATGAGTGTTATGCTTATTCATAGCACATACGTCACTTTGTTACTAAGGCGACAACTATATGTTGTATGCATAAATTCTCATATACATCTGTTCGAAACCTTAAAAATCGAAATGGTTAAAGATGTCTCTTCGCATCTCTCTCTCTCTCTACTCCGTTACACCTTCACTTTCCTCTATCAATACATCAAAATTACAATTTAATCTCAATTTTTCGGATTTATCAATAAAAGGGTTTTTGTAATACACAAAGTGTCTGAAAAGTAGTAGTGTCTAAGAAATTTCACACGTCAAAACCTGTTCCCATGTAATGGAAAAATTCGTCCTTATATTGTCAATTAATTTACGTAGCTGATATTTTTTTATTTTTATTTTTGTGCCGGAAATAAAAAAAAATCAGTGTAACACTGCAAGTTAGGAATCAAAAATCGTGATCGAAAAAGCACGAGGTGTGGTTTCCGTTTCGTTGAATAGTGGGGCATCGAGGGGAAACGGAGGGGCTTTGGTAGGACGTCGACACGTATTATGTGTGTCTTAAGACCGACTGTATACAGTTTTGTTTCACTGGCGCATAAGCCGCGTGCACAGCTCGGTTACAACTTCACTGTTGTTCGATCTAAGGAAAACAGAATATTTCACGTGGAACTATTTTGTTTATGAGAGTTGAATGAAAATTTTTGAAATATCAACATGGTGTTGATGATTTTTCGATTGGGTAATGTGCCTGCACGATTGTGATAATCAATGAATATGAAAAAAGGGATTATTTTGTGTTAATTATTTGTGAAAAAAATAACAAATAATATGGTGTTTGATCCTGTAACGAGTGAACAACGGCAACAGTTCTTTAGGAACGGTTATGGGGCTCATTTACCTGGGTAAATAAATTTGAAAAATTCATATTTAATCACTTTGATTCATAGTTATGGTTTTGGGAAATAACAGAAATGATTGACACTGTAAGTTCGATCTTGAAGAATTTGTTTGAGAGGAGGACTGGAGTGGTAAGACTGTTTGTGTTGTTTTTCTTTTCGATTCTGTGAAGTTTTTGGAAATCTACTGGAGATAGACGATTTCCTTATAAGTAGGCGAGAATGTGGCAAAATGATCCAGGAATTTTTTTTGGAGTGAAGGACTTTATGAAAAACTCTACAAAAATTCAAGAAGATCCTCCAAGATAGCTGCATTTTTTGTGAATTTTTTCAAATTTTTTCGGAGAGGCATTCACCCTCAAAAAAATTCTGAATCATTTTGTCTCGCAGGTCCATTTCGCCCCACTTTTCCCTACCTTTTTTAAAGATCATGCTCTGTTTCACAAAAAAAGGACCTCATGAAAATTCTCGTACCTTGCTCATGCTCGATGATATTTCCCATGAAATCAATCGAAATTACACTAAGAAAAAAATAGTAGTAAAAATGATTAAATAAATTGTTTCAATACCTAATCCTTAAAAAAAATTTTTTTCAAGTGATTAATAATTTCTGAAATCTCGTAAATTTTGCTAAAATTAAAAACCATCAATTGTTGGAAAATAATATTTATTTAGGAACTACTGAAAAAAATTAATTTCATATGTTTACTACTTTTTTTTCTCAATGTCTTTTGAAATGGTTCGAACTTATTTCCCGTTATTTTTTGCGAGTATATTAGAATGCGCAGGAAATTATTGATAAGGATTATGCTTTATTGAAGATGGCCTTATCTAATAATTTATTGATCAGGACATTTTCTATCGGCCTCCATTCCCTGCACAAAATAGGCCCGTACAAAAATCCTCGCATCTGATTTTCATTCCAACACTGAGAAAAAAAGATTTTTGTGGCAAGAAAAGTTTTTTCTAATAAAATTTTCCCTCGTAACTTTTATATCTATATATATCGAAATTTTGTGCTATCAAGTGAATTTTCTACTACTAAGTCAATTTTCTTGCAACGAATATTTGTTTTTCTCAGTGAAGATATTTTCCTTGAAATTAATTGATATCGACTAAAACCATTTTACCCTTTTGGATATACCCTTGGCTCCACAGGAAATTGCGTAGATTGTTTACCCTGAGAGTTACGGAAACTATAGAAAGGGCTGTACCAGGTATGGTACCAGGTACCTTTATCAATACACTCGAGAATAAACCACGCAAGCTGCCGTATCACATACTAAAAACTTTTTTCACCTTTTATCACTTCTCACAAAGTAATTTCATACGTAAACGAATTCACAATTTCACGTATCGATTCAACACATTGTACAATTTTCTTCATTAAACTGGAGAAAAGAAAAAAAACGCCGACAGTGAAGGTTGATCGATTTTGTCTCTTTTTTTAATGACAAATGAAAGGAATTGATTCAATTTTAGTAGTGAAGTGGTAACGAAAGGGACGACCAACATTTTTTCTTTATTCTTTCGCGAATATTTCCTCAACGAGTAGGTTTAGAGGAATATATCAAGAATCCTTATTTATGGAACATTTCATGAGCTACGAAAAAGGCCCAAAAAATTCTCGTTAACTCGCTATTCATCAAGATATTTGCAAAAAAAAAACAATCTATAATATCGTCACCTCAGAAACAAAAGGGGTTGTGTATGAACATAGCACTTACGTCCCTTTGTTTCCAAGCCAACGATATATATACTTAATTCTAATCAGTTTGCACTCGAAAATTTATTTTGAAGAAATAGAATTTAATTCTCCAATTTTCACGAGACAAAAGAATAAGGAAAAATTACACAATCTTGACTTTGACTTGAAGTTATTTTTTAGATATAGCTATATATAATTTCATTCAGTTTTGCTGAACATATTTCTATAAAAATCTCGCTATCTCGCTTTAATTCCGAGGCGTTGGGTAAAAACGAATTCTGAGCGATATTGATTCAACTCGGCCACATTTTTCTTGCATGGTTGAAAAATTGGAGGTATTCGCGGTGAAACGAGCTTGTGGAGCGAAAGGAGCCCAGATTTTTTTTTCAAAGCGGAGACTGCTACGAAAATATTTGAAAAAATTAGTCAACAATATAGGCATGCTGGAGCATTTTCACAATTTTTTTCAGATTTTTCTGTGATATAAAGGCTATTACTCCAAAAAAGAATCCTGGTTCATTTTAATCTGATTTTGCTTACATTGAGTAAAAAATAATGGTAAAGACAATCAAATATATTGATACCATTGATCCTAAGTAAACATTTTTTTTAGAATAATCAAAAAAGTTGTTGAATTTACTGAATTTAATTAATTCAAATAGTTAATCAGTTTGAATGAACTAAATTCGATAAATTCAACAACTTTTTCATTTATTTTGAGAAAAATCTTTGCTTAGGACCAATAGCATCAATATTCGATTGGTTTTACCACTTTTTCTTCTCAGTATATTATTCAAATTTCGAATTCGGTCAAAAAAAGAAAAAAAAATCATGTTTAACAAATTTTAATTCCACTTAGAATTTCATGATTTTCTTTCAATTTTCAAACTTAATTCTGTCTCAATTCGAATCAAAATCAAGATATTGGAAATTGATAAAAATTTCCATATTGAATCGTCCATTCCTTTTGATAGTGTAATGAATACCGTTGACAATTTTCCTATGAAATTTCCAACAAATTATTCTCAATATCAAATACAATGTTTCTATGATTTCGTGGAATTCTGATGGATTTCTCTTTGGAGCATTGGATATCATCGATACACGAAATTTCAAATTCTCCTGGGAAATTTCAAACACGTGGAAGCTTAAAAAACTGAGAGCGGTTTTTATTAAAATTCTTCGAAATTTTCAATATTAAAAAAAAAGCAAAAACTCTGAAAGTTGATGAACTGTTATATATATCCGCTATTCTCCGAGGAATTGTACAATGCTGTACAATACACTCAGGGGGAAAAAATTTTGAGGCAGAAAAATTGAGTTCACTCCAAAAAACTTCAATATACAGGGTGAAACAAAACTACGGGCCCTGATACGATGTATTGCCTAGAAAAAATTAATATTTCTTAAGAATCTCATAATTTGAGACTGAATTATCATTTTCTTCTCCTCACTGATACGTTATTTCTCATCGAACGCTGGAGATTGGCCAACTTTCTACCCTCAATAGTTTGACAGGGGACTTTTCGATCCAGGATTTACCGCTGAACCTGACTTATCGCGGACGACATGTAGTTTTGTTATACCCTGTATATGGAATTGTTTTTTTCTCGATACTTCGAGACAGTACACATGAAATTCAATTGTGAAAGAGTAAATAATAAACATTCAGTTTCAATAAAAAGTGTATAAGAAGTCGGTTGAACGATATTTCAAAAATGTCTCGTCCGATATAATTTCAAGTTCAAACACAAGATTCCTATCATCCATATCTGACTCGGAAGAAATGTCGTAAACTTATCTCCATTATTTCTAATTATATCTTTTACTCTTGTCTTTTTGATCGGAGATTTGCTTATCATGATAATACTTCGGAGAATAATTTAATAGTGAAAAAATTGAAAGATATAAGTCGATTTCATTTTATTGGGAATTTCTCGGGAATTTTATTATTGTATACAAAGAGGCTCTCTGGATGAAGAAACCTCCGAAACTGTAGTAGACTTGCAATAAAGTTGCACTCATTGCAGTTACTCACTCCCTTAAACTTCCGGGATTCTTCCATTAATGGGTAACGGAAGACCCAGTAAATTAAAAAATTTCAAATTCATTATTTAGCAATAATAATGATTTTTTTCATGTAATAACAAAAACATCAATTTCTAATTTCTTTCGTCAGTCGTTGACACTCTTTTATGATAAAAATATTAATCATTATTGTTGAACCATTGGTTTGAAAATTCAATACATAGGAAACTTTCCGTTACCCCTGAACTCTGGATTGCTCCTCTCACGTGACCTGTTATTTTACCTGCGACGTTGTCGAATTCACTCTACACTACCCGGGTACGTTTACTGACTTTTCGGCAACGCCGCTCACCGATCAGTTTCATTCAGCATGAGAAAAATTTTGCTACCTATTAGAATTTATTTTATTTTATCAACTTTGTAGAATATCATTTGAAAAATATCGTAATGAATAAACGAGAAAATTTAAGAAAAAGACTCATTTATTCTTTAATTAAAACAGCTGACGTGTTTCTTTCAGTTCTTCTATTTTTTGAATCACATAAGATCAATAAAATTTTAGAAAACAAAAACATACACATTCATTTATCTATGGAGAGGGGAGGAGAATAGGAATTCAACATTCGATTCCGTTACAATATAATAGTTTATTCCAAATTTTAATGAATAGAGTCAATTTCTTTCAGAATTTTACGCTTAGTTCAATGATCATAAACGAATAAAAACGGTGGAATACGGAAAGAAAAATAATATTATTTTAGTTTACATGGCAAATTACTTGAGATATCCCAAGTATATTTGGCCTAGAAACCATCTCCTCCGACATTCCTTCGGTAATTTTTTCTAAAATAATATTATTTTTATTCAAATGGCAAATAACATGCGGAATCCCTCACAGGGGAAGTAGTCTAGGGTTACAATTCCTCGTTGGCTCCCCCCCCCCCCCCCTTCATACTTTTATGAGCCAATTAGAATCAAGTTTAGAAGCGCAACATTCCAAATGTACCTTCGAACATATTTTGAAATTCTGTGCGTTTAACTGTGCAGAAGCGAATGATCTACGTAAGGAGGGGGGATAAGGATGAAACGGAACTTCAGAAAGATTCTAGACGGACATGTACGCTTTAATGAAAGTCAACTCCAGTGAGATTAGGAAAAATCGTCAAGAGACCTTTTTTTGAATTCTAACAAAAAATTTTTTTGATGAATCTTTTTCAACTCCATACACTGAGAGAAAAACATATTTTCTAGGAATATTATATAGTTCATGCAGTTTAAGCAATTTATGTTTTGGACGAATCCTCGTACCTATTTAGGATGAATTTTGGATACATTTACATCAATCAATAAGATAAGCCTTTTAGAGAATAGTTAACGAAAAATAAATTCCGGCCTTGAGCCAAATTGGGCTATGTTTGGACTAAGATTTCCTATTCCGTGCAAATACATTATTATTTGATAAAAATTCAACGTGAAAATATTAATGGCAAATATGATCGAGATTGAACCCGAGTCGAAAAATAAAGTGTTCTGAGTTGTACGTATAATGTTGTTGTCTTCAAATTCCTTTGTTCTCGCATTTTTTTCATCGATTTCATAAGACAGTCTGTGACTTCAAAGCTGTCACTACTTTTCGGTGAATAGAAAAAATGTGCACACGCTGTTCTCCGTCTTCACAAGGATTGGGACTATTGAGTCAGGTATAAGGGTCAAGGGATAATAACCATAAAAATATTTTATTGCTGCATTACAATTTTTCCGGGTACGTCAAAAGTTGTTCTCGCGTCGTTACGAGATGTTCCCAGTTTGGAACTTAGAAAAATTTTCAATGTGTGGGACTTAGAAGAAAATCTCCACAAAATTCAACAGGAATTTTCGGGTTTTTCCCTTTTTTATTGAGGTGGCAAAAGGAGGGATTGTAGGGTGAAAGGTTAGGAACTTTTAACTGTGCTGTCTAGATGCAAAGGGCAGAAGACATACTAAGCAAGTCAGTCTTTCGTTACTCTTTGAACGGTGCGCGTCGTAGTCAATAATTTATCAATATCGTCAAAAAACAAATTCCGTAATGTCCGCAATCGTGCCTTGGTGAGAAGAGAAGAAGACTAGTATCAGTCTATCGAGTGTTGTCGTGTGTGACATGATGCAGATTGTGTAAAAATTGTGTAACTTATTAGATATATGTGAAAATTATCAAGCCATTTTGTATACTGAAAATTTTCAATTCTAATATTTTTGCGATGAACTTTTCAGGATCGGATAATTGCATAAGGTACATTAGACATAATTGTATAGAGCATATCAAATATTATTGTACATGGATTGTATTACTTATGAGATCGATGAGAAAAATGAGAAAAATATCACTCTCTAAAATATGTAGAATATTCTTTGATAACAAATAAATGAAGATCCTCTATTTCAATTGCGTTTTTTATCGTATATTATAGATTCTCTAAAAGGGAAAAACCCCATCCCTAATCGTACCCCCTCTCCTTTCGACCACCCGCTGTGGGCCCTACCATAAACCCATTAGAAAAGGATGGATGTATCGGACTGCGGTCATAAAAAAGGACAGTTTCTGGCGTAAAAGTTGTCGTACGCCAATTAAGAATCGTAAAATTGAGGACATTTTGAGCAGACCTGGGCATATTTCAGGTAGTCGGGAGCTCCGCGCTTTAATCCCATTACCACTCTTTCTGCCTGAAGCCTAATCCGGTCATAAACCGTAACCCCCTTCAATTCTTCAATTGAAAATATTTCGGTGCGACGATATTTTGGAAAGGGAGCTGAGTGCGAGTACGCGCATAATTTCAAGTTTTTTAGATATATTTCCATTCAACACGCGTAAGAAACTCGTGATAGTTGTGCTATCTCGCTGAATTCAGAAGATATCCTCCGAGAAATGGTGGCAAGGAATTATGCAACTTTTTTCAAATTTAAAGATGTTATTTTCTAATTATAATTTTGCCTACTCTTGGCTAACATTTTATCAATGCTATTCAATGGAAACCACATATGCAAAATTCTTCCTCCCCCCTCCCACCTCCCCCAATCACAAACTTCATTAACCGAAGCTCGTCATTGGTCCGCAAGCACTGATTTGGGGATGAGCAATTACAATTTTCAGGATTTTTAGTTAAATAGGGGAGGTAACTCTTTCTAATAATTGAAAAAGAAGCATCTCTTCCGCAATCTTTGTCTCTGTCTTACATAAATCTTTAGGAAAGAAGAAAAGAAAATATATTCAGCAATTCCTCCTAATTTTTCAAAATCGAAGAAATATTGTGAGGAAAAACTGCGGAAAAGAAGTATTCGGTTTTCTTATTTGATGATTGAATTGGATGAATTAATTGCGCTACTGCACTCAGATTCGGCCATGTTTTCGCAGAAAAATGGTAATCAAATTCACTTATTTAAAGTCGGTTAAGAAACGGTTTTTCGCAGAAAAAAAAACATGTTCTCGGCTCTAGTTCCAGCATTGGTATTTCCAATGCAAAAAAAAATGACGGAAAAGTGAAAAATCGACGGTCCCTGCTCATTACTGAAGGAGAGGGGAGAATCGGACTGGCCCAAGTAACAGGATTACCGTCCGGCATTGTCCGTACTAATGAAGGTCGAGAGCACCGGGAGCCCAAAGATCTCGATTTGCCCAGGTCTGATTTTGAGTCTTCACTTAATGTCATATTCCATTAAGTACAACTCTATCACAGCTCGAAGACAGCTTAAGGAATAGAAAATTTTATTACCCCTATTCAAAATATTTGTCAGTTTCAGAACAGTTTTAACAATTAAATGACAGTTCAGAACACTTTATTTTTCGACTCGGGAATCCATGCAAGAGGGAGATTTGGACAAATAATTGTTTATTCATCGTCATCAGTTAGCAAAATTTAATAACAAAAAATGAGTATGGATCTGGTGCAATTTCGAACTAAAAGCAATCAATATTGAGAGAAAAAAGTATTGATTTCTCTCGATTAAATCCTCTACTTTTCTTACATTGTTCATCGCAAATAAGAACAAAGTTTTGTCTCAAAATTATTTTCATTTCTAGAAAATATTTTATTCCCTCAGTGTAAGTTCCCTAAATTATTCCAAGTCCCATAATTCCTTTCTCGCCACTCCATTATCGAGACGATAATCCAATATCTCGAATCTTGTTTTTGTTCCTCCCAAGCGTTTTTTTTGTTAACGAATCAATTCGGTTACAGTAGTAGATACATTTTGAAACCACAAATGTGGTTTAAAAATCGGCGCTAACTCAGTGATCCCAATCTACCCATTGGGTAGTAATCAAGGTGAAGCAATTCATTGATGCGATACAGTTTATGTACTAGATAACAGTTTGGAACAAAATAGTAGTAACAATTTAACGCATCATTGCGGTCACAACTGTCTTTACGCAGAGTTCGCTTACCAAACAATTGGAATAAAGTAATTTTCATGTACATAAACATCGAGTGGAAATGATGTATCATTATCGATTTTTTTTTCTCCTTCACTTCCTCATGTCGTTGCATAATAAGTAGGTTTACTTTAGTTATATATATATCATTGTGCGGCCATGCATATTATTTTACAGGTACACGGGACACTGTCCGACCTTAAAATTCCGGGTTGGCAAGCGCTTTGGTGCCAATACTCAGGAGATTATGAAGGTCAGTGAAATACTATATTGTATGTCAAGTCTCAATGATTTCATATCTAGAGAACTTGTGATATTTATTATTACGGTGGCACTAGTAGTCAGTTATATAATACTGCAGACGTTCTTTTATTATTATTTTTTATCTGAATGCTATGAAATTATTCATGTTTTGAAATGATTCATTATTGATTTTCATTTGGGACCTTTCATATGGCACATCTTGCTCTACGAAAAGGATCTCTATGAGAATTTCTCTATTGTGCTCTTATTCCGAGATATGGCCCGAAGATAGAGTTCAAAATGGAATTGACGTGTCTAATTTTATGTCTCATTTTTGATCATTTAGTTATAGAAGGAAATTGACGGATTTCAAAAAACTCCATCGATTTATTGGAGAACTCCCAGGAAAATTCCCACTTGAGAGAAGTTTACTCCAATAAATACAATGATCCTACAACCATTATTTTTCTTGATTTTTTTTAAACAATTGTTCAAAGTTAATTGAAATGGACAATTTTTACAAGAACAAAAAATCAATTTTCTTATATTTGAATATAACAACTCCTATTGTTATGGTATTGAAGATATCAGACATCTGGCAATTTTTAATATTTCTTTCTTTCAACAAATAAATTATTTTAAAAAAAAATAAAAAATATGCACACGTAGGAAATTTAAAGAACTATGAGTGCAAATTTTTTAAATATTTTTTTATAATAATTCATTGATCTTAAAAATTCTAAAAAAATTCAGATATGTGCTAATTTTATTTTCGTCTATTATTTTCATTGCTCTCAAATTCAAACTTTCCTGTTCCCTTCATTTCAAGTTCCCCACATGTTTTTGTTATCCCCACCATAATTCCCGTTATTCATTGAGAAGCCTAGAACGCAATCTACTGCGCCTTGTCGTACTTTTTTTTTGTGTCTTGTCGTACTTGTGTTAGTTTGGGTCCAAAAGTGAGCCAAACGGTTTTGTCTCTTGGTGGTGGGGATGAAGAAAATAAGGAGAAGGATGCATGCACACGTGCATGCCTAGCACCTGGAGACCGCAGCTTGGAGCATTGAGGAGAAGTTGAATTAAGAAGGCTCAAATGGATCGAGCTAAATAAAAACTGAGGGATGTTTATGAAAAGAGCTTGAAATTATCTCGCACGCATTCAAAGAGGAGGCAAATGTATCATAAGGAAATGGATCTAGGACTCGTAACAATGCATTAATAATTAAAATATGAATGATTATTAATTATATGATTGTTACTAATGAAGGAATTATCCAATTATTATTTCTTGTCATTAAAATTAAGATGAATTTCCCGGCTTTTCTATGCAATGGCATTATTCACATCCAATATTGATTTTGGTTGATGAATATTTTATTTCTCGCGCTATTAGAAGAAATCCAATTCAGGTTTTTGTGTGAAACTCAATTTGAGTATTTTGTTGAAGCTCAAATAATTACTCCATAAAAGATTATTTCCATAGGAGACCTGAATTGCGTGTTTGTAGATTTCTTGCAATTAGGCATCCTGAAATACTCAATTTGGATTTCTTTTCTTTTAGTGTGTACTTTAGACGTCATGGCCAGCTTTTTTCCTGTAAGCAATTTGATTAACACTCTCGCATTATATATTCACATATTATTAGTTACACAGAGATAATTGTTTGATTGAGAATTAGAGGCTTGTTTCAATAGAACTTAAGCATTGAATTTGCACGTATTTTTATTGCTAATTAATCTTTAATGAATTGACAATAGCGAGATAATTTCCAATATCCGCGACGCAAAATCTTCGATCAATGAAGCATGTTGGTAGGGCATACACGTAATCGACGCAGTATGAAAACCATTTATTTGCGTTTCATTGTTCTGAGATATATTCACAGTATGGAGATAATTTTTGTCAATCAAGTCCAGTTTTTCTCGAATCCGCAAAACTAATTGATGCGGTGAGAAATGTAAGAAGAGTTGTTTCATATAGAATTTTATGGGCTACAATAAAGATTTCCTGACAATTTTAAAAATAATTTTGAAAATTCTGGAAAATCTCAAATAGGAAAATATGACTGATTTTTTTAAATATTTTTTTTATCAACTCAATAGCTTCCGAGATACTCGCAAATTAGTCAGTAGTTAATTTTCAAGCTTTTTTTCATCTATCACTCCACAATAGAAATAAAATGTCAAAGCTAAAGGACTTCAAGATAGTGTCATTGATTTAATGTCGGGAGATGAATATAGTTAACTATAAGAACAATCGGTAATTTGGTAGTATAGCTCTGTCAACCGAAAATTAGTGTTTTAGGTCTTTTCTTTGGAATTTTTTTCGTCCACCTGATTCAGTAGATCTATTCTAGGGTCGCATTGAGTTCGGCTTTTGAAAATTTTGATTTTATAAATATTTTTAAAAAGGAGTTGAGATGTTTACTTCGAGTTAAAAAACTTGAAGTAATTCATTGCTTCTAACAACTCAATGAACATAACATTCAATTATCATTAAATTTAATTTCTGAAGTAATACAGAAAAATTAATCATTCAAAGAGAGTAGAGTTCAATGTTTTGATTGAGTGAGGGGATAGGGAGCTTGATGAGAGATAAAACAATTATGAAATAATCGATGAGTGATAATCTTAATTTCATTGAATGGTTGTTTTTTCGTTCAATTGGTTAGTTACTTCCAGTAAAAAGTTCGTTGTTTTTTGAAAAAATTTAATCAGGATTTTGTTTGTTTGCCTCAAAATCTTGTCACCGACCTTTGCTCCATCAAAACACATCAAGTTGCTTTGAAAAATTCAGAAAAATAATTCATAATCTTCATTACATTTGGCAGAGTAAAAGTATCATATTACCGAACATTCTTATCATTTGCTTATGATCGAAAAAAGAACATTCTGATTGTTAATGGGACAAATCTATTTGTAAACATTATGATTGTTGCTTCAAGTTTCTAGTAATCATTACATATCATTACACCAGATATTATAATAACAATAATTACGAGACCTCAGAAATTTTATTCGTAACACTGTAATTTGCGTCACTGTAATAGTAGGATATAAATGTGCCAGGGCAAATGATAAATTTCGACAGTTCCAAATGGTCATGATGATTAGGAACATAAATCACAACAATTTAAATTTACTGTCGTGTACGAAGACACAGGCACAAGTTTCCACCGTATATTTATCACTCCATAAAATGAATAATAATTAGATTCTTCGCTGATTTGAATTTTTTTATTCGGAAATGAGCAAAGGTATTTATATAGTTAAAAAAAGAAGTAGATATTTTTATAAATATCTCGGAAACTATCTGCTCTAGAATGATTTATCACGAAATCATTTTCCTAGTCCATGAAAATTTCTAGAGAAACACTCATTTGACGTAATACTGAAAATAGCAGACATCTGACATTTTCGAAAAAAAATTTCTTCAACAAATAAATTATTGAAAACAGAAACCAAAAATATGCAAATGGTTCAAAATCAAAAAGCTAAAAGTGCAAATTTCTTCAATATTTTTGTCTATAGGGGGGGATGGGGCAAAATGGACACCCTAAGGCAACATAATTCAAGAATTTTTTCAGAGTGAAGGAATTCATGGAAAAGTCAGAAGAAAAAATCGAGAAAATGCACCAAAATATGAACATTGTTGGTGCAATTTTTTCAATACAAAGACATATTTTGACAGATATCCCGGAAATTATTAGCTTTATAGAAAATCGCTAGGCGACAATTTTCATAACTCCATAAAGTTCTGTACAAAAGAAGTCTCTTAGCAAATTTCACAAAACTCGTGAGTTTCGCAGTGATAAGCGAAAAGTAGGTTCATGCACTTTTTAAATGTTCTTTGCACGGTTGCCCTCTAATAATTAATGGAATGAAAAAAAAAAAATTAATGGAACCTATTTTTGAAAGTGCTCCGGTAATTATTGAGCTCAGAAGAATTTAGCATATAGCTTTCTTCGTAGTCCATGATTTTTTTGGACACGAAAATGTTCGAAAAAAAAAAATTCAGTGAAAATTTTTTATAATTTTCAGTGTAAATTTTCCGCCAAAGGCAATTAATAAAATGCTCTTTTTCCCAAAAATTTCAGGAATTATTGGAGAAAAAAATCCTGAAACATGGCCCATATCGACCAAATTCAGGAAGAGATACAATTTATCCTCTCGATTGTGAGAGAAATTCAAGGAGACCGAGTAGAAATGATACAAAATTCCAACGATATAAACCACCGTTTATTCTAGGATACACAGGATATATACCAGGTTTTAATAACATATATGGTCTTCCGTTTATGCGAGCAGTTGAAGAGGGTGGCATAGAGTGGCGGGAGACACAAAATAAACTACGTGCAAGAAGAGAAACAATGCGTGCACATATGGAGAGAACGAATCCAAGAAATTTATTATCGCGTGCAAGAAATGATAACGTTGATGTAGAAATTGATCATGGACACGAACGAGTAACATCCTTTTTTGGTAAAAAAAAACATTTTCACTCATTTTGAATTTATTCGTGTATGTTAATTATTGTCGTTGAATTGTTTGTCCTCCAATTATTTAATAGTGGAGGCAATTAAATTTTCTCATAAATCTGATTGTTCTGAGAATATTTTGGAAAATAATGGCGTAACAATTCTTTTTATGAGAATTTTTTGAAAGGTCACTAGAAAGAATGACGAATCTTTCTTAGTTTTTGTTTTTGTTAATTATTGAATGCATCTTAAACTATACACAGTTCATTCTGTTGAAGAATAGTACATATTTACTTATATTTCATGAACATAAAAATATATAATATATATTTTTATGTGAAAATTGCATCTTGTATAAAAATTGTATCTTTTTTAGTTTTCCACATATTTTCAAAAAATTATTGGAAATAAAAGCTGATTAAATCGATAATTGTTTCACTGTTCGATTTTTTGCAAATATTCTGGAAAATTGTGAAAATAATTTTTTTTAATGAAAGATTTTTTTTTAAGGCGTTATAACGTTCTACAAAAGAGGCTTTCATAGGAGATGTCATGTCCCCATTAGTTTTCGAATTATTGACGACGAAATGTCCTATTTATTATTAATTTTTTCTTTTTAAAATATCTCATAAAGTGAAACGAATGACTTTTTTTTTGCTAATTAATTTGATAATTATTTCACAAATTTCGCTGCAGATAATCAAGTTTCACCCGAACGACCGCCAATTGTTGGTTACACTGGACACATACCTGGTGCTAGAAGTGAAGTAGCATTATCAAGAAGATATGCTCAAGCAGCACGTAAAGGCCTCGAAATTGTACAACACGAACGTGAAAGCAGATGTAATAGAATCAGAGAAACAGAAGCCGTCCAGAGGGTTTTAGATTCAACGGGCATTGACGATGCAGGCCACGACAAACCATAGATAATTCATTAATTCTATTAAATTATTATTATTATTATATATTTTCAATTTTTTGAATAAACTTCTTCGTGTTAAGGAGTTTGGAATAAGATGACAATGTCTATTTCAGGACAATATTTTGAAAACTGAGCGAAAAGGCCTAAAGAAATTCTGACAAAAAGAAAACTTATACCTCTATTATTGTTATCTATAGTCGATTAATGTTATGTTTTTTTTTTGTTTATAGTTAAATTATTTGCAAATATCTTGAAAAAGAGTACAGAAATACGAGCTTTACATGAGGCACTTCTTAGAGATACATTGAAACCAAAAAAGTACTAGAAATTATGAAATGCATTGTTCCAATAGTCTTTAATAAATAATTTTTTCCAACAATTAATTTTTTCTTTATTTGAATAAAATTTATTTGATTTACCATTTGTTTCATCAGTTCCAAACAAATATTTGCTCTCAACAATAAAAAAATTAGTAGATTTCAATTAAATTACCGAATTTATTAAAATCTATAAATTACTTGAAAAAATATTTCTTGAGAACTAGTGAAACAGTTGATTTGATTACTTTTACTACTATTTTTTTTTTAAATATACTTTTACGCTTTGAAGAAAAGTCCTCGCGAAGAATGCTGTATTTCTATTATTTTTCGAGATATTTTCAAAAAACCGAATGTAAATGAGAATTATGCTATCAGGCTTTTTCTTCCTCTTCACTACTAGAACTCACTTTTTAATTTAAAAAACTAATTTATCTCCATTCTCAGAATTTTTTTCGGATGAAAATAATTACTGCAGGATAACAAATATAATTTAAACTCAGAGGCTGATTCATTTCTGATTTGAAATGAAACTCAGTTAATGTACAAAATAAATATTTTGACGAAAAATGAATGAAACAAACAATGGTGTGAATAAATTAAGCATGATGGTGAGAAAATGAAAATTGTGCTTTATATTTAATGATTGTTCCAGATAATTCCTTGTTCTTTTAGGATCGTCTCCAGGACATTAAGTTATGCAATTTTCAAAGGGAAGGAAAGTAATTGAAAAAGGTATGTGTTCATTGTTCTACAAATGTCTCTTTAGCAGTGAAATTACAACAAAACTTCGAAGGATCTTGTTTGGCGAACATTTTGGGGATTTCAGAAGAGATCTGCTCTTATTTTTTTAAACCTAATGGCTTTCCGCATATTTGCAAAATAAGAATTGCAAAGGAGAAGATAAAATAAGTAATTTGTAAACCTTCTTTATAAAAAATTTTATGAACTCCAGAAAAGAATACTCGATGATTTTTTGTGAGCTCAATAGTTTCTAAGATATTCACAATATAATTCACATCTTCTTGGATAAAAATCTTAAGTACCCGGGAAAAAAATCTAATATAATTATATTCAATTAAATATAGGGGAGACTGGGGCAAAATGGAACTGCGAGTCAAAATGATTTGGGACTTTTTTTGAGAGTGAAGGGTTCTTCAGAAAAATTCCAACAAATTCACTAACAATGTTCTCATATTGGAGCATCTTTTTAAATTTTTTCAGATTTTTCCACTCAATCCTTCACTTCGAAAAAAAATCATAACTCATGTTACCTATCCTGTAGGTTCATTTTGCCCCAGTCGCCCCTATTTAAATCCCAAAAAGTACAAAAGATTCTAAACTTCACGAATTGGATCTGATCGGATCAAATTCGATAAAATTACAGATCTGTCAAGATCTAATTATATATAATTACATCTGATGCAGATCTGGGCTGTTTCGTTGTGGTGTTCTCAGATCTTATCAGATCTAATAACATATCTATATCTGTATCTATATCTCCACAGTTATGACGTCATATCTACCGAGATATGAATGCAGATCTAATCATATCTAATTAGATCGAAGATAGAATTAGATATAATTGAATCAATTTATATAAAAAAAAAAATTTCCCGAGTATTGACAAATCGATTCTATCCTATTATTCTATTCTATTTTATTATTCAATTTTTTTGTGAATATTTCAGACGATAAGCGAGATGAAGCGTTTTATACTAAATATTTATTTGTAGTTCTTGAAATTTTTTATAAAAAAAGATGAAGACAAAGTTGCCTTATCTTGCTCAGTTTCCAAGATATTTAAAAAGAAAGTGGTAACAAAATGGAATCAATTTCTCTGAAAACTGCGGATTCTTGTGACAGTTCGCTCAGGTTCCAAATCAAATAATTCGAGTGGGAGTCCTCAACCAATCAAGAGAATGAAAGGTCAACAGGAAAAAAAAAGTATTCTGTATATATGCACACAAATTCTTCGCTTATGAAGTAAAAGCGAAGAATAAAAATACTATTTTAACGAAGATATTTCATGAAATTCAAAGTGGGTCGAGTGACGTATATCATTGATCCAATTTTCCCCCCAGATTTTCAATTTTTGAATGAATTGTTGCATGTCGCAGTTAGACATAAATGCAATCAGTCAAACTCAATAATTAAGAATGCATAATTCATGAGACAAAGAAATACTCAAATGTGGGAATCATTTCCAGTTAATATTCAAACAGAACTATCTGGTTTACATTCCATCGTATGAAGCACTCAATGGTACGTGACTTTTGTGATGTTAACGAATCACTAATTTTTTCAGAATTTTCGCATTCGAACGACAGGTTACCGGTAAGGATGGGCGATATTAATCGATTCATTGAATTTTTCGATTATTTTTTTTTAATAATCGATTTTTTCACTCGATGTTTTTTGTCACCGATTCATTGATGTTCAATGTTTTTTATTCAACATCGACGAAATTTTAAAATCTCAAGAACTCAGTGTCAAATGAACAATATTGATTGACCATCAATTCATACACTCGTTCTATACTTTATCATGCATGAAATTTGAATTATTTACAGAAGAAACAATGATGTCTTGTACTTCTTTATTCATCTCATACTTTCTATTTCAGTTTTTATGATTAATTATACCCCAATAATAAGAAAAAAAAAATGAAACGTAATTTTTTTTTCTTGCTAATAATCGATAAATCGAAAATCCGATTATTTCTTTCTATGCATCGATGAAAAAACATCGACATCAAAAAACATCGATTATTAGAAAATTGATTCTTTTTTCGAGCATCGAACATGTCGAGACAGCTTTTTCGTAAAGAATTTCATCGGCTACAAAGAATATCTCGAGAGGAATCCCCGCAAAACCAATAGTTTCTGACATATTTATAAAATAAGATTGATAACAGGTGGTACACTGTTAAAAATTTCTGTCTGAATTGTCCGTGCAAAATCCCAGAAATTTTCAACAAGTCACATTCCTACTGAAATTTCAAATAATTACGTCATGAAAAAAGAACAAATCATCGATTTTCAAATAATTTCACGCCTGGATATCAATGAAATTTGTGAATTTCAGTTTATTTGTTTCTTAAAAATTTAGTGAAAATAGGAAAATCAAAAAAAAATTGAAAATTCAAGTCATTTTGACTCTGAATATTCATGTTCAGTTGAAAATTCAAGTAAGTTGTAGATTTTCTGTCTCGATTCTACTTGAAACTCATAAATTCCTTTGCATTTCCTCTCAAACTCACAGATTTCATAACCATCTTCCCATAAAGAAAAATTCAATATCACATTTATCAAAATCCTATCAAATTGTCTATGAAATTTGCATTTTTTTTCTAACAGTGTAGGATCTTTTGACGTGGACCCCAATGACGAATTCAATTAGACTGCTTGTAATGATTTTTTTTCTAGCTAGTTTTTATTACCGTATCGGGCTCAGTTTTTGACATTGCCCCAGTAACTGACAATTTTTGCAAATTTCTCAATTATATTTAAATGCATAATAATTGTTCAATATTCAATGCTGAGCTCGTTTAGCGCAACGAATATGTATTAATATAATTAAATCACATTCAACAAGCAAACAGTTATTGCCTACAATTTATGCTATCGGAATCTAGCTCCAAAGTGTCAGAAACCGGGGCCACCACAGTATGCTCGACCTTCGTTTTCGTGAAATATCCCGAAACCGAAGGGAAATCGACTAATTTTGATGTTAATTTTTTTTGGAACTCTTATTTGCCTCTACAAAACAGGCTTCTGAAAGAATATCGCTATCTTTCATAAATTCCGAGATACATATCTCGGTTCTATAAAAACCAAAGTCTCAGAATCGAACGGACAAAAGTTGGTTCCCATTCACAACCAGTTCTTCCCGATTGTCAAGGAACAAAAGTGAAATAGGAAAATCGGAGTGAGGACATTTTCTGCCGCTCCCGTCTTTCTTTGCAGAAAAAGAGCACTTTTCGTAATTTCTCAATATCGCTCGAATCGCGAGATAATAGGGAGGAGGGGGGGGGGAGACTTCAATCTTCCGAGAGGGGGACGGCGAGGGGCGGGGGGGGGGGGGGGGGGAAGTACACGCGAACGAAGTGTGTTAGACAGAGACAGACCAAAATCTTTTTTTTCAATTATTAAGAACTGGCTGGATGAAATTTCATCAAATTTTATACATCGATTGCTCTTAAATCAAGCAATATAGATATCCAAAATTTGAGACGAGTTCTGCGTTTTGAAGCTGTGAGGGGTAATCGCAAGAATGATGATACATAAGAGCTCACATTAGATGGCAAATGTTTTATAATTAATTGCTCAGAATTGGTAGGCTGAATTTCCTTGAAATTTTGCAGGTAATCCTAAAATTGATCCAACAATATCTGAGAATTTTTTCATGATTAATTTTGCGTTTCGATTCCACTGATGTTCCCCCTTAATGAGTAATGAAACGCCTCATATTTATTGAATTTTCAAATCAATTGTTTGACGATATTTATTAATATTTTTATCTTAGAAGAGTGTCAATGACTGGGGAAGGAAACTGGAAAGTCGATGCTTCTGATATTTAATGCAAAAAATTATAATGATGATTAAACAATGGATTTGAAAATTTGAAATTTACTTGGTCTTCCGTTATTCCTCAAGAAAAAATGATCGTAAAAAGAACTGATTTTCCTCGTTACAAAAACATTAGCCAAATATGATCAGAAGAAAATTGCGGAACTTGCAATGAAGGATTGCGTCCATGTCCCATGACTTCCGGCATTTTCTTGTCAACCTTGTGACCCTGAGGAGAAAGAAAAAGACACGCAAGGTCCATCAAACGCCATCTATTCGCAGATGTTCACTGGAATGTCACACAAACACACTCCGTTGCAGATACGTTTTTCCTTATTCTATATAAAGTATCGATATGATGATTAATCCGTAGCATTGTGCATATCGCGAGCGTTTCTTGTCATTCGTAATTTTCGATCCATTCTAAAATTACATGGCCCTTTCTGGAGCAGTAACTTGATATTATCTTGTTTGATATTCCATTATTGATTCCATTATCAAATTAGTTCTTATGGATTATCTCAGAATTGAACGCCGATAGGAGGGTTTCCTTGGGACGTACTCTATAGCCAAAAGAGCGAGCAACAAGCAAAATAAAGTAACACGACCAATAGATTGACGGTTAAGGAGAAGTTGGGGTTTATTGGAGAGCATAAAATAGGCAAATCACGTAAAGGAACTGCAGAAAAGAGAGACGCATGAAAAACTATAGTATATTATAATAGATAGATAGTAGGGTTACTGTTGATTACAAGCACTGCAATGTTAGCGAAAACTCTTTTGCATGGATTAAAATTCGGATTGGATATAATTAATTTTATGGTGACTATATACTAATGATGTCAAGAACCTGAGAAAGCCTCAATAAAGCAGGCGAAACGTCGTTCATTTGACAATTATTTAGTATTGTTAAATTAATTTCTTCCAACGTCCCATGATCCCAAACATGATAAGTTCAACATGGAAATGAGAAACATAATTGATAATAGAGTAAAAATAAATTAAATTTGAATGATGAAGAGATAATTAATGAAAATCTGGAGAAAACTGGAATGTATTTCAAACCCCCATCAGATAGACATATGCTAATATTCGCAACACCATGATTATGAATTTTGATTAGCCGGATGATACTGAAAATAGGAAACATCTGACAATTATTGTTATTATTATTTTCCTTGACAAATAAATCATTTAAAAATATGCACTCGTTGAATATTGAAGAAACCATAAGCACAAATTTTTCAAACATTCTTTTGAATAATAATTCATTTATTGAAAAGAAAAAAAAAAAAAAATTGTCAAATATTTGCTAATTTTGGGTGCTATATCAGGAATCAAAGAGAAAAGTATAAGAATCATTTAATTATTTACAGAACTCTCAATAGAAGGAACCGTCTATTTTTTGCTCAGTGTCTATCTATTGGTCGTGTTACCCTAATCATTAGAATTGTTTCATCTATATTATTCTCCGAGATATTTCAAGAAAACTTGGTAGAAAAAAGAATAATTCCAAGAATTGCGTCTAAATTATGCTGGAAACATCGTGAAAATGAGACTCACCAAAATTCTTCGAGTGGTCTTCATTGCAGAGAATTCAACAGCTCACAAAATGGTTTTGTGATACATTTTCCAGAATACAATAATTGGGAGAGATATTTCTGAAACATTGAAAACACTATCTCTTAGTTTAAGAACAAGTCTCAAAATATACTTGAGTTACTTCTTCAAATATTTTAAAAATACGTAGATTTAGAGGAAATTGAGAAAAACACCAATTTTGTCAGGTATTTCATAGACTACAAAAAAGTATCTTGATGAACGCTGATAAATTCACAAATATTACTCAAAAATTGCAAATACAATTGATTTTTTCAAAAATATTTTTTTGTGCATATTTTCGAAAGACAGTGATTTCAAGATAAATCTCAAATGATCTTCTCTGTGATTTACAAAATTTTTGAACAAGGCCCCCTTGATATTTTCTTCTGAAACTATTCATTTTCGGAATATTCTGCTCAATTTTTTTTAAAGTATCCTCTTTTTCTCCAGGAATATCAATCCTAGAATATTAATCTCATTAATTGTAAAATTATTCACAAAAATTATTATACTGAAAATAGCAGACATCTGACAATTTTTTTGATTTTTTATTCTTCTAATAAATGAAATAATTTTAAAAAATTAAAAAAAAAATATGCGCATTTTGAAAATTTAAAGATCTATAAGTGCGAAATTTTTTTCAATATTTTTCTATAATAATTGATTCCTCTTAAAAAAATGCACAAGGTTTTCAAATGTCTGCTAATTTCATTATCATAAAAATTTTTAGCTGACAAACCCCAAAAAAAAGATAAAAAGCATTTAATAATAAAAAAAAAGACATGAAAGAATTTACCTCACAGGTGTCTCACCAATAGTCCACCTCCAACATTTGAAAAACCCGCGCTCAAATGCGAAAGAATACGTCACATCCGCATTACTCCCACCAAAAAAACACTTCCCCCCACACAAGCGAGACAGAGTAAATACACTTCCTCCTCGAACGTTGCTTTCTTCTTCAATGCATGAAGACAAAAAATTTTTGCGCATGCGCATTAACATGTAACTTCAGGGTGACGCTAAGTGTTCTCTCTCTGTTCTGTGTGTGTAAAATAGGTGAAGTGGTAGACTGCTCTGTGAAATTGTATGTGTGTTCTCTCGTCGTGGAGTGGAAAGTGAATTCACGACAACTCTAAACCCCGCGCTTTATCATCTCTAGCGTATTTTATTTTTATTTTTCCCTCTAATTTATATTTAATTATTAAAATTTCCCAAAAAAAACGTGTGATAATTATTAAAAAATGTCGACACAACCACACAGTAGAAAACGTGTCTGCTATTATTATGACAGTAAGTGATTAAAATTTATTATTAATTAATTAATTAATTAATTTTGAAAAAATTAAGTTCAGTGCATTTTTCTTCTCTTCTTTTCATGAATACGAGAAAAAAATAGTAAAATGCTTGGGTCACTGATAAAAATTCAGATTTTGGATTCGGCGCCTCCGTCACGTACATTTTTATTTTCAATAATTATTGCTAATTATTTTTATTTATGTAAATTTTTTTTTGTTATTATTCCTTGCTGCTGGATTATTAGTGATAATATGCAGGAAAAATGCGCAATTTTAGGATTTTTTTATACAAGTGTACTCTTTTGAGAACGTTAATGCGAGAGATTCACTGATAAACGCTTCGTGCAACTGTAGTTTACAAAAGACGCCATGCTTATTGCTGACCGTAGTTGTTTTGAGAATCTCTCGAATTATCTTTTGTAATTCAGTACTAATGCTAGGAATATATGTAATATTGATAATAATTTTTTGAGAGGATGATGAATGAACTCTAATTAGCTGATTTGGGGATGAAAAGGGGATACTTATCGACTTTTCATTAAATTTTGGAGCGAAAATGCAAATAACGATAACTCCAAAAATTTGACTTGAATTCTTTTGAAGACATTATGAAAAATATCGAATTCGAGCGAATTTATTAAGAATTTTTTTGGAGACAATGGCGTTTTGTACAATAAAAAAGTCCTTTAATGATTTTTTTTTCAAAAAAGCAATCGACAGAGATGTTCGCACAATTTTATACAAATAATTTTCCCACTTTTTTTTGTCAGTTCATATCTGATGCGATCACCATGATTTCGCATCATAGTGAAATTATTATTTTTTTTTATTATCATGATGAAATTAGATATCTCATAATTTTCTGCATCTCCTCCAAGGAATAAATTATTACAAAAAAAAATTTCATAAACTCACACTTATAGATATTCAAATCTGCATGTGCATATTTTCATTTTTCTAATTTTTTTTTTTATTTATCTGTTGAAAGGAAAAAAAATCTGAAAATTGTCGGATGTTGTCTATTTTTAGCATCATGATTTTACAAATATTTCTCAAACTGTTGGATTCATACGAAATTAGCAACAAATCTTCTTCATAACTCATGAATTCCTCTATAGAAAAGGTCTCTTGATGTTTTTTACAAGTCTGACAGTTTTGGAGTCATTTGCAAAATAATATACACATAATTCCAATGATACTGAAGATAGCAGATATCTGATAATTTTTTGTATTTTTTCAAACAAATAAACTATTTAAAGAAAAAATATTTAAAACATTTGCATTTTCAGTTTTTCAAATTTTCTACATGTGCATATTTTTCAATTTCTTCCAATAATTTATTTGTTAACAAAAAAAAAAAAAAAAATTGTCAGATGTCTGCCATTCTCAGGATCATTAATTCCAACATTATTTCCTTGTGTGCCTATTTTTTAAACCAATATCTCCAAAACTATTGGCTTTATGGGAATTCATTGGAACGCCCAATTTTTGTAGGACATGAAATTTCCCCAAAAAATGTTTTTGGATGATAAAAAAATTAGTACAAATCTGACAACTTTCTGGGTTTTTCCAAACTAATAAATTATAATGAAAAAATTTTTTTTTTTAAAATTGCACTTTTAATTTTTGGAATTTCCGATATGTGCATATTTTTCATTTTTTTAAAAATAATTTATGTGAAAAAAAAAATTGCTAGCCTGACAATTATGTTCAGTATCATGTTTTTTGTTATTTTTCTCCCTAATTAAATGGACTAATTTTTTTTTGATGTATCTTATTTGGCTAATCAACTCTTAATATAGTTGCTAGCATTCAACAACATCTCAGTAACTATTGGGATTATACACTGAGAAAAATAAAATGGTAGAAACAATCGAATATATTGATACCATTGGTCCTCAGAAAATATATTTTTTTTAATAATTGAAAAAGTTGTTGAATTTACTGGATTTAGTCAATTAAAACTGATTAACTATTTGAATCAACTAAACTCAATGAATTCAACAACATTTTTAGTTATTAAAAAAAAACGATTTGCTCATATTTGGTCCAACCAATAGTATCAATATTTGATCGTTTTGACCACTTTTTTTCTGAAAAAATCTGCAATTAATACAGGATCTTTTTTTATCCTTTCAAATTCTCTACGAAAAAGATTTCTTCCTAATTTTCCCTAAACCCCCTCATTTTTGAGTTTTTCATACAATAATTTCCCATGCAATAGTAAATTTGTTGAGAATTCCTATGCAGAGTTCACTGAAACCAGTAGGTTTTTTAGAGAAAAAATGCAGAAAAGCATTTTTTAAGAAAATTTCAGGAACTGCAAAAAAGATTTTTGATTAATTGTTGTGGACATGATTATTTTGGAGAGAATCCCGAAATAATCATCATCAACTCAATTTGTTCAACTACTGACAAATTTGAGACTATTTCCTTTAATCACTTTTTTTTTGCGAACATTTCAGAAATTGCTGGGTTTAGGGGAATATTTTTTTTTATTTATTGCATTAGAAACCCAATCATGGGTTTATTAGCGTTTAGGGGAATACATTGATGAAAAAAAAGAGGAATACATCAAGAGACCAATTTCTGTAGTCTATCTAGAAAGTTCTCCAAAAAAAATTTTTCCTAAATGTTTCCTAAACCTTATTTCAAAGTGATTCGCAGCGAAGCTTCTAGAATATATTTAATTTTGCTCAGTATTGATCTTTTCAATTTCTTCATTCATTCAAATCAACTTGTCTCTCATTTACCAAAAATCAGTGTTCAATCAAAAATTCTAACAATGGAAAGCTGAGAAGAAAATATATATTTACACTGAGAAAAAAAAAATTTTGTTGTGAGAAAATTCACTTAGTTGAAGAAAATCTACTTCACTCCAGAAAATTTCAATATATATAGATATAGAAATTGATGAGGGAAAATTTTGTTGAAAGGCAATTTTTTTGCTACAAGAATTTTTTCTTTCCAGTGTAGAGCATTTTTTTTACCAAATTCATTGACAACCTTTTTTTCAATTTTTTAACACAATCTTTAACTTTATTATTACAGGTGATATAGGCAATTATTACTATGGGCAAGGACATCCCATGAAACCACATAGGATAAGGATGACGCACAATCTATTACTAAACTATGGACTGTATAGGAAAATGGAAATTTATGTTAGTTCTCAATTCCTGAATAATTAAAACAAAAAATTAGAAGATCAATCAATAATTAAAACTTTTCTCAATGATTTTTTTTTCTTCACCAGCGTCCACACAAGGCAACAGCCGATGAGATGACAAAATTCCATAGTGACGAGTACATAAGATTTTTGAGATCAATCCGACCAGATAACATGTCCGAGTACAACAAACAGATGCAAAGATGTGAGTTTCAATGAACCATATTATTTCTTTAATATCTTGGATTTAAAGCGAGATAATAGAAATTTTCAGCGATAACTTTTCTGTAGATCAGCATAGGCTCCACCAAAAAAATCCTCGAAATTTTTTTTATCTTCTTATCTTTTTTTTCTTTTTATTTGATCAGCTTTGAAATCACTCTTAAGTGACGTATTCGCTGTAGGAAAAATACATAATATGATACATTTTTCTATTCAAGACCATGCATAGTCATAAATTCATCTTCGTCGGAGTAGTACAGTAATTCACATTTCCTGTTCAATTTATATTTTGATATTTAATTTTTTAAAGAGATCATAAAGATGAACTGGATGGTAGTAAGCAATAACATCTTAACCAACATTTAAAAATCGAATTTCTTGACAGTGTATTTTCAGTAAACAAGTAATTCTGAACCCAAATATGCCATCTATAAAATTTCGGAAAAAATGTTGGTTAAGACCTTATGGCTTATTACCATCCAACTAGAGCTCTGATATTACTAGCATTTAGTTGACAGTCTAAGCTAATCGGTAGAGGTCCGAGATTCATTTTAAACAGTTTATTGGTCAGAACAGCTCTTTAGTCCTGAAAAAGATGATCAACATATAAAAAGGAGAGGATATCGAATCGAAAATATATCGATACTGCGTAAGATGTAAGATGTAAGAACGTAAGGGCGAAACCGACGCGACATCTATCGGTCATTTCAGCTTCACTTTCTTCGAGCCCGATGCTTGGATGGGATATGTCAAAATGTTTCGAGTTTCATTACGTGATAGTGTTAATTATGGTGTCTTCGAAAATTAAATACGCTATCAGTCAAATAATTAATAATCTCGATGTGAGAGCCAGCCTCATGTATGTTCGGAAAATATTTGCAGTTTCCCATAATTCCTGCAACTGAAGCATCCTAACCTCTCACTGTCATGGGAAATGTAACAAATCCATTTATTGTACACCTACACAACGGTCATTTGATGTGATTAAACGGCGACAATAAGAAATAGAGAATTCTAATGACTGAATCTAATTAATAAAATCAAGTTATTGTGTGAAAAAAGATGGAGATCCCAGAAAGAATAGGAATTTTTCAGAGGAATTAATTTCACCTGATAATAAAATCAGCACACGTCTGACAATTTTTTAGACTTTTCAAAAGGATAAACTATTATTTAAAAATATTTAGAAGATTTAAAATTCATAGTTTTCTAAATTCTCTGCATATGTATATTTTAATTTTTTCAAGAATAATTTATTTGTGCAGAAAAAGAATTATGAGAAATTGTCAGATGTCTGCTATTTTATGATATTAAAAATAGCAGAAATCTGACAATTTTTAGATTTTTTTCTTCTTTTAACAGAGAAATTATTTGAAAAAAAATATGCACAGATAGAAAATTTAAAAATTCATAAGTGTAAATGGCTTACATATTTTTTTTATAATGATTTATTACTTTAAAAAAATGCACAAAGTTTTCAGATGTCTGCTCATTTCATTATCATGTTATTTTCAGTATCATGATTTTATTTCGTCGAGAATTTCTCTGAATTATCTCGGTATCTAAATGAGATTTCACAATCATTATATTCACCTTTTTTGTAGTTCTTGGAATTCTCTATAAAGAAGCTCATGAAAACTGCTCTTCGTCGCTTAAATTCAGAGATATCCGTAACAAACTGATGATGAAATAAAATCGATGATGATGAAATTATCGAAATTCACCACCACCACACGTGGAGATCATTGATATGCGTCCTTCTACCAATATAGGCCTTCCAAAGAATTGATTTCATTATGGTAGTTTTTTTGGAATATCTCAAAATCTAAGGAAGAAAGGGAGATTCTGCTCCAGAGCTTTGTCATAGTGGATTTTAAGAGCTGAAAAAAAGGATTCTGACGCAATTGCTCTATCTTGCTCAGTTTCCAAGATATTCAAAGAAAACTAATGATGAGATAAAATCTGTCTGAAAACTTTATTGTCATGTTATTTTCGCTTTTTTTAAGGGATAATATCTCAGTAAATAATGAAGATGAGGGAAATTCTGAAGAAGCCTTTTTTGGAGAGGAGAGTGACAACTACAAAAAAGATTATTATGAAAATTCTGTCATCTCGAATGTTTATTGAGATAATTGGGGATCTCAATTTTTTCTATGGAGAAACTATCATAGTTGTGGGATTTTCTATGAAATATCTTAGGGAATAAAGGAGATGCAGGATTTTCGTAAAGACCTTTCTTGCAGAGGACAATGCAAGCTATAAAAAAATAGTTATGAAGATTCCGATATTTCTAACAAATTATGAAATAATTAGGCATTTATCTTTTTGTTGGAGACAGTTTGATAGGAATTTCCGTGGAATATCTGGGTAAAAACTGGGAATACAAGATTCCATGTGGAACCGTTTTTGTAGAGGAGAATGAGAGCTGCAAATAAAATTATTATCAAAATCGCTCTATCTCTCTTAATTTCCGAGGTAATCCAGAGAAGGCGAATTTTGGATACTTCATCTGTATGTTGGATGTTACTCTCAACATGAGGAACATGGTGGCTGGCTCAAAAATTATGAATATTTCTGTGATGTCGATGGATGCCAAGTTGGAATTTGCCATTTAGCTGGCAGCCACGCGAAAACAGTTATTTGATCAAGTTGTCAAAATAATTGGTACAAATGACGTTTCCCGAGTCGAAAAATTTACTGGCTTTGAACGAAGATTCTACCAAACTTCGAGTATTCATCCGATTTTCAACCGATATTTCTTTGATGCTTCATTAAACAGCTGCGATTTCAACGTATTTTTGTACGTTCAAATTTTGTTGAAATTTGAACGAGGATTTCAACGTGGACTTCAACGTTCATATTTTATTTCGTATTCAAAAACTTGATGAACTCAAAAGAGGAGAAGAGGGGGAGAGGGAGATGAAGGTGATAGGATGATAAGGGATAGATGTAGGGAAAGGTGGGGTAAAGTGAACACATTTCAGTTATGATGTCGATTTTATAAAAAAAAACACTTGAAATTAATTTAGAAAATTAGAGATTTTTTTTTTTTTCATAATTCCGTTAAAAAACTGTGGAAATTCGCAGTGAAAATCATGTACTCTACTATTTTTCAATAATTTTACTTTTTGGTCAGGATTTGAAGGGATACTCCTTTGCATAACCTTTTGCATTTTCAATTTTTCGGAAAATTCGATTTTTGGGAAATATCTCCAGTTCTATTGTCTGTAGTCTAAAAAACTCGAATAGAGGTGAAAGGTGGGATCATTCGCCGTGATATTGTGGATTGTAATGAAAAAATATCAATTTTTAGAATATTCATGTAGGAAAAACTGTTTTTCATGAAAATAGCCATAAATACTGAAAAAATCGATATTTTTCAATTGAAAAACGCATAAATTGACGGCGAATGATCTCACCTCCCCCCTCCATTCAGAATATGCATGCTATGATTAATAGAACCAGAGTTATTTTTAAAAAAGTAATTGGGAAAAAAAAGTTGAAAAATTAATTCTGGCACATTTTTCCACCTCAAATTTTATGATACTGAAGATAGCAGACATCTAACCATCCTTATATTTTTTATTTTTTCAACAAATAAATTATTGAAAAATAAATAAAGAATATGTACATGTAGAAAATTCGGAAAACTAAAAGTGCAAATTTTTTTAATATTTCTTCTATATAATAATATATTTGTTTACAAGATGCAAAAAAATTATAAGATTAAACGAACTTACCTGTAAGTGAAGTTCTATCTTAATTGTATGAAGCGCCTCTTCCGAAAAGATCAATTTGTAGTACCCCTACTTTACACCGATGTCGCCACAATTTAAAGTCTAGGACTTTTTGCCTCACCATCTTGGTCGGGCCGCGTGTTCCTCATTTGCATTCAAAGTGCTCTAGCCGTGAAAAATTTTGGGGGAATTCTCAATTTCCTTGAGAAATTCTGGGAGTATTTAATACTGGGAGGGACTGATCTTTTCGGAAGAGGCGCTTCATACAATTAAGATAGAACTTCACTTACAGGTAAGTTCGTTTAATCTTATAATTGTATTTCGCGCCTCTTCCTCAAGATCAATTTGTAGCTGTTTAAAGTCTTTTCACGGCATAATTTTACACGCAATTTATTATCAGCATTTATCAATTTACATCCATATGGATTTTCAACTTCACTTCAATAATGCCACGTTTTTTTTTTTTTTTTTTTTTGATCCTATCGAGAGACTGGCTGTGCTCAGTTCAAACCCAATGTTTTTAGCTGGTTGATTTCGATTTCGTAGTTATCACTGATCAACGCAATATTACGAATATCTACTGCGCTAGCGTTTGTCTGCGTTGATTTATGAGTAATGTTATATAAAAATTCCACTCAGTGAAAAAATACTTTTATCACCAAAGTTACGGAAATACAATAGTATCTTAGACTCTTAGACTTAGAGTCCCAAGTACCATCATGTCTTGGTCATTTGGAATTATGTTTAAACCCAGTTTCCTTACTTAACTATTCTTTTTCCGAGAACAGGCCAGGCATTAAGGCAATTGCTGACCAAAAGACAGGCTTATGTCTCGTGAGAAACACTGGTTCCAATCATTTTTGGCTAGAAATGTAGAGACTGAGTTGATTGCAACCACTTAAGGGTCCCGCTGATCCCATAGCATAGCTCCACTTTTTTTTTTTTTTTTTTTAATTCTCTACACTCCTCGACATATCGAAAAGACTCTCCAATGGACGTGATATCACCTGGATATATTACCAATATATGACTTCCGTTACATACATCAGTAGCAATTGGTTTCATTAACCTTCCCAATGCATATGGCGCAGTACTAAGGCCAATAGATGACATACGAATCCATATAACTTCTTCTAAAATGCAATTATCAAAAAATTCCATCTGATTTGTTAATTTCTACCAATTAAAATGCATCTCACAGATCAACTAGTGCCATGAACCGATTGGGAATAATAAGTCTGCCCACTGCTTTCTCATCTTTAAGCTTAAAATGTGTCGTATACATGAGCTATTGAGACTCTTCGGATTCAGTATTCTTTGCAGTGCTGTTTCTTTTGGGAGTTGATAAACAACTTGGATATTTCTTCCGGTTTGATCTGGTGACCCCTGATTCTGGTTCTGCTCAGATGTCGATCGACATTGAGACAGGCCCTTCAAGTCTCTCAGCTAAGTTTCCTCTTTCTGCTGAAATTTAGTCTTCAAATTTCTACTCGATGCCTCCAGGGTCTTCGCAGCCTTGAATTTGTCATTTAGCTTTCCGCCAATTCACTACTCATCAGTAACCGTATCCCTCAGAACTTCTTTCACTGACGTATTGACATTATTCAACACAAGGCTATGTCGAATATCAGACTCTTCATGTTGTAAATCAGCCAACAGAAGTAAGACTCCCCACAAGAAAACTCCATCAATTCTCTGACTGGCCATTGTTCATCATTTTCATAACTAGTGTTCCTAGTAATGATCGTACCTTGTTTTTCAACAATACGTTTGTCTCTCTTGATGATCATCTCTCGGAGAGTGCTCTTCAATTCTGGATTCATTGTTGGTGGATCCATCATGAAACAATTTTCTGATGATATGAATCTTTCTAATAAAATTTTTCTTTGTTCATTGGTTAAACCTCTCTTATTAACTTCACCCATCCCACTTCTAAACTCAGAGTGTACCGCAGGTGCAAACTTCCTATTTGGGTGAACTCTGACACCTATCACCTCAAGGGTATCAGGATCTAGACCTAGCTCAACCAGTGCTGGAGCTTCTGGGCCTGTCAACTGTTCGTCCTGCTGTGCCTGCCCAGGTGGAAATTGATTCGTAAGAATTGATCAGGAAATGATAAAATCTGATGAAAACAACAGATTCTGTCAAAATATGGCCAATTTTGATACATTTCAACATATTTAGTCAGAAACTGAAATTTGAATTTGTAAGATTATGTCAGAATTTCTCTGAATTCCTTCTATCGGATTCTGAGAAATTCTGTTGAATTTTCATCATAAAATGACATTATCTTTCAGAATTCACAAGAAAAAAATTGATGATTTCTGTCGATAACTTTTGGCAATTATGCTATCAGAAAATGTCCGATTCTGTCAGAATCTAATAATCAATGCCAACAATTGTAATGTTCTATCGAAAATCATTCGTCATTTTCTGAAAAATTTTCATGAATGGTGACGAAGAGTCTATCGTCAGAAAATTTCAGATTCTGCAAGAATTCGCATGATCTAGTTATTTACAACCAATATAGTTGTATTTTCCACGCCCGTTTGACGTACTCTCGTCACTACGGTGACGACTCCATGAAGTTGTGATTCTGTTGAGAATATTAAAAACTCGTTCAAGTTCTCTTTGGAAACTATCGAGTTTTTCACTATGCCATTTTAGTCAACCAGCTGGTACTAGCTAAAATAAGAAAAATGTCTGTTACAATTACCTCGCTACAATAAGAGGAAATAACTTATTACTGAGATTGTAAAAGTATACAACAAGATCAAAATCATTCAAGTATTTAGACCATTTCTTTCCGCTCCAACCAAAATTTCACTCACTGTTCGTACAGGACCTGCATCCCATTAACCAGAACGAAATTACCAGATACTTACAGAACATGAGTTTTTTGTTTTTGTTTTTGTTTTTTTTTTTTTTTTTTTAAATGCTAGAATCTTCAAAAACCGACGAAATTCGTCATTTTTTGATATTTTATGTCGTCTATTTTCCAGAGTATCGCAGATTCTAAAATATATTGACAGGATTGGCCACTGAACACTGTATGACAGACCCTGTCATATTCTGATAAACTGTCCGAATTTCTGATCAGAAAACGACAGATTCTATCAGAAATTGGAAGAATATGTGGGCTTCGACATTCCTCTTCTGAAAATGTCAAGTTTTTCCAGAAAATGTCATCTTTTTTAAGATTCTGATGGACTTATCTGACAGACTCTGATGGAATCTGTCAGTAAATGACAGCCAAATTTCCACCAGGGTGTTGTGCAGGTGATGAAGGCCGTGGTAGAAGTAAGAGTGGAGTCCGAATACCACTGTCTCGGAACCCTAGAAGACTTACAGAATTCTTGATTGTTCTGATTCCATACAGCTTCTGGAGTCATACTTTGATTTGTGAGGTGCGTGATCTCTGAACGACTGTAAGTGATCCTGCGACGACCTCGACTGCAATTCTTACGACGATCTCGATTGCGATCGTTTCTTCGTCCAGTCCATCGATCACGACTTATCCTACGGTTACTATAATGTTCAGTGTTATAACCTGAGTTATGGTCGTAATCATCAGACTCCATATAGTTCTCGTAGACCTTCGAATACCTATGACGACGACCCCTCTCTTCTATGTAATAGCCTGGATACCAACAAAAAGAAGTTGAAAACGAGATATTTTTTTTTTTTTTTCTTTTTTTTTTTTTTTTTTTTGATTAATTCAATGTATAGTCTCTCTCCTCCCCCCCTTCCTTTTTCAATCGTTGGTCTTTTGGACTCGAGTATGAAGAACTTGCAGAGTCCTTCATACCCACCAGCCTCCTGAACAAGGTGGGGGAATTTTAGACTAAAACCATTAGTTGGACCCAACTGATATGCATCTGTTTTTATGAAGAGAGTCTAAGTCGGTTGGACTGTCCAGACTGCTCTTTGTCATCACCCCTTGGTTGGACCAAGGTGTGAGATTTTCCAATTGAACGTCGGTTGGACCGACGCAATAGGAATTGAATACATGGCCACTGCCGGTTGAACCGGCCTTGCGCTCGAATTTTTGACTGTGCATGCTTACTTCGCTTTCCTTATTCTGTAATCTCACCCCCCCCCCCTTTTTTTTTTTTTTTTTTTTTTTTTTTTTTTGGCCGGCTCTCAGAAGGTTATGCCTGTGACTTGCAGAGTCCATTGATACCCATGAGCCTCCGGGACAGGGGGTGATTTTTGACTACCGTGATGTCTTTCACATGATACAGCTTAATTTTTCGAGGAGAGTCTAAATCGATTGCACCGATCAGACTGCTCTTTCTATCATCACACCTCGGTTGGACCGAGGTGTGAAATTTTTCGGATTAAACGTCAGTTGGACCGACGCAATAAAAATGTAGCATGGCCACCACCGGTTGTACTGGCCTGGCTGCTCTAATTTTTTTTTTTTTTTTTTTTTTTTTTTTTTTTTTTTTTTTTTTTTTTTTCACAGGCTTACCTTGATTCTCTTATTGTGTGATCTCACCATTATATCTCCTTCCCCGTTTCCTCGATCGCCGGCTCTTGAAGGGTTATGTATGCGACTTGCAGAGTCCATTCATACCCAGAGCCTCTCGGAGAGGATGATTCTGTTTTTCGGGTCAGCACGACAGGCATGTTTTTTATGAAGAGAGTCTAGATCGGTTGGACCGATCTGACTGCTCTTTCTCATCACACCTCGGTTGGACCGAGGTGCGAGATTTTTTCAATGAACGTCGGTTGGACCGACGCCATGGGAATATAACCTGGCTCCCGCCGGTTGTAACTGCCTGGCTTTCCTTAAATTTTCACTTTTTATGCTTACCATGATTTTCTTTCCTTTGAATTTTTGTCCGCAACCGCTGCAGCTCCTTCCTTATTTCTTCATGAGACTCTTGGTGTCTCGACGAGAATGTCTTTCACGTTTTTTGGACATTCTTTTTTGCTGATAATAATTTTCTTATGTGTGACGTGCTCGGCACAAAGAAGAAGAATGAGGAACACGCGGCCCGACCAAGATGGTGAGGCAAAAAGTCCTAGACTTTAAATTGTGGCGACATCGGTGTAAAGTAGGGGTACTACAAATTGATCTTGAGGAAGAGGCGCGAAATACAATCATAAGATTTATGCTAATTTCACTATCGAATTTTCTCATTTCTCGATGGAATCATCAAAAAAAAGTCTATCTCCAACTATTCCATTCGAATGTCAATTTCACCCCGCTTTCCCCCCAATTAATATTCAAAATTAATATGAAAGAGAAAATGATAGAGAAAATGTAAAAAAAAATATTATTAATATTCATGTTTTCTTATGAAGGAAAGATGAAAATTTTCTACTACAAGAAACAAAGCAAAAAATGAAAATCTTCAGCGGGCTTTTCCACTGATTTTTCAAAATCAATTTTCAATACTCATTGCAAACAAAATCATTGCTAAAATAATCCTTCCCGATTTTCAATGAGTTTTAAAAATTGATTTTGAAAAATCAGTCGAAAAGCCTGTTGAAGATTCTCATTTTTTTCTTTGTTTCTTTTAGCAGGAAATTTTTATTTTTCCTTCGTAAGAAAACATGAATATTGATAATATTTCTTTTGGACATTTTCTCTATCATTTTTCATTTCATATTAATTTTGAATGTCAATTAGGAAGAAAACGGGGTGAAATGAACATTAGCAAGGAAAGGTTGAAGATAGATTTTTTTCAATGATTCTATCGAGAAGTTGAGAAACCTTGAGGTGGAAAAAGGAAGCCTGAATGGAGATGGGAGGTGAGATCATTTGCCATCGACTTACGGGGTTTTCAATTGATAAATCGTGATTTTTCAAGTATTTATGGGCACTAAAATACTTCAAAAATTGATATTTTCTCATTCAAACCCACGAATTCACAGCAAATGATCTCAACTTTCACCTCCATTCGGAATTTTCAGGTGACGACCAATAAAATCGGAGATATTTCTGAAAATTTGAATGTTCCTAAAAATGCAGAAGGCTATCCCATCAAATCTTGACCAAAAAGTGGAATTATTGAAGAATCATAGAAAATTATCTCTAACACTAATTTCAAGTATTTTGCATAAAATCGACATCATTTTACCTAGACTTTCCCTATATCTATCTCCTATCCTCTAATCATCTCCCTGTCCCCCTCTTTTTCTCTATTGAGTTCGTCAATTTTTTAAATACGAAATAAAATGTGAACGTTGAATTTACGTTCAAATTTCGTTAAGATTTGATTGGACAACGAAATGCGTAGAAATCCACGTTCAAATTTCAACAAAATTTGAACGAAATGCGTTGAAATCGTGATGGTTCAATGAAACATCAAAGGAATATTATCGGTTAAAAATTGGGCGAATAAGTAAATTTTCCGATTTGGGAATCTAGAGGAAGTCTCAACTAAACTGCCCTGTTCCACGTTGAACGTTCGTTCAAAATACATCGGGTGTTCCAATAACATTCAGCGTACTTTCAACGGATTTCAACGAATATTCATCCGTCAAAAATAGGCTCAATGTTCGTTGGAATACGTCGAAAAATTTCGACTAGGGTCGGTTCATTTAACTTCAATATATGATATTGAGGGTGACTTAACGTGGATCAAGCCTTATGAAAAGCTGATGGATCAGGAGGTAAAACACAAGAATCCAGTGCCGTTTAAATTTCGCAAAATACTCTCCAGGGGAGATTGTTGAAAAATTCGTACAAAAGATTACGCTATTTGCATTGTAAAATATATTGTTCTCCTGTAATTTCAAGATTTCAGGAACCAGGATCAATATTTTTTCACATCTCATTGTACAAACGAATACAAACGAGTTTTGCGATATATTTATTCTCGAAAATTTCAAATTTTCATTACTATTTAATTATATAATAAATATACGATAAAAAGAAAGGACGGCGCGTGCGTAGCACGCGCGGATCCTCTCGTACTCCTAAAAAAAGATACTGAGATAAATGATACTGAAAATAGCAGACATCTGACAATTTTGAGTTTTTTTTTTCTCAACAAATAAATTATTAGAAAAAAAAGGAAAAATATGCGCATGTAGAAAATTCAAAAAATGATGAGTGCAAATTTTTTGAATTGTTTTTTTGGAGTAATTCATTTGTTTAGATAAAATACAAAAATTGTTGGATATTTGCTCATTTCATCATCATGATGATGAGATATTGCAAGAAAAAATGAGAAAAAAACGATTCTAAAGTGGTGAGATAAGAAATCCCTTTTTTTTTCTTTTAGACTCTCCTATAATTATTTCAAAAACTAGCAAGTTGGAAAAGATATTCACGAGACGTTCTAGTAGAGAATTTCACGTACTGCGAAATAATGTCTCTTAGAAAATCCTCGTAAACCTCATTGTTACGGAGATATTAACAAAGTAATCGTATGAGGGATCTTTTCTGTAAGAAATTTATGGGCGAAAAAAAGAAGTGGAATAACGTAAAATGATAGTAATAGAAAGAGATAATTTGGAAATCATATAAAGATTGTATTACGAATGTTTGCAAATATCCCATGACAAATTTCCATCAAGTTCCCATGAGCTTTCGGAATATTTACAAAATAATTATAATGAAATTTGTAGAGAACTGTTAAAACAAGATATGCTAGAAACATAGCAAAAACCGGGAAAGTGGGGCAAAATGGACGGGAAACATGGGAAAGTGGGGCAAAATGGACCTCTTGGGTAACATGGTCCATTGATTTTTTTCGGAATGCAGGAGTTCGTGGAAAAATCTGAAAAAATTTGAGAAAATGCTTCAAAATGTGAACATTGTTGGTGAATTTTTTCAAAAAAATTTGGAAGACATCTTCACTCTCAAAAAAAATCTCGAATAATTTTGAACCATAGCTCCATTTTGCCCTCCTTTGCCCTCTTATATAAATTATTTTATGAATAGTTCTGGAATGAGTGGATTTAGAGGAAAATGGCAAAAAAATGTCTTTATAAATAATTACAGAGCCAAAAAAACAGTCCTTTGATATAATTTCCATGGAGTCAGAAATTTCCAAGATATTCGCAGATTAATATTCATAGAAGGAGGTAATCCAAAAATCCCCTGTACATTGTTTCGCCATTATCTCCAAAAAAAAGCAGATTTCTCAAGAAATGTAAAGACATCTTTTTTATAGCCCATGAAATTCTCTAGAGAGACGCTCATCCCTTATTCAATAATCCCTATACCCATAAGAATAGAGTCATCTCCTCCGCCCACTTCCTCCCAAAAATAATGACTTTCTAATAAAAAAATGCTTTATTTTTCGTTATTAGTCAACGTTGGTGAAGATTGCCCCGTGTTCGATGGCCTCTACGAATTCTGTCAATTATCAGCGGGTGGTTCAGTAGCAGCAGCAGTAAAACTAAACAAACAAGCCTCTGAAATCTGCATAAACTGGGGTGGTGGTCTTCATCATGCAAAGAAAAGCGAAGCCTCTGGCTTCTGTTATGTCAACGACATTGTCCTCGGTATTCTCGAGTTATTGAAGTATCATCAGCGAGTTCTCTACATCGACATAGACGTGCATCATGGTGACGGTGTTGAAGAGGCATTTTACACAACCGACAGAGTAATGACTGTCTCGTTTCACAAATACGGTGAATATTTTCCTGGTACCGGTGATTTACGTGATATTGGAGCTGGCAAGGGAAAATATTACGCTGTCAATATACCACTGAGAGATGGAATGGACGATGAGAGTTATGAATCAATATTTGTACCAATAATATCAAAAGTTATGGAGACATTTCAGCCATCTGCTGTTGTTCTGCAATGCGGTGCTGATTCGTTAACTGGTGATAGACTTGGATGTTTCAATTTAACAGTTCGTGGACATGGTAAATGCGTTGAATTCGTTAAAAAATATAATTTACCATTTTTAATGGTCGGTGGTGGTGGTTATACCATCAGAAATGTATCGAGATGCTGGACTTATGAAACATCAGTAGCACTTGGCTGTGAAATTGCCAATGAATTACCATACAATGATTATTTTGAATATTTTGGTCCTGATTTTAAATTACACATCAGTCCGTCCAATATGGGTAATCAAAATACAGTAGAGTACTTGGAAAAAATAAAGACTAGATTATTTGAAAATTTGAGAATGTTGCCCCATGCACCTGGTGTACAAGTACAGGCAATACCAGAGGATGGTGCTACTGTTGAGGACTCAGAGGCGGAGGAAAAAGTTAATCCAGATGAAAGACTGCCGCAGCGTGATCTAGATAAGAGAATACAGCATGAAAATGAGTACAGCGACAGCGAGGATGAGGGAGAGGGTGGAAGGAGGGATAATAGATCGTTCAAGGGCTCAAGGAAACGGCCGAGGCTCGAGAAAGGTCAGGAGAGCATGGAAACGGATATCAAGAAGGAGGATGATCCTAAGTCTGAAATTAAAGGTAGATTTTGTTTTTTTTGTAGAATATTATCCTGGTTCCTTTGCACAGATTTTTTTGAAACAGAGAAGTTCAGAAAAATTTGTCAAGAGAGCTTTTTTTTTAAAGATATTGAAGGCTTTATAAAAAGAGGTCGCTTGACTTTTTTTTAAGTAAATCTTCGCGTTTCGGAGATGTTTACATGATAATGTTGCTTATAATCTTGGAAAATATCAATTTTTTCTTATTATTTTGTGGATATTTCGGAAACTATTAGGATTATGAGAATTAATCAGGAAACCTTTTTTGTAGGCCATTGAATTCTTCATGAATAAAGGTATCTTGACATTTTCTTTCTAAACCCATCTTTTCCAAAGAAAGTTACAAAAGAATCTGCATGATTTTTTTTTTGCTTATCCCAGTTTTTCCCATTATATGTTTATCTTCGTACATTTTTCCATAAATATTTTTGCAATGATCAGGCTTCAACGAACTCATCAGAAGACTCGTTTAATTTGAGAAAATTTCGGAAAAAAATCGAGAAAAAAAATCGAATAAATAACTTCGAAAAATCCGAAAAATCTCAAATATCAAAATAAAACTTTTTTTATATTTTTTTTTTCAAATTTGATGTCCCCTATATAAAAGGTCCTTTCATAAATTCTCCTAAATCTCATCGTTTCTGAAAAATCCTCAAAATCACCTGAATGTAATGTTTCAACTCATCACATACGACTTCCCAGCAAGATTAATATTTACAGAAACAACTTTTATTAATTTCAGAAAACGATAAGGAGGAGAAAAATAACACCATGAGCGAAGAAACGAAAAAAGAGAGTGTGAATCCTTGATAGACAGCCATTTACGAGCCCTTAAGAAGTTGACATAAAAAAATTAAATCAAGTACAGATCAAAATCTAAAATGAAGACAAAAATAGATACTACGTTTGAGAATGGATTCATCAGGGAGCTTGAAAATTTTGAACAATGAGATTTTATCATCTTAGAAACAAAGGGGCGTAAGTGCTATGTCTAAGCATAGCACTTATGCCACTTTCATTCTGTGGCGACGATTTTTTTTTTTTTTTTTTTTTTGGTAAGCTGTGAGTAATGATCATTGTACAGGCCGAATCATTAGAATTTATATATGAAAATCCAAAACTGTTTTCCAAGCTGATGGAATTATTCAGCAAAAGACAACGTTTTAGCAGTTATTGAATAACAGTAATAATTCAGTGTGAGTGTTGCGTGATTTGTCAATGTCATTTTCATAGGCCAATTTTCCAAACAATTTGTTTCATTCCGTTTTTTTTTTTTTTTTTTTTTTCGTACAGATATATATAAATTTGTAAAAAAAAAAGAAAAAGAGAAGAAATTAGTAGTGAATTTATGGAAAAATGATTCGTGTGATTTGTCGTAGATTGTTTTGCTAGAATCTTTGAGACGAGCGGCCCTAAAGGAAAATATCGAGAAACATTTTTCGTAAACATTTTAGAAGCTATCAAAAAGGTTTCTCGATAAATCCGCCTGAGTCCCATCTTTCTTGAGATAATTTAAAAATTAAGTACACGTGATTTTTGAAGTTATTCTACTTCACTAAATCAGAGTGAAAAAATTAGAAAAAAAATTATTGCTTCCAATTTTCTTAAAAAAAAAAAGAAAAACATGAAAAATGTAGAATCCTCGTCGGCTTTTTTGTTTTTCATTCATTCCTCTACGTATCCAATAAAATCATTTATTTATTTCTTGTTTCTATCTCTTCTCTTTGATAATTAATTCTAGTTAATGAGAGAAAATGTATCATTGAGGGATGAAAGTATGCGTATAATTATTGGATTTTTCATCTAGATGTTAGCGTATTTGATGATAGAATAATTCAAAATTGAAGTGTTAAAAAAAAACAAAAATTATGAAAAATGAATGAAGATCACATTTATGTCAGCTAGTCCATAATGTATTTTCGTAATTGTATTATTATCATTTTTTTTTCTTTTCAAAAATCAAATTCGCCTTTTTGAGTTTTTCTCTTGTATCAAAAAAAATGTTCATTTGACTAGCTAAATCATTATCCAATTGAGTTACAATGAAAAAATATTTTTTCTTGTTTGCGGTAAAACAGTGAACTCGATTTATCGAGTCTAATTTTTTGCAATAAAGAAAACAGCCAATATATATTTACAATGTGACAAATTAATAATTGATTTTGCTTCAGGATATAAGATACACGAATGTTTTTAAATATTTATAATAAAATGAAGAATAAGGAAATTGAAGATCAACAGTTTTTTTTTGAAGTTCCGATGATTTTTTTATTGATTTTAATAACTTTGAGAATGAAAATTTCAGTGGAAGAAGATGAATTGGACAATTTTCTGCAGATCCTTTTATAAATATCTTTGGAACAAGTAAGTTGAAGGAGAATGTCAAAAGAATTGCTTCGTAAGGAATTTCGTAAGCTACAAAAAGTCTCCCGATCAATTCAGGTCGAGCCGAAAGTTCTTCAAATATCTTCAGAATAGCAATGAAATCGGAAGTGAACCAGGAAACCTACGTGGGTTGAAGCAGATTTGTGCATTATTTGCATGATATTCTTCAAATGACGGGCTAGAAGAGAATCTTACAAATTTGTTTTTTTTTTTTGCAGAAAATTTCATGATAATGAAATTAGGGAACATCTGACAATTTTTTAGAATTCTTTAAATAGACAAATTATTATTTAAAAAACTTTAAAAAAAAATTGCACTTGCAGCTTCTCAAATTTCCCAAATGTGCACATTTTCAGTTTCTTCTGCTTTTAATGATTCATTTGTGAAAAAGAAATAGAAAAAACTTGAGAAGTCTGCTATTTTCAGGATCATAGAATTTCATGGATTACAATAAAAAAATTCTCAATAAATTAGGGTAAGCCTTTTAGTTTTTGCGATCTTTACAAAGTAATATTACTTTGCGTTAGTTCATTACAAACTTCATTACAATATTGTACTAAAATGTGTAATGAACTCGTAATACAGAATAATGCGATGTAAATGGAATTAGCACACGTTTGACAATTTTTTGGATTCATTTTCAGCAAATGAATAATTATAAAAAAAAAAGCATTGAAAAAATTAGCGCATATAGTTTTTTGAATTTTCAAAAGATGCATCTTTTTCATTTTTTTTGATAGTTTATTTGTTGAAAGAAGAAAAAATTTAATTGTAAGATGTCTGCAATTTTCAAAATGTCATATAATGAGTAAATTTAAAAGAAAATGTGGATTGATCTTTTTACATTGTACATATAACTGAAAAATTTGCAAAAATCGCCAGTTACTGGGGCACTGTCAGAAACCGGGACCACCACGGTATATGAAATTCTCTACAAAAAAAAAACTTTATGGGCTGTTTTAGCCTATTCTAAAGAAGAAAAAGAATTAATTGCACACACTAATTCTTATAATTAGGAATGACTTCTACTTTATTTCTAAAAAAATAGAGTCTCAAATGGATTCGAACTTTTGAAGTTCATATTCTAATATGTAGTCGCCTTAGAATCAAAGAGGCGAAGGGGAGAGAGGGGTGCCTTTGAACACTTTTTACTTTTTTAATTATTTATTTTAACATAATAAAATAATTGATTATCAATATTTTTTATCTCGGATCAATACTTTGGATATTTAACGGTCATATTACACCTTTGTTAATTGCGGAAAAATAATGAATCACAATTATATTATCAATTTGAAAAAAATTATTTTGTTCGAAGGTGCCCCCCCCCCCCCCCCCCCCAAGTGCATGCTTATACATAGCACATATGCCTCTTTGACTCTAAGACAACAATGTAGATTCGTACATTTGAGAACCCCTTTTGCCTTCAATACCGACTCTCATGGAACTCGCCGGGTTTCAATCGACGAAGTAGATACACGTGGACAGAGAAGGTTCCTTATTGTCTTTTTTAGTAGAAAGTTGCAAAAAAATGTTACTGAATCTTTCTGCCAAGTGTTAATAAATATACGACTATCATGGTAAGACTAAACTATCAATTGTCCATGTTTTCGCAATTTTATCATCAATTTACATCATCATAAGTGCAAAATTTGAAGTCTTCTTTTTTTGTTTAAACTAATTTGCATTCTAACCTCAACACAACAATTAACCATCTGTTTTTTGTTTTTCACATCTATTGCAATCTCTCAATCCAATATTATTGTTATTAATTGTCATTTTATTTTATGTGTAATGATGGTAGGCTACCGAACGAAAAGGAACTTTCAAAGTAGAGTACCTCCAGAAGATCGAGAGGGAGGTGCAAAAAAAGTGGGATGCTGAGAAAGTCTATGAGGAAGATGCACCAACTGTTCCGAAAAAGTCATCCGATGAAAAATTCATGGCAACATTTCCATATCCTTATATGAATGGACGTTTACATCTTGGACATATATTCACTATTTCAAAATGCGAAGTAAATATTCAATCGATAATAAAAATATCAAAAAATTGAGTAAGGTAAAGGACCTGATAGCTGCTCACTCACGCATTTGTATACCTATATTTATGAATAATTCATAAATATAGATATACAAATACGTGGAGTGAGCAGGTACTAGTTCCAGAGCAGCTACTGGGTACTTTACCTTACTCGGGGAAATTTTTCTTTATTTTATTTTATCTAATTATATAAATTTAGATCTTAAAAAGTGCAGAAAAAAATAAATTATAGATCTGATCAGATATGATTCTCTCAATTTTTCAGATCTACCAACATCTAAATATATACAGGGTGTTTCTGAATTGATAGAATACCTTTTGGTATCTTATAGACTGAAACACCCTGTATAATTATATTTGATTCAGATCTGGGCCGCTCCGTTCTGGGTTTGGCAAATCTCATCAGATCTGGTCAGATCTACTAGCATATCTGCCTATATCTCCACAGATATGACGTGATATCTACCGAGTTATGACTGCAGATCTCATTATATCTAATTCAATCAAATTCTATCTAATTAGATAGAATGAAATCAAAGAAAATTTTCCGGGGTAGGGTAACACGACTAATAGAAAGACGGTTGAGGAAAAGTTGGGGCTTATTGGAGCTTATAAAATAGGCAAATCACGTAGAGGAGCTGCAGAAGAGAATGGAGAATGGAAAAATATATAATAAATAACGTAAAAATCAATTGAACTCGAATAATGAAGAGATAATTAATGAAAATTGAGAAAAAACTGGGATATAACTCAAACCTCCTATAGACAGTAGCATATTCGCAATACCATGATTATAACTTTTGATCAACCGGATGTTACTGAAAATAGCAGACATCTGACAATCATTATTATTATCATCTTTCTTGACAAATGAATTATTTCAAAAAATGATAAATATACCCAAGTAGAAAATGAAAAAAAAAACTATAGTACAAATTTTTCAAATATTTTTTTTTATTATAAGACATTTATTTGAAGAAAATCCCAAAAATGGTCAAATATGTGCTAATTTCATTATCATTCAACCGGTATGTAATTATGAGTGCATGAATCTATATGAGCGTTATGATCAGAAATTGAGGGGAGAAGTATAAGAATCATTCAATTAATTACATGACTCTCAATAGAAGGAACCGTCTATCTATAGTGTTACCCTAGTCTTATTTGTTTTCTTCTAGATACTTCATTGAACATTGCTATCCAAAACGTTTCATATTAACTTAAAAAATCATTTACTTTTTTCAGTTTGCCGTTCGTTACAATCGTCTTCTCGGGAAAAAAGTTCTCTTTCCATTTGGCTTTCACTGTACAGGAATGCCAATAAAGGCCTGCGCAGACAAACTCAAGCGTGAACTAGAAGACTACGGATATCCTCCAAAATTTCCTCAGGACAGACAATTTGTAGAAGAGATTCAAGACGATATTGTCATGAAGGACAAAGCTAAAGGCAAAAAGAGTAAAGCAGTGGCTAAAACAGGTGGTGCCAAGTATCAATGGCAAATAATGCAGTCTCTGGGTCTTGAGGACGAGGACATCAAAAATTTTGCTGATGCCAATTACTGGTTAGATTATTTCCCACCGTTAGCCGTAGAAGATTTAAAGGCAATCGGTCTTCACGTTGATTGGCGTCGTACCTTCATTACAACTGATGTAAATCCATTCTATGACTCATTCGTACGATGGCAATTCATGCATTTAAAAGCAAAAAACAAAGTTAAGTATGGTAAAAGATACACAATCTTTTCGCCCAAGGATAATCAGCCTTGTATGGATCATGACAGATCAACGGGAGAAGGAGTTGGTCCACAAGAGTATACTCTAATTAAAATGGAACTTCTCAAGCCGTATCCCAAGAAATTGAAGATGCTAGAGGGAAAGAAAGTATTTTTAGTCGCTGCAACTCTCCGACCCGAGACAATGTATGGACAAACCAATTGTTGGATTCATCCTGACATGCATTATATCGTTTATACACTGAAAAATGACGAAGTATTCATTTCAACTGAAAGATCAGCACGAAACATGTGTTATCAAGGTTTTACAAAAACCGAGAGTAAGATTGACATAGTTACTCATCTTGTTGGACAAGATATCATGGGATTACCCTTGAGTGCACCTCTCACGAGTCACAAAATCATTTATACTCTTCCTATGTTGACGATAAAAGAGGACAAAGGCACTGGTATCGTTACGTCAGTGCCTAGCGATTCTCCAGATGATTATGCTGCCCTGATGGATCTTAAAAAGAAGCAGCCTTTCCGAGAAAAGTACGGAATTAAGGATGAAATGGTACTGCCATATGAACCAATTCCCATACTTGAAATTCCTGAATTTGGAAATCTTTCGGCCGTTACTTTGTATGAAAAACTTAAGATTCAGTCGCAAAATGATAAAGTTAAGTTGTTGGAAGCTAAAGAAATGGTTTATCGAAAAGGTTTCTACGATGGTGTTCTGCTTGTTGGTGAACATAAAGGTAAAAAGATTCAGGATGTGAAGAAACTCATTCAAGAGAAATTAGTCAACGAGAAAGGAGCAGTTATTTATTACGAACCTGAAAAGACAATCATATCAAGATCAAATGATGAATGTGTTGTTGCACTTTGCAATCAATGGTATCTTGATTACGGTGAAGCAAATTGGAAAAAAGAAGCGGAAAAGTGTTTGGCAAGTCTTGAAACTTTTCACGATGAAGTTAGAAAGAATTTTCAAGTTTGTTTAGATTGGCTGCACGAGTATGCCTGTTCAAGAACTTATGGCCTTGGAACGAAACTTCCTTGGGACGAGAGTTGGCTCATTGAATCACTCTCAGACTCGACAATTTACAATGCTTATTATACTGTAGCACACCTACTTCAGGGTGGAACATTCAAGGGCGATAAACCCAATGCCTTAGGCATCAAAGTGGATCAATTAACTCCAGAAGTTTGGGACTACATATTCTTCAAGAATGCCAAGTTTCCCAAGACATCAATCAAGAAAGAAGCACTTGAATATTTACGACGTGAATTCAACTATTGGTATCCAGTTGATCTTCGAGTTTCTGGAAAAGATCTTATTCAGAATCATCTCACTTTTTATATCTACAATCACACAGCAATTTGGCCAAATGAGCCAGAACGTTGGCCAAAGGGAATTCGTGCAAATGGACATTTATTCCTAAATTCTGCAAAAATGTCAAAATCCGATGGAAATTTCCTGACACTTGCTGAAGCTACTCAAAAATTTTCAGCCGATGGAATGCGCCTGTGTCTTGCTGATGCTGGTGATTCAATTGAAGATGCTAATTTCGTTGAAACAATGGCAGACGCTGGTATCTTACGTCTGTACACATTTATTGAATGGGTTAAAGAGGTACTTGCCACTGAGAATACATTCGTAAAGGGAGAAGCAACAACTTTCAATGACAAAGTCTTTCAAAGTGAGATGAATCTGAAGATTCGAGAAACTGAAGACAATTATAGAAGAATGCTGTATAAGGAAGCTCTGAGAACGGGTTTCTTCGAGCTTCAGGCAGCTAGAGACAAGTATCTTCAGCTTGGTGCTCTGCATGGCGTCAATTGGCAACTAATCATGCAGTACATTGAACTGCAGACAATTTTAATTGCTCCAATTTGTCCACATGTTGCTGAACACGTTAGAAGTATTATTGGTAAAGAAAGTGTGCTAAAAGCTCATTGGCCAACAGCTGGACCTATTGATGAGGTGCTGATTAAATCATCGCAGTATCTCATGGATGCAGCTCATTCATTTAGAATCCTGTTGAAAAATCATTGTACTGTGAAGAAGCCTTCTAAGGAAAAAACTAATATCGTGCCTATCGAGAAACCCAATTTTGGAACTATTTGGGTTGCTAAATCATTTCCAACTTGGCAAAGTATTGTTCTGACTACTATGAAGGAATTGTGGAATAAAAATGGAAAGATTCTACCTGAAAATAAATTAATTGCTGCTGAACTTGGTAAAAAGAATGAATTGAAAAAATATATGAAGAGGGTCATGCCATTTGTTCAAACTACGAGAGAGAAGATGGATACACTTGGTATTGCTGCTCTTAATTTAACACTTGATTTCGACGAAGTTGACGTATTGAAGGCAGGTGAAGAATACTTGAAGACCACACTGGATCTTGATGAGTTGGAGATCAAGTTTACTGATGAAGCATCAGAAAAAACAAGAGAGGAGTGCTGTCCTGGATATCCTTACATGACTTTTTCGAGTACTCCAGGAGTCTTTGTCACTCTTATTAATCCTCAAAAGTGTAGTGGACTCTTCAGCATGTCTGTGAAGATCGGCAATGGAAATACATGTGCAGATATTGTTAGGAGAATGGTGAAGGATAATAAAAACATAAAAGGTTCGTATATTCAGATGAAAATAGATGAATAAAACAAGGGAGAACAGGGCAAAATGGATCTGCGGTTCAAAAATATTCGGAATTTTTTTTTGAGAATGAAGGAGTCGCTGAAAATTTTTGAAAAAAATTCACGAACAAGCTCCATATATTGAGAAATTTTCTCAAATTTTCTCATATTCATTTAAGAAATTCTTCACTCCGAAAAAAAATTCTAGGTCATATTTTTACGAAAGTCCATTTTGCCTTACTCTGACCAATTCGATTTTTTATCAACAAATTGGCTTTATATAACGCTTAATATTCATTGCAGATGCTTCATCACTTGTCCTTTATCGTTATGAAGATCCAATTCTTGGATCAAGAACAATTCCATCAGAAGCTGATATTTTTAAAGGAAAAGTTGTCATCCCTCCAGATGCAGTATTCAATGTTAACACAGAAACTAATACTGTAACTGTCAAAGAAGAAAATGAATCCTATGAGTTAGGTAGTAACATTTCGTATTACATCAAAGAAAATGCAAATTAATGAATTATCTTTTCATCATGATACAGAATAATATCTTCATCAATTTAAATTGAATTCAAACTATTTATTTTCTTCAATAAATACGAATATTTTTACGTTTTTATTAACGTATAACATAACAATTATGTAAAATTATTTACAAGATTTTTATCTGATTCTAAGATTGTGGCAACAGCCCGAAGCCTTCAACACATAATTATATCGAGGATTCAGTTTTTATTCTATCTTGATTGTCAGGAGGTCGAAAGAGAATAGCAAAAAATATTCGATTCAATAAAAGAAGAAAACCTGCGTGAGACTCTCAAGCGTTAGAAGTGAACTTCTTAGCTTCTAGAAAAAGTTGATTTTATGCATTGTTCTTTTTGCAATTCTGGCAGTCACAATAAAGGAACCGATTGTCGAAGATAGAGCGAGAACTTAGCCAGGAGCTGAAAAATTCCATCGCATACGTGTGGAATAATACTTTTTGACAGTGATGTTCAATTCTACGAGTGGCGAACTGTGCCTCTTTTCGTTCAGTAGTAAACGAAAAGACTTGTCGTTTAGGACTAAACGAAAGCGCACTTTTCAGCACGAAGTGAACATAGCAGTAATGTCGAAATAGTATATCATCTAAAAAGTGTGGTAGACAACTCCAAACTAGCGGAAGGTGACTTTTGCAATCACACAAGTCAAAATAGTATATTACCTAACGAGTGCGGTAAATACATTCCGTACGTGTAAGATAAAATATTTTATATTGTACAGCACGTGAAAAGTGCTACTGACCGGACGTGTAGCATGCGTAAAGTGGCACTTTCTGTACGGCGCGTGATAAATGATATTTTTTTCTATGGAAAATCGGTCTCTTTGCTACTTAATTGCTGGTTGGAGTCGCAAAAGGGAATGCGTTTCACTTTTTCGTCTGATCCGTGCCAATCAGCCTTACCGCGTTTAAAGAAGTTTCCCCCCAATAACGCTTATTGTTTGTGTGTTATTTGTGCTGCATGCGCAGCTGGCCTTCAACAATTATGTTATACAGCCAATGTTACTAATTTTTATGTGACCAACTATGCTCAGAGACTTTTTTCTGTTGTTATGAGCTAGACAAACTTTCTATCCAGTCGGGACTCGAATCCTGGTCTTCCGCATGTGAATCTACAGTCCAATCCACCAGACAACTGGACCTTCAATAACGCTTAAGAAGTGGTAATTAATTTCGCCAGCCAGTTGGATTCAATATGGATTTACATTGTTAATGCAAAGACTCTTTATCTTCTACTTCATTTGATTGTCCCCCCACCTTGATATGTGAATAAGTCTCATCTGATTGGTTAAGAAGCTTCTGCCAAGTAGTAAGTAGCGCGCGCCTGCGCCAGCTGTGTCGTATATGTTTAGTTTTTATGAGAAGCCACTTGTGTCTTTGACTGTTGTGCTGTCGGTAAAACATTTTTGGCGGCTTCCGCTCTGCCCTTTTCAATCAGCTACAATAAAATTAAAAAAATACCAAAAAGTGCGTGTCCTATTTCAAATTTTCTCGTGATAATCTGTATTTTTACCATTTTCCCCCTTCAATTCTCCCTTCTAACCTCAATTTTCTATACCGACTGTGTCATTCCACGTCCATTCGTCACATGAAAACTGCCAAGTTCTGTTGATTTTTTTTTTTTCCATAAAAAAGACAAATTCCATAATTCAAAGGAACGCTGAAAAAAAAGTCAGACTAAACAATACCAGGAGCGCATAAATTCGAGGAGAATGAAGTGATATTGAATTCAACAATTCTGTAATCACAAAAGAAAAATGAAGATAAATTACATGGAAAAAGGTGTATATCAAAATTGAGCTGAAGTAGAAGAGATATTCATCGCAAAGCATCATTATCCTCGTATTTGTGTCAACACAAAAGTAAGTAATCCCTATGGTTACGAAATGAATTAAATTAAATTTTGAGGTTAACATCAAACGTGTTTTAATTATTTATAAAATAACACAAAGTAAGATAAACACACAAAAATAAAGGGATATTATGGGTTTTGTGGTGCATTTTTTTATTTAACATTTCAGTAAAAAAAAAAACAGTGAATTATCGTCACATCAGTAAGGATAATTAAATAATACCAAACAAATAAATACACTCTCGCAAGTGTTGACACCAATCAAGCAGCAATTGGAAACACATCATCCAACAAAAAAAAAACAATTGTAAAAATAATCATCATAATGGACAAAGTATCATCGTCATCGATAAAAAAAATCCTACGTGATTTCCCGCGCAACATGAAATTCTGCTTTGCCTATGGTTCTGGTGCCCTCAAACAACTAACAGATCCATCAAAAAACATGTTAGACCTTATCTTTGTCGTTCGTAATCCAAAGAAATGGCATGCTGAAAATTTAGCACGTAATCCACATCACTATGCTCAGCCAGTTCGTTTTCTTGGAAACAACGTGATAACAAAAATTCAGGAGGCATGGGGTGCAAAGATCTACTACAACACTCTGATCAAGACAAGTGACGACCGGTTGATAAAGTACGGTGTTATATCGGAAGTATCATTGGTCGAGGACCTGCTGGATTGGAACCTCCTGTACTTAGCAGGAAGACTGCACAAACCAGTGCAGGTTATTATCGAACCGGACGAGTCATCACAGCTGCGAACTGCACTTGTCCAAAATCTCCATTCTGCAGTTCATGCTGCACTTCTTCTGCTTCCTGAGAACTTCACAGAAGTGGACTTTTTCAAGATTATCGCAGGCCTGTCGTATCAGGGAGACTTTAGAATGATGTTTGGTGAGGACAAGGCCAAAGTGGACAATATCGTGCTGCCACAGATCGAGAGCTTTCGGGAACTTTACTCGCCTCTAATCAAGCACTTTGATAATTACCTGGAAATACCAAAGGGTCTTGATGCATCAACTACCTGTCATCAAGACACAAGTCCAACTGCTAGGATCCATCATTTGAATCAATTACCGAGAATACCACAGGTGAAACTCGTGAAGATTTGGTCGGAGGGCCCGAGGTCAAAGGACACGGAGGACTGCTTGAGAGCAATTGCACATGATCCTGATTGCAGCCTTGTACTCATGCAAGTACTGGAGAATATCGTTTGGAGATCTAGTGTCACGCAGAGCTTGAAGGGCATTCTTACAGCTGGAATTGTCAAGTCTGTCAAGTATAGTGCTGGGAAGATTGGAAAGATGATGAGCTCAGAGGAGAGGGGGAGAATTGGAGGGATTGTAGGGAGTGTTGTGAAAAAACAAGGTGATGCAAAAGCAGAAGAGAAGTAGATTTCTGCAATTTTGGGGGATTTTTTCTTTTCTCTTTCTGCTATTTATTAATGAAGCTGATTGAATTGTAGATGAGAAATTGTTGATGGAAGCAATAAAATTTGTCTGGAATATTATTGGTGTGATTTATGTTATGAAAATGGAGTTAGCATACATCTCACAATTTTCTGGATTTTTTTGAGATTTTTTTGAAATATAAGTAGATTATTATGAAAAAAAGTTTGAACAATTTACACTTGTGGTTTTTTGAATTTTTTCACATGTGCGTGTTTTTGATTTTTTTTCTTCTTTGAAAATAATTTATTCGGGAATGAAGGAAAAAGGTGGCAATTGTCAGATGTCTGCTATTTTCAGCATCATTTAATGTTGAATGTATCCGATTTTTCAGGATTTTTTGGTTGGAGGAGAATGATGAGGTCGTTTTTATGGTGTGAGGTTTTTAGAAGAGGACAGCTGATTTCTGGGAAAAAAATAAAAGGCAATTTCCAGAATCTGTAGAGAATTGAATGATAAATGAAGGATTCTTCCTGATATAATAAAAGAAATTGATAGGAAAAGTCAATTACCTGAAAAGTCAGTGAGATGGTGAAAAGAATCGAGAATTTGTTGAGTTTTGTTTAAGGAAAATCCAGGAAACGAATGCATTCTGGAAAGGACTCTCTAAATTCGAACAAAAAGTCTCCACATTTTTCTCTCAATCCATCCGTTTCGTAAATATTCCGAAAATAGTTTATATATAATTTTTCAATTTATATTGTTTTATCAGCTGATTACAGAAATTATAAGAAGACCTCTTCGAGCTGACGAAATTATCTATAAAAAATTATCCAAAAAATTTGCTCCAACTCGCTCTTATTGACTCCATTTTCTTGGGAATGTCTGTTTTCTTTACAACAATTCATTTTTTTTTACAATTACTCATTTCGATCAATAAAAAAAATAATTTCAAAGTTACATTTTCCATCATTTTACTCCAGAATTGTGTTGTCAGTTTTTCAATGAAATCTCATGAATTATTAGATTGAGAGCAATTCGTCAAGAGACTTTTTTCATAATACACCAAATTTTCTTGAAGAAAAGTCTCTTGTGCAACCGCACCGAGTCTAATAATTTCCAATATATCAAAATATTGAATAAATTCTAAAACAATTTCTCTCTTAATTTCAGATTATGACAACGATGGATTCCGATTCAGAGAGTCAGGACAGTGATGAGGGACGTCGTTTTCGTTTTGAGGCAACACGTAAGGATCCAATGGGCCTCCAGTCTCACAAAAAAAGTACATCACCGCACAGAAATCGAAGACATAGATCACGATCGAGAGAGAATTCAAGACACAACAGAACCGAGGATCGTCAAATCCCAGATCGTCGTAAAGACCGTTGTGCCTATGACGATCGAAAAAATTTGAAATTACACCAAAATTCTGCTGATTCCCGGAGAAAAGACGAGTCCAGATATAAAGAGAGAGATTTGAAAAATTCGCACAAAGAAACTCGTGAACAGCCGAGGAGAGATTCAAGATTGCGTGAAAGTGGTAGAGACTCAAAATCACGAGAGGATAAACGCAAAAGATCGCGAGACCGTGTTGGAGAAAGAAATCGTGATAAATACAGGAGATATTCACGTGAAAGAAATAGAAAGAGAAAAGAAAAATCAGTGGAACGTGAGAGACACACTTCACGAGATGGAAAAGTAAAAAATGACAAGGACGAAGTAATGAATGATGATAAAAATGATAAATCGAATGATCAACAAGACTGCAAAGATCTAAATCTATCAGATTTCGATATTGTCTCTGATACAGATGGTAATTCCGATAATTCTGATGATGTTAATGAAACAAATGGTAAATTTAACAGGTTTGAACACAATTCAGATGATGAAAAAAAGGTAAAATCAGGTAATTGTCATAGATCAAGTATCATGAATAATCCTGATCATATTTCAGATTATTTATTAGCTTCAACATCAGCAATATCGAGTAATAATAATAGTGATACGAATTTTTTTAATTATGATAATAATGGAGAACTCGAGGAGTTGGATTATGCTGATGATAGTGATGATAAAGAAGAAGAGGAGAGTGGAGATGTTGAGGATGAGATTTATGGACCAAGCTTACCTCCTTGTGCCAATGAGGATGCAAAAGTTAGAATTATAGGACCAAGTTTACCGGATCATTTGAGGAATTCAGATGATAAAAGTGATGTTGATGCCTTTGGACCCACGCTGCCACCGCATTTGCAGAAGAAAAGCGAGAGCAGAATCGTTGGGCCTGTGCTGCCGAGTGATGCGATGGAAGTGGGAAATGAGGAGGAGGAAAAGGAGGAGGAGGAGGAGGAGGAGGAAGAGGAAGTGGGAATAGGCCCCCTGCCAGCTGATCATCCAGCATTGAGAGATGACTTGGTGCAGCAGCAGTTGGAATACAGAGCTCAGTTGATTAAGAGAGAATTAGCGGAAATTGTAAGTTTTTCATTCTTTTTTAGGATTCAAATGGGAAGGGATTTCTATTCACATCGAGTTTCTAGTGGTTTTCCGATTTGTTGGAAGTGTTTTCTTTTCTGGTTTTGATGGTGACGTGATGTAAGCATCTCTAAGTAGAGAATATTTAAGATTTGTGTGGAAAAATGGTAGAACAAGATGAGTTTCAAAAAACGACGTTTGTTGCTGCGCTGGAAATATCTCGAAAATGGTTGAATTTGTTCGAATTTATCAGAAGACCTTTTTTTATAGAGCCTAAAGCTCTTTATTATAAGAGATTCTTCAAAATTCCTTCTACACCTGTCGTTTTCGAGATATTTGCAGGAAAAAGCATAATTTTAAAAGCGATTTTTTGTTCTACCAGTTTACTATTGAGTTGATTATAGCCTTATATTACAAATATCTCGTGAACTATTGGCTTGATGAAAAATATTATCAGAAAACCTTTTTCGTAGTTCATTGTATTATTCAAGAAAAAGGTTTGTTGAAATTTTTTTTTCTAAATCTAATTGTTCTGAAGAAATAAGCAAAATGTTCAGTTAGACATTTCTCGAATGGTTTTTCTTTTCTTCATTTTACTACTTTTTCATGCCAGTGCCTTAGAAACGAAGGGGGCGTAAGTGCTATTTTTATACACAGCACTTACGCCCCTTTGTTTCTAAGATGACGATATATAGAGAATGTATAGACAAGTTCTCAAAATGGCCTTAGCTATGTGTCTACTTATTAGTGATAATGATGTATCGAACGATCATTTAAAAATGATGAACTCGTATTTCTTGAATAATATTTGAACAGACTATTGTTCAGATATAACGAGATAGAGATATAAGGCAAGAAAGAATTATTTATTTGGTCTCAACTGGTTATTTAAGTGAATGTGGCTGAATTAATTTCACTATTTTTTTGCGGGGTGCAACTGGAAGAATTACATTTTTTCTCTTCACGAACTATCGTTATAAACGTTACAAGGAGAACAATGTATTGTTATGCTTAAAATTTTCAGGATAATATAGAAGAAAAAAAAAGAGAAGAATGGATGACAGAATTACCAGAAGTTCAAGCTGCCAATATAGGCCTTGGTCCGCGAAAATTTAGAATGAAGGCTGGACCAGATCTATCAGATAGATCTGATTGGACAGATACACCTGCTGATCGTGCTAAAAAACAGAGGGAACGTGCTATGGGTAAATCAACCGATAATGTACAGCCAGAAGAAATAATTCCAGATAAATCGAGTAAAAGGAAAGAAAAATCGTTACTTGACATGCACCAAAAGAAACTTCACAAAAAGAAAAAGGTAATTGACTTTTTCTGTTATTTATAATATTAGTTTTATGATCAAAAAATAATTCCTGAGTGGTGAAATGGTAAATAAGATGATTCGATCTTTTTATGCTGATATTTTCGCAAAAATATTCAAAACGTGTTGGTTTTTGGACTTTTTGCAAAGTTTCCTTGGAACATTTACAAAAGACTTTATTCGTAGAGAATTTTATGGACAGCGAAGATGATTTCTGAATGAATTCTCCTGAACTCGAGAGTTCTCTGGATATTTTCAGGAGATATTATTTGTATTTTGTGAATATCTCAAAAACTATTGAGTTCGTGTGAATCAGGTTTTTAAAAAAAGAGTTTTTTTTTTAATGTAAAATGTTCTGCATTTTTTCTGAAAGGTCTCTGGATATTTGTCGATAAACGGACTTGTTATGTACATATCAACAAAGTAATTTATCGTCGATTATCATGTCACTGCTTAATTTATTATACGAGACCAATGGCGAGCTCCACCGCACAGAAAAGAATCTCATAATTTTTTATTTCAAATTTATTTTTTCAATTTTTTTGATGATTATTCTTTGAGTTAAATTGAAAAATATGACCAATAATTGATAATTACTTTAAAAAATGTTTAACCCATCATTTCTATTTGGTTTTTTGAAACCAGCGTGGAATTTTGGTCAACCAATGAGGAATGAGGAGTAGACGCGACAGTCTTAGAATTACATTCTACGTGTATGAACTTTTTTGAATAGGAAGTTCAATTACGAATATCTCTGAAACAAACGAGGTCTACAAAAGTTTACAAGACATCTGTGAATCCTACAGTTATCAAAATATTTGAACAATAATAATAGAACAAGAACGAATTTAAAAAAATTGTTTTTAGATACTTGCGAATGAGAAATACGCTCTTTCGTTTCAGAGAGAATGTACGGAGATCTTTTTCGTAGGTCACAAAATTTTCAACGAAAAAGTTCTCTTAACGAATCTTCCTCAAACTCATCATTTCCTTGATATTCTCTAAATAATCTGAATCCATTTTTGTTTTTCAGAAAAAGGAAAAAGAAGCTAAAAAAGCTGGTAAACCCCCAGAGAGAAGGCCATTTGATCGTGACATCGATCTCCAAGTGAATCGTTTCGATGAGGCACGTAAAAAAACAATTTTCGCTAAAGCAGCAGCACTAGACGATCGTTTTTCACGAGGGAAAATCTAAGAAAAAAAATTATCAACTTGAAAAGAAAAAAGACTCAATTAATGTGGAGTTATCTGACAGTCAGCTGTGCCTTGTTTATTTTTTAATTCATTCTTATTTGCGCAGCACAGAGGTGTAAAAAAAAATGTAATCATGAATAAATCATGAAGAATGAAACTCTTATCAGCGTATGGATGAATGATAAAAAGAAAAACTTTTTTTTTCGTTGCAACGAAGTTATTTCGAAAAATCATAAAATTTAATTTTTATTTTAGTTTCTTTTCTTTTTTTTTTAATACTCAGGTATGAGAAATTATGGAATTACATTATTGTCTATTTTGAAATCACAATTGCACGAGTTTTCAATAGAAAAACTTCATTTTATGTAAATAACAATTGTAATAATATTCATTGAGATCAATCGAATTAATTTGAAAAATGAAATAAATGAAAAAAACATTTTCATGTAAATATTTTTGTCGCCTCTTGTCAAAACTCAAAATTTTATATATACACTTGAATCAATAGAGAAAGCAATGATTGACTTAACAATAATTGTCTTGTTATATATAACATAAAGAGACAAACTCAATCAACAGAGTGCAAAACTTCTGTATTTGCAATCTAATGAAATAAACTATCCCATTGAAATTATTGATATAATTTATTGCATTTAATTAGGATATATGATCAATCGAAATTTTATCCTTGTAGATATTTTGTAATTGAAGAGAGACAGCGAAATCTTTGGAGCTACGTTTTTCTGTTAGATGAAATAAGAGCTACTGTGGTGGCCGCAGTTTCTGACACTTGAGAGATATTTTCTGACAGGATAAATCGAAGTCAACAACTATTTGTTTATTGAATGTAATTTCATTATTTTAATACATATTTTTTGTTCTAGACGAGCTTCATAATTATGTATTAAACAATATGCTGTACATTTGAATATATCTGCAGAATTTGCAGAAATTGTCAGTTACTGGGATACTGTCAGAAACTAGAGTCACTAGATTACGCGGGCCTTCAAAAAATTTCGTAATAATTTTGAGATATTGAGATAAAAATGGGAAAAAAAATCGGATCATTCATTTAAATTCAAAAATAATTTTAGAATGATTATCTTTCGTCATTTTAGATATTTGATTAGTTAGTATAGAAATTTATGCATAATGATAATCAAAATCTTCAAAGAAACGGTCGAAATCTTTATAATTTTATTCATTTCTTGATTTTTTTAAAGAAATATCTCGGAATACAAGAAAATTTCTACAGGAAAAATCGTATGAAAATTCCAAAATATTTTCGAGAAACGAAAATTGTTTCAACGAAATGTGATTACGTTGAGATTCTGAAAATATTCCCGAATTGAATTGATACTGAAAATAGCAGACACCTGACAATTTCTAATTTTTTTGTTTCTTTTAACAGATAAATGATTGAAAAAAAAGAAAAATATGCGCATGTAAAAAATTTAGAAATCTATAAGTGCAAATTTTTCAAATATTTTTTTTATTATGATTTATTGCTTCAAAAGAATCAATCTTCCCAATAATCAATTTTTCATGAAGATTTTTTTTTAGAGTAAAAAACGAATATAAAAAAAGTTTTCATTAAAAAAAAAATTATTTCCCCAAAATGTTTCCAAAAAATTGAAAAATAATCAATTCCCAGGAAAACTCGCAATTTCAAATTTTCATGCTTCCCGCCAAAACAAAATGGCCGACTCAGCCGATAACCTATCCATACAGATCCCACAAATCTCCGAATATTAATGATAAAGAGACTAGACAGGAATAACGACAAGAATAACGTGAAAAAAACATAAGTGGAAGAAAAAGAGAAAAAAAAGTTGCAGTAAATTTTATTAATATTATTCGTGTGTTCTATTCACATTGAAGAATTCATGATAGATTAGCAATGGATAATTGAAGTGCAAAATAAAGCTAAAAAAACATTCCCATAAGTGTTCAGATGTGAATAAAATTAAAATACAATTATCAGATGGTTAGTATTTAAATTACATTTTGACACATACGAAAAGTACTCGAGTACATCCTTTAACTTTTTCTCGGTAATATTAAAAGATTCAATTATTCAAATTTTTAAATTTAAAGAAAAATCTGCATACATGTAGTGTCCATTCCATTTTTAACCCAAAAAAATCAATTGCCATTAATTTTAAGCATTAAAAAAACATTAAAAAAAGGGTAAAATGTCTTTTTCGGTGTTCTAACCTCAGTAACATAAATCTTAAGACGTAGTTGGTAGTTTATGTTTTTAAATACATGTGACACTACAACCTTGAAATACTGTATTATCAGTGTATTCTATGTATACATAAACTTCCGAATCAAAGAGAAAAATAATGAATAATCATGAGAAAAAAAACATAATGAGAATGAAAAATTGTTTATAATTGTCATAACTTAGTTTTCTGTTTTTGACTAAAATTCGTGTATTTTTTTATTGATATTTTTTCATTTTAAAAGAGAATACTTTGTGATATTAATAAATCGTGATGACCTACATCTATGAACTTTTCTTCTCATTCTTATCAATCAAGTAATTATTGCAATAAATTAGTGTCATGAAGTCCCTGCACTTTGCACTTAGTTTTTCTGTGAATACTTTGTTTCTATTGTTGCTTTTGATTGAATTATTCAATTGTCGTTAATAATTTTTCATAATTTTTCCTTTCCTTTGAGAGGAGCAAAGGAGCTTTTGAGGAAAATATCAGGAAAACTTATGTGTAACAAATGTCATGAGCTACAAAAAAGATTTTTTTTACTGAATTTCCTGAGAATCGATGGTTTTTGGGACGAAATGGACCTGCAAGTCAAAATGAGTTGAGATTTTTTTTGAGAGTGAAGGATTCTGTGAAAAAATTGGAAAAAATTCACCAACAATGTCTACATATTGAAACATATTGTCCAATTTTTTCAGATTTTTTCATCAAGTCTTTCACTCCGGAAAAAATTTCTGGATCATGTTGCCATAAGGTCCATTTTGCCCCACTTTTCCCTATCTGCAAGAGAATAATAATGAAATTCGTAGTGAACTGGTGAAACAAGATGAAAATTGTTATCAATTCTCCTGTAAATGTCTTTGGAACAAATAGGTTTAGGTAAAAATAGAGAGAATCTTCTTTATTTGTAGGAAATGACGTGAATTATACAAAAGTTCTCTTGATATTTCCTCGTAAATTCAATTTTTATTAAGTTATTAATAAAATAATCTCTATGTATTTTTTTTGTATTTGTCTTCATGACTTCAATATTGAAGTTATTGCATGATCTTTTTATAACTCTTGGTTAGACTTTAATTGACTTATTTTCCTTCTTGGTATTGGAGTGATTCAACAGGTGAATCACTAACAATAGTTTGCGGTTAATGACAAAGATACAAAGGATATTCTAACGAGATTTTAATTATTTCTTGGAAACTGAAAGAGAGAGAGAGTCATTTCTTTTTTTTTTCGAATTATTGAAACCGTTAGTAGTAGCGATTTTAATAATTCGAATTATTTTGATCGATTCATTTAAATCCCAAAATTTCGGAATTCGGTTAATTAATCGACCGAAATAAATTTGATTGCTTATCAAGTGAATTGGATAGTTCCTCCAATTCAAAGAATAAACATAATAAATCTGTAGGGGCTTATGAATCTTATTTACGTTATCATTGATAACGTGATCGCCAAAATCCGGACATGTGATTGCAATCTAAGAAAGAGAAAATTTTCATCATGATAATGAAATTAAATGATTCATTTTGGTTGAGAGCTGTTTTCTCACCGAATATCGTACTATTTTATTCCGAAATTGTTCTCTGCTACGCTAAATTCGGTATTAGGACCCCATTAAATGCAAAAAAAAGTTAAAATTCATTTTTAATTTCCTTGAGATTTTTAAAAAATATTGATTTTTTTTATGTGATACATAGTATTATATGCATATTTTCTCATATTCATCAAGAATTTCCTAATTAAGGAGTAACACCACTGTAGAAGCCTAAAAAAGGCATTTTTTGGATATTTTTTTTGTATAGAAAAAGTAGCAATGAAATAATGATATTTAAGAGAGTAATTGAGCATATATTTGAGTTTTCAGGAAAAAAAAATCACCACAAAATATTAAAAAATGACGACACAAGAGCCATTCCTGCGAAGCTCCCCGAATTTAAAACACTCTGCGGCACACAGTGTAACTGGCGCGAATTTCAATTGAAAAAAAAAATTGGCTCAGTCTAGATACATATAGCTACAGAAATACGGAGGGGATTTCAAAAATATTGTTTTTTGTGTGATTGGTGACCATTGGAATGAAAAAATTCGTATTTCGTCTAAAAAACTGGCAATTTTTCATCAATAAAAAATGTGCAAATCAATTTTTTGAAAATCCCCTACGTATTTCTGTTTGAAATATTGTTTTCAAGATGCTATGGGAAATGCAAATGAAAATAATGAAAATTATTGGAGTTATGCTGCGTGCCAATTTGAAAAATCATGTTTCGAGAAAAAACGCGATTGAAGTTTTGACTTACGCTATGGATATGAGGAACTGCCTCGGGAAAAATTCAAAATTCCATGAGAAGGAAGGGTTTCAGGTGATAAATTTTCATGTCCGTATTCTGGAAGGTCCAAAGTAATTTTTGAAGCAAGAAAAAAAAAATAGATTTCTTGAAAATTGTACAGTGGTGTTGCTCCTTAATAAAGAAGAAATCAATAGTAAAATGTCGAAAGTCAATACAGACTACAAGATCTCTTGCCGAATCACTGAATTTTATTTTCATTAGAAAATTTTGGCTGTAACACCACTTTCGGCTGAGAATTTCTTGATTTCGGAGAGATTCGCGCAATAACGTGAATACGATTTTCCTACACATCATTGTTTACCTACCGTTTCATTTTTAAATTACCTCAATTGAAAGAAAAAATAACATCTAACTCGTTTCGATAGAAAAAAAAAAATGAATGCTTCTGAATTAAAAATTTTTTTTATACATTGTTTCAGGATAGAACTGACGTGTTTTCCATAACACATGCTGACATTATAACATAGAATAATCTACTTGACGTACGAGGAATCGTAGGATGTGAATCCCTATGGCATGGAAAACTCGTGGATTTTGTTAATATAATAAAAAAATATAGGAGTATAAAAAATTAAATATTAATTTACTTGGAGTGAAGAATCTTTAAAATAATAGTTAAAAAAATGCCATTCTGCTGTCAGCGTCATAAGACGCCACTTTGGCTCATATGTTTTACTATATGTATATCGTACAGTAGAGCTGATATTATGGTATATTCTGCTGCTGCTAGACATCAGATTGAGGAAGATTTCAGAGATGCACCGGCTCGATTTGGTCCACTTATACCCGCAGATGGAATTAAGGTAATCGATTGGAATCGAGTGAAGTATTTACTGTGGGATTTTAAGATGGTTCAATTATTCAATTCAGTAGTAATATAAGGTGAACAGGGGCAAAATGGACCTGTTGTTCGAAATGATTTGGCATTTTTTTTTCAGAGTAAAGACCTTTACGAAAAAATCCGAAAAAATCCACCTACAATGTACACATATTGGAGCATCTTCTCAATTTTTTTCTAAATTTTTCATAGAGCCCTTCACTCTGAAAAAAATTCCAGAATCATGTTGCCTCGGAGATCCATTTTGCCCCACTCCTATATGTGTAAATCATTTCAGAGCCTTACTAACAAAGTTTCTTGACCGGGGGGGTATTCACTCGTAAAATCTGATGTACGTTCAAATCAGAAATCTCAAAAAAATTTCCGAATTCTTCCAAAGATTTCTGAAATTTTTGAATTTTTGAAATCTTATGAAATTTGAAAAGAAGTCTTGGAATCATCTACAAACTAGAGAAATTCGATGGAAATTTCAAAAAATCTGTGAAATCTTTGAAATCTATTCAATTTTCATAGATTTCGAGGAATTTCATGAATTTTCTCATGCTGAGAATTCGAGAATCTTTGAATGTTAGCAATATGAATTTTTTCTCTAAAGCTCCTCAGTTTAAAAATACTGAAGAATTAACGAGCAGTTTTTTAATTCGTAATTATTAAATTTAAAAGACGTTAAATTATATCCTGAAAATCTATAGAACCTTTCGAATCTTATGAAATTTGAGTGACAGGAAAAATATCAAGCGTCTTCTTGTGAAGGAGAGTTTCATAAACTACGAAAAAGTTCTCTCGATAATTTTCTGTAATCTCAATAGTTTCCGAAATATTTACATAATTAGAAGAGTAACGAGTGCTAATTCATAAAAATAGTATATACATTTTCTTTCCAAATATCTCTCGAACGATGAGGCTTCGAGAAAATCATCTAGAGATCTTCTTATAGTGAATCTTCTAGACTTTTTCGATGAATTGCCGTTAATCCAAGAGCTTTTTCAGTATATTTCGGGATGGAGCTGGAAGTTTTTCGAATATATTCCTCTCGCCACAGAAATGTCAAATATTAATGACCGGAAGAGGTTTCAGTTAGTTAGGAATAAAATGATTGATGTGAGAAATTACTTCATTCATTAGAAGACGAATAGTCAAGAATCATTCATCAATTATTTCTCCTTATTAAAACAAAAAACAAGAAAGAAGAAAACTAAAAATTGAATTAATAATCATTTGTGAGGACAAATGATTACTGTTCAAGTATTTCTTTAACGAATAATAATTAGTCACAAGATTATCAAAAATTCCGAAAATAAAAAAAAGTAAACATAAGTTTAATTATAAGTGATTATTTCCCTCTAAGTGATAATTGATGATAAATTTATAAAATAAATAATGAATTAATAAAATGAAAGTATTTTGATGGCAATTTTATAATTTGTTATAAAGTGATAAAACTTGATTAAATCTTGAGCTCTAATATTTTTTTAGGGAATGGTCGTTTATGCTGATCCACCAACTGCCTGTACCGTTATTGCACCGCCACCAAATAATACGAGTTACAATGGAAATTGGATTGCATTGATAGCAAGATATAACTGCAGTTTTGAAATAAAAGTTCGTATGGCACAGACAGCCGGTTATGATGCTGCCATAATCCACAATGTCAATAGCAATGAATTGGGTAAATAATACTTTTTTTTTTCAATCAAAAATTGAGATAAGCGAGGTGATAAAATGAGATAACTCTACTTCACCGGAGGGTCTTTACTCAAGGGGGATAAAACAATTATGCGTGAGTCTTTCTTATAGGGAAAAAGAGCTACAAAGAAAGTTCCTCTAAAATTTCCTTTTTTTCTATAAATTCCGTAATATTTTCAAAAAAAAAATAAAAATTTGAAAGTTGAATGAGAAGATAATATTAATTCGTCGTTAGTTTTTCTTCATTATTTCCATATCTTTCGAAGATGGTTGTAAGAATATTTTCCGTAGCTCTTATTCTTCTTTACAAAGACGATTCCATGCAAAATTATCATATCTCGGTTATTTTTCAAAATATTCCATGGAAAATGGTAATATAGGGGAAGGTGGGGTAGAATGGACATTCCAATTGAAGGATTCAAAATAGAGATTTTCTGAAGACTTTATTGGAAAGCTGAGGAAATTTTAGGTAAAAAACATGTCAAAATTGTTTTTTTTTCAATATATCTTGAAAATTTTACTTTTTTATTCAAGTTTGGGAGGGGTAAGCCCTTCGAAACTCGAAAAGAAATCACTTTTTCATCGATATCTCCAGTTCTGTTGGTCGTAGCGATCTGGAGTTGATTTCAAATGAAAGGTGAGCGCATTTCTCATCAATTCTTGTGGTTCCGATGTTTTTTCATCAATTTTTTAAATACTTATAGGCAATTTTCTAAAAATCAGTTTTTGCCCTATAAGTACTTGAAAAAATGACGATTTTGTTTTGAATCATGTAAATGGATGGGAAATGAGCTCAAATCCCATTCGAGATTAACTCCAGGCCAGTACGCCTATTAAAACCACAGATATTCCCGACAAACTGGAATTTTTCAAAAACAAAGGGATTTCATCTCGAAATTTTGTGCAAAAAATCGAATTTTTTAAAAATTCCAACGAACATCCTCTAAAATATAATTTTCACAGGAAATTTCCTCAGCTTTCTGATGGAATCATAAGAGAAGATCTATCCCCAATATTTCCATCGATTTTGACTAATTTTCATGGCATGAATTACCGAAACTAACACGTGTCCGTTCTACCCCTTACGTCCATTCTACTCCATCTTCCCCTAAACACTACAATTATTTTGTTCCATTACTGCACTATTCAATCATGATTTAATGGATTTGTACAGCAGATTGATTGATTTTTTAATTTTTTTTTTCAGAGCCAATGTCGGCTAAGGATCCAAGGGGAGTGATAATTCCATCAGTATTCGTCAGTGAAATAACTGGACTGATAATAAAAGAAAATTATCTCTACAACCGTCTCTATTTTGTATTAATCAATGACGATGTACCATTCAACATTAACACACATTTACTATTACCCTTCGCTATTGTTGTTGGTATATGTTTTCTAGCCATGGTGATTTTTATGGTGAGTTTTACCAACAATCTAATTATTTTTTTTAATTTTAATCCAACTATGTACATTTGATATGATCAAAATTTTATTGTGTAACTGAGTAATTTTCCGTGGATTCTATGAATATTCTGATCTGCTAAGACGTAAATATCAATGATAATTTGAGAAAATATGATTGATTTTATAGGGAAGTTAAATGATAATTTTAACAATTACGTACAGATTATGTTAGAAATATGGTAAACAATGAGTTTTTGAAGAAATTATTAGTAGAATTGTCCTGTAATCGATGAGATTCTTAACAAAAAAAATCTGAAATGTTTCTCTAAATCTGTTCGTTTTATAGATGTTTACAGAATAATCTGCACATTATTTTTCGCATCACCTGATTGTATCGGTTATTGATATTATTTTGCGATTATTGCAGCTACTATTAGCTTTACTGAAATTTATCACAAGATTTCTTTTATTTGTGATGGAAGATCTTCAGAAAAAAATCTTTTGCAATTTTTCTTTCCCTGAAATCTATTCCGTATCGTTTTCCGTTCGTCCTTATAATTCTTTTTTTCTGCAGAATTTTCACAGAAATTGTTTACTTACCTCTCCAATAATGTTATTGAATCTTCAAGGTTTTTTTCTTCATAACTCAATAAATAACATTTTATTTCTTTATTTTTCAAGGTTGTGAGGTGTATAAAAGATAGAAGGAGACAACGTAGACATAGATTACCAAATTCAAGTTTGAAAAAAATACCAACACACAAGTATACAAAAGGCGATCCATATGAAACATGTGCTATTTGTCTAGATGATTACATCGAGGGTGAAAAATTAAGGGTACTGCCCTGTGCTCATGGTAACTATTTTGTTTCACTTTGTACAATCCGTTAGCTAGTGAAGTTGTGAATTAGAATGAGTCGAAGAATCACTTCATAATTAATTTGTGACTATTTCGAAAATAATAAGGCTTACGAGAATTCTTCAAGAAACTTTTTTTTCTGTTACTCATAACAATTTCGAGATGAAGGCTCCTGAAAGATTTCCGTTAAAGTCACTCGATTAATTGCTAAAGATATTCAATAAAAATTTATACGAAAATCTATTGAAAAACACCTTTTGTAGCTCACAAAATTTTCTAGCAAAAAAGTCTTCTGGCATTTTTCGATCAACTTATCTGCAAAGCAATTTTTGGATATTTTCCTTGATTTGTTCGATTAATTCACTACTAAAATCATTTGTTTTTCTAATTACTTCATCAATAATCATTAAAATAATTTTCAGCTTATCATACGAAGTGCATTGATCCCTGGTTGACGAAGAACAAACGCGTTTGTCCAGTCTGTAAACGCAAAGTTTTTGCTGCTGATGAGAGAGTCGTTACTGATAGTGAAAGTGATTCGGACGCTGATGATTCGACACCCCTCATTAGAGACGGACATCAAGGTAAATACATTGAATTTATAACTTTTAAACAGGAACCGAGAACATGTCCTTTTTCCGTTTTCGTTCTCCGAGCGAAGAACGAAACGAAATAAGAATGTTATTTAGAAGAACAAAAACGAAAATGGAAATACCGAAAGACGAAACGGAATTGAGAACGAACATACCCGATGAACGAAATTCAATTTTGTTCTCGGGAACCGAATTCATTTTTGTTCTTTGGATAGAGGGGAAAAATACCCGAAGAACGAAAGGGAATTTCATTCTTTGGGTATTTTTGTTTTCGTTCTCTTGAATAACGTTATTCGGAATTTCGTTTTCGGATTTGTTCCCGTTCTTTTCCGTTCTTGGGAACGAAAACAGAAATAATGCGTTCTTTCTTCGCTCGTCATGAAAGTCCTCAGTCCCTGCTTTTGAACAAGTAAAAGTATGAAATCTCCTTCATCTGATACAAAATATGGATGACTTTCAGCAACATTTGATCAGTTGAAACGATAGAATTTGCATTATTCATGCGAATAATGCACTTTTCTTCTAATAAAATCGTGAATTCCCTCTCACAAAAACTCTAATTATATGATAAGAAAATTCAAGAAAAAAAATCATGACGTATTGATTCTGGTTAGAGCCTTGAAGCGAATCGCTCACAAAGACACCTCTTGAAAGCTGAAGAGTTCCAACTCCCTCAATTATGGCAAAATTGGCGTCCCTTCTTGGGTTTAGGGACTCAATTACTGAAAACGTCAATATTTTAAGCATTCTCTCAATCTATATTATAAAATTCACTTTTGCCTGGAGTCAATTTTCCTAAAGTTTTTTTTTGCCTGGCATTTCTGGAGGGGTATGACTTTAAGTCTTGTAGCCAGTTCGAGTCATCGAAATTGGAATAGTGTACGTAGCTCCGTGGTACAAAGTGTAGATTCAGTTTAGTTGCTGAAGGTGGCCATTTAGGTCTCTGCAGATTTTAAATGAAGTTACAAAGAAAACTCTTTAAATTTTCTGTACCAACGTTTCGGCTTCTTCGTGAAGCCCTCTTTAGGATACAAATATTTATTCATCTATAAAAAATTATTCATAATACAAAATTAATTATGTTTTATCAAAAATGATTTCAGAAAATTTAAAGAGTTTTCTTAGTAACTTCATTTAAAATCTGCAGAGACCTAAAAGGCCACCTTCAACAACTAAATTAATCATTAAGGTCGTATATCCAAAAAACAAAAGCATAGGTTTAGTAATCGTAGGGTCGAGTGTTCACAAGTCCTCTAGGTCGGTGGAATTTTCACGCGAAAAAAATGGTATTCCAGCTCACAAAGCGATAGGAAAGCGGCTTGGAAGGGTCATTTCATGAACCGAAATTTCTCATTATTTTGGAAACAAAATTGTATTCTGGTAGTGGTAACTGAAATTATTCTCTTACCGACTCAGCTTCGGCTTCAGACTCAGTTTCGATTTCAGGACTTATACTACAAAATTGAGGCATTCCACGCTATTTCGAACACTTTTCAAACTTTTTTTTTCTTGATTTCGTTCATTTTTGGATATGTTGTTGAATGGCTTCGAGAAGTCATTTCCCATAGGAACAAATTTTTTTTTTCTTAAAATTCAAAGTATTCTTGCATTTTCTTCGTGAAACAAATATATGACGGGATAGGAGCATTCAAAGTTAGAGTGGAGTAGGCATTTTCGTCGTTTCTTCAAAATTTTAAATGGTCATAAATTTTGAAATTTTTTTTTTTTTGTTACCATGGGACACAACTTCTCTGAGCTATTCCAACAACATATCCAAAAATGAATAAAATCGAGAAACAAAAGTTTGAAAAGTGTTTGAAATAGCGTGGAATGCCTCAATTATAATTGTATTTTTGGAATCCAGATTAGAAGATCAAATTATATCCTAGAAATATACGAAAACGGCAAAATATCGCATATCTTGCAGTTATTTTTTCTTATAATCGCAAATCAGGAGATGCGGTAGCATCTCTCGACAAGTACGAGCCCAACACTCGGTCAGGCAAAGGCTACCGCACTCCTATACGGCTAAATACGACTCGAAAAATTTCAATAATTTTTTTTATAGTCAAAATTCCATCTCGTGAGATGATTTTCCGGTAATGTATTGCTTTTACCATTATCTTCAAATTTATGTAAAAAAAAAATTGAAAAAACGATATTTTATTATTAATTAAAAACGTTGGCCAGAATTCTTCTCCAAATCGAACTTTCTTTGGACATTGTAACTGTGTGTTAGTGCCTCACCGACACTACGTAGAAGTATGCGTCACGCAAACGCATCAGTAAACATCAAACGCGCTTGGCTTTGAATGCAAATATCTCGAAAACTATTGAAATTTTATCGAGACATGCAGCGAATAAAATTTCGAAGATGAATCAACGAATGCCATAAGCAAAACCCCGTTCTTCTACGACTTGTATTTTCCGAGATATTAATTTTTTACTGAAAAGTTTAAGAAATTAAACGTAGAGATGGGAAAGGTTAGTACGAAATCTACGTTACCGCGCGAGCGCTAAGAAAGATATCGTACTATGCTTATCGGCTTGCCATATCTCTACGTGTAAAACTCGTAACTTCAAAGTTTTTTTTCTTGGAAAATAAGCTGCAAAATTTTTTCAAATTCTAACAGGTCATTCCTTATTATTTAAATGATGAACTGTCGAATTTTGGGAAATTTTTCATTGCAGAGGTTTTTCTTCTAAACAATGCTCATTTATAGATAAAAAAAGAAGTGAAATGGCAGAAAAAAAACGCTAATGCGTTTTGAAAAAAACATCGACAAGTACGCGCCCCAATTATTGAAAAAAAAAAATATATGAAATGAGAATAGTACAAGTCCGGCGATCTACCTGTGCATTCCCTTTTCAAATTGATTCATCATCTTATTATTCGGATACTAGATGAAATTGGCATTGTACCATGAATTTGAAAAATTGAATATTAAAGGAATTAAACAAAAAAAACGTACTTGGAGTACCTGAGATTACAGGTCTTTACTTGGTACACCAAGTACGTTTCTTTTGTTTAATTCCTTTACTATTCAATTTTTCAAATTCATTGTACAATGCCAATTTCATCTAGTATCCGAATAATAAGATGATGAATTAATTTGAAAAAGGAATGCACAGGTAGATCGCCGGACTTGTACTATTCTCATTTCATATATTTTTTTTTTCAATAATTGGGGCGCGTACTTGTCGATGTTTTTTTAAAAACGCATTAGCGTTTTTTTTTCTGCTCTATCTTTACTCATATTTGAGTATATATTTTTCGCTCCATTCCAGGATATAATTTTTCTTCGTGGGGGGAGAGCTCTTTGGAATACGATTTGTTTTCACCCGGGTTCTTTCTTCGCTAGGAATTTTAGGAAAAATTCTATAAGTAGCACAAAGAGTTATTGCTTATCCACAATCGTACAGAACTCGTTTATCTAACCAGGAAACCCTTTCCGGCGTCCCTTTCCTATTTCGATGAACTTGGGATATGTTGTTCTTCATTGGGATTCAAGAGACACGTCTTTTTCTTATCGGCGGAGCAGCATCAATCATAGGAAGCGAAACTACCCCTTCAACCCTTTGCGTTGGCAAAATGCCTCAATCGTTGCGTAACATCAGGTATTGAGGTGGTTGTGCGAAGTGAAGGGTTCAAGGATAGTTTTACTCCCTAGAATTTTTTTCAGCTCATTAAAAAAAACGTGTCTCTTGGATTTTAATAAAAGATGATGTATCTCAAGTTCATTGAAATTGGACAGAGACACCGGAAAAGGTTTTTCCTCATGAGAATTCTTCTTTTGAAAAATCGAATAGACATAGATCGACAACCATGTGCGATATAAGGCGCGTGACTACTAACATTATTTTCAGAAATAAATTAATATCGAAAATGAATGTGATAATCGACGTGATGCTGCATCACGCAAATGTGGCTACAATTATATTCGTTAAGTTAGAACTATCTTTCGATAAATTCTTAATAACAACTATAGTTAGCAGTTTTTCTATTTTAGCCTAGTTCAATATTAATGATAGTTCACACGCTAGCAACACTTTTGTCCCGAAAATGAGCTCCCCAAGAAAACTTGATTGATTCTGACTAATTCGAGGGTGTAGAATCCGAATTTGTTGGTTATCTTGTTCTCCGATTTGCCTTTCTAATTGTTATCAACAATTTAATTGTTCAAACCGTTATAGCGCATAAGCTAGAGGGCTTACAAAGAAATACTTCAAACAAAAGTTGTTCGTCTTTTCAAAATAAAGAGATTGGTTTTTTTTTCGTCGTGATAACTTCATTTTTGATCGAGTTACGGCTGAATAACCGTTCAAATAGACCGTTGATGAGATTTGGCGCGCGAGCGAGATAGCGAGGAGAGTCTTAACGCGCCGTTGGAACGGTTATTCAGCCGTAACTCGGTCAAAAATGAAGTTATCATGACGAAAAAAAACCAATCTCTCTATTTTGAAAAGACGAACAACTTTTGTTTCAAGTATTTCTTTGTAAGCCCTCTAGCTTATGCGCTATAACGGTTTGAACAATTAAATTGTTGATAACAATTAGAAAGGCACATCGGAGAACAAGATAACCAACAAATTCGGATTCTACACCCTCGAGGGAGAGGAGGATTGTGAGTGCAAAAAATCCTTTTTCTTGTGAATGCAACGAATAAAAACCAGTCTGCAGTCTGACAACTGTAACATTGTCAAGATTTGAGGTAATCCTAGTGATTCCGGCAATCTATTTTTTCCTTTTCAATTTCGGTCAAGTTCGATAGAGTAGCATGAGGAGATATTTTTGAAATTTAGGTTACCCCATGTTACCGGACAAATAAGGCCAAAATTAATTTTCGGAAAAAATTAAATTAACATTGAAACTCCATAAGCGAAGTTCAGTTTCAGTTCAATTGCAACAATTCATGGTGACAGACCTATTTTTTCCTTATATAACCATATATATTCTTGTTCGTCAAAATCTCTAATAATTTTCGAAATCATGAAAAAAGCATGTTATCGGACATATAGCGACAATTAATTCAATTAATGACATGAAAACATCAATATCGGCCATATTGGTATTTGAAATCCGAGGATCCTCCAATCCCAGACCTCGATGCTGGCACAGCGTGAGTCAAATTCGGAACAATATTGAATATTTATAATATTATTCAATAACAATTTACCATTGTGGATATCGTTTAAATAACGATGAAATGTTACAAAATCGAAATAATTAGAATATTTATTATAACTTAGGAGAATAAAAAACTGAAGTAGATCACTTGGATCTGCCACTAAAATTACCTTAATCACATAATCCCACAACGTATGGGCTTTTTCCTCATACTTTATACTTTTAGAATCGATATCTTGACGTAACCATCAAAAAATGGAAAGTTTTTTTCAAGAAATTTCTAATTTCTAATATCTTGCTTCACAATCGATTAAAATCTTTCCTTTTTTTTCAAATTAAGTGCAAGAAATTTTTCTTTATCTCATACTTTAATTTCATTGAATTCCTAAAAAAAGTCGTACTGCGAGTGAACCACCTTTAATAAGTTTCAAACCAGAAACGAATAACTCTTTTTTTTTATTTTTTTAAATTTATCATACGAATAACTCTATTCATCCAAAATAACGTTATCTGGAAATTTACTGAATTAATTCCTTTGATGTTTGGATAAATTTCAAGTTAACAACGAATAACTTTATCAATCCAGGATTATTCTGAAAATTCATTAAATTAATTCACTGGTTATTCAAGTAGATTTTCTGAACTAGAAATCCCGAGTTCTGCACGTAACCTAGAATAATTTCCATTACATCCGTCTACTTACTATTTCTCTCTGTTTTTTGCTTCCTCATGGAAGCTTCGAAATCACAATTTTTTTCAAATTTGAGTTCTCATCGGAATATGACTCTTCATCCTCTGTGTCATTCGCTCTCTCTAGAATTTCGGCTTAAGGGGGGCCAGTGGTCTAGCGATCGGAAATTTGAGGTATTTTTAGTATTTTCTTTTAAAGGTCAAAATAATTTCCGAGGCTATTCAAACTTTTCAGGTATATTATAACACTCATGCTGCATCCAAAAATATGTTTTTTGATATTCAAAAAAGAATTTGATTACGTGAAACATAGCGCCAAACGATACTCCCTAAAAAAATGGACCTGGATGGTGGGTTTGATTTCGACTCTTCTATTCATCTGAAAAATAAATACCAAGAAAATTATTGATCAGTATGAGCGCAGTTATGGCCCGTACTAGAATGAAAGGAGAAAATTGAAAATTGATAGAATGACTGTTGCTTTTGAATCTCAAGTTCTACCAAAATTTCGATAACTCAAGATTCAGAAGTGCATCATTCTGTCAATTTACAATTTTTTCTTTTTATTCTAGTACGGGCCATAACTGCACTCATACTGATCAATAATTTTCTTGGTATTTATTTTTCAGATGAATAGAAGCGTTGAAATCAAACCCACCACTCAGGTCCATTTTTTTTGAGGGGGTCTTGTTTAGCGCCATTTTCACATAATTAAAATTTATGTTGAATTTCAAAAGAAAATTTTTTGGACGCAGCATGAGTGTTATAATGTACCTGAAAAGTTTAAATATCCTCGGAAATTATTTTGACCTTTAAAAAAAATACTAAAAATATCTCAAATTTCCGAGCGCTAGACCACCGGCCCCCCTTAATTCATCAAATAGTTTCCAAGAAAACCGTATTTTTGAAAAAAAAACGTTTTTTTTTTGCAGTATCTCGATAATGAATCGATCGATCTCGTCCAATTTTTTTGGGGAGATTAAGCTTAATGATAGCTACATTTGGTTCTCAGAGTGTAGTAAATTTCTGCCAGTGCTTTTTCTGTTTTAAGCATTGATCGAAATTTTTGAAAATTTCTTCTAGCGTCGAAAACTCAAGAATGAATTGAAATAGAAAGCTGAAACTTCGTAGCCTCATAGTCATAATGACTCTCGAAAACTGCATAGGATCTGTAGCAAATCGGCTGAGTAGTTCGTGAGATATTTGAGAAAAGCTATTCAAAAAAAGGGGTTATATTACGAAAACTATTATAGCTGATATATTGGAGTTTATATTTAAAATTTTATTGTAATGAGTCCAATGAATAGCTCAAGCTGTCGATTTTTTGAACCAATCATTATATTTAAATATTTCGAAAATCGATTCCTTTTTGAGTTGGAATCCATTACAATACCTCCATTCGGAAGCATACTGCCAATGATATTGACAAAAAATTAACCGACTCATAAGGAAGGGGGGGGGGGGGGGGGAGGCATTGGTACAGCTCACTGCTTATTTTTCTTCTCTTCTCCGTTTCAAATTGATCTTAGAGAAAATCTTGAACAAATGAAGTAACTGATAATGGTATCGCTCTTGGGTTATTGTCCTCTCGTGTTCATTATTTGAAGCAAAGTTCGAGACTTCTTGAAGTACAGTCTTTGAGAAGATACGAAGATTAACAGAATAAAAGTTATAATGAAGCTTTCGTCGTTACCCCTATCGCAATAGCTGACGTCATCTTCGGGTAAAGCTATGCGAACGTGGAGCACGTAGAACAGACTCGTACACGGACAACAACATACAATAATACCGTGATGCCATTTGCATAAGATGAGACCTTAAATATACCGTAAATTAACCTCCCGTCAGGGTAGAAGCCCGTTTGGAATACCAGCGTTCCACTAAATATGTCTCCGGACCTGGCAACGGTGTGAGAGGAAGAATCACGTTAACTCGCTGGAGAGACTGCTAGACGAGGGGAAGTCGTCCTAGTCCATATAAATAGACCCAGAGAAATGGGTGGCGAGTTAGTCTGTCTAGGGTGGCAGACACGTGAGGATTCCCTCGACTGACAAGTTGATTAGATCCACTCTTGACTCCTTTGATAGTACCTGGGCCTCAATTCTTGGAGTGACCGTAAATTGATCGGTGAACGGAAATCGCTTCGTTCACGCTAAATGTTCGTTGGCGGAATGTTTTCGTAAACGGAGAATGATTCGTAAACGAAAAAATTTCCATGCAAGGATAACGATAACACTTCATGAAAGTTAGTACAATGTAACTGCGAAACAGCTAATAACAAGTAGTTATTGTTTTCTGTTGACGGTAATAGCGTTTCAATCCATGTTGTAATTTTATGGATTTTTTACGATTTCATCTCACTCCCTCGAATCACATTGACGCATACCAAGTTCATCATCCCAGAATGGTTTCCAGTCCACTCGACGAAATTGTTAACAATACCATTTCTCGTAACCTGCATGTTCCCCGGTTACAGAGTGAAGTCTGCTTTGTTCAGCAGATTCGCGAGGCTCACTTCTGTAAGTAGTTACTGGATCATCTTCCTCTTGCTTCGGCAAGACTGTTGGTGTTGATTGCCCGTAGTGCGGTTACATGGCGTTTCTCGAGTGGAGATTTGTTCGATATTCTCTGAGTGAGGATAGACCAAAAGAATATGCCAGACAAACTCGTCCAAAAGCTATTGTGGAATGTCCAATTCTGAGATACACTTGTTAGAGGGACTGTTTTGCGAAATTTGCCCCTCTACCATAATCCAAATACTGAGTTATCGGAAATGTATTGCTCATGCTGTCCACTGGGGTCAGTAGTTTTCCGGAAAATTACCACGACCGGTTTAGCTTTAAGAGTTTCAGCGTGGGCAGCCTAGGGCAGGGAAAACGAGCGTACAGTGAGTTTTATTCATTTAACCGATCAAGAATCAACTGGCGCCCAAGTTATCGCGAAAGTGTATACGGGCTGGGACAAAGTACTAATAAAAAGATAGTACAAGTATTTCCTATTCACTCATTTTCGAAAGGTTTCCTATGATACTGCCCTTCATTCTCTCAAAGTAGTTATTTTATTAACAAAGTTTTCGCTCTTCATTGCCTCGATATATTTGCTCCGGGAAACATGTTTACTACCGTTATTTTACGAGAACATTCAGGCGTGTTATCACCTTTCTAGAGCACTGCAAACGCATCAAAACATTGATCTTGATCGAAGGAATTCTAAACCAAGGAAGGAAGAGAAAATTCAGATAGTATTATGTAGATACTGTTGTAGATATCACTGAAACGAGTAGGTAGAGTAAAACACGAGACTTTTTCATACACGATTGTGTAGACTACATAAAACTCCTCGAATGTTTCTTGTTAATTCAATAGTTTCCGAGATATTTGTAAATTAATAGTTATAAAAAGGAATAATCCACAAGATATTTGATCATCGAAATGAGAGATAACTGATGTATTTAAATACATGTTGAAAGTATCGATATGTCGATTATTCTAGTGAAATAGCGCAATCAATGACACTTATGTGTAAAACATTCTTTGCACTATAATGCGGAAAAAAGCTCCTTTCCACGCGCTTTACAGTTATCAAAGAGTGGACTTCATGAGTACAGATTGAAAAAATTATTGGTTTTAAAAGTTCATTCGATTATCCCAGAAAAAAATCTTCTTTCTAGGTACACAAGGAGGCACATTTACTCCACAACGTGAAAATCCATTTTCACGTGCACGTAGAAGTCAACAGCGTCGTGATTCAAATGTATCAAATGCTAGTGAACAAGTACCACCGTACTCAAATCAATTTATTGGATGGGGACAAAATACACCACGTCGTGAATCACATACATCTGACAGTTCAGACGATTCATTTGGTTCACTATTTACATCTGGTGGGAGTAGAAGTACTCATACAGGTACTACTTCTGGTACCACTGCATTCCTCGTATCGGATAGTCATAGTATAAATGGTGAGTTATTTAAATAAATTATTTTGTCTTAAATTATTGAAAGTTTTATAATGATGTTTTCAGTATGGAAAAAAAATCATAATACATGGATAGTGTTTCCCAATTATTATTGACAAAAAGATACATGTTTGAAACTCTGTATTTTTATTAGTTTTAGAGATATTTGCGAAAAATTGGCTTATTTGGTTGAAAAATTTAGTTAGAGGGAATTGGCAAATGTTTTGGCATAGAAACAAGTACAGAAAATTTTCCTGATAACCTCATTTATAGAGTAGAGTGGGAGCTTTTTAGAAGAGTATCTCCTGTAAAACTCCCTACTTTTCATAAAATTTTGAGATATCTTGAGGGAATCAATCTTGTATTGAAATTGATGCATTTCATTTTCATTACTAATTTTTTTTTAAATTCCTTTATGCTTCAAAATTACTTGCAATTCATTGTTTTTCTTGAGGGAAAATTAGTTGAGCGTATGGAGTCGATATCAAATGATTTTTTTCCGTGCTATAAACAACATGAAAAGCAGTATCGTGACGTACGATATGTTTGATACTTAAAATCAACGTTATCGTTCAGGGGAGCCAACTGATTTTGAACATTCAACAAGCAGTACGAAACCACATACAGTTACATTGTGCAATGCACAAGCTGAGGAGTATCCAGCCTCAGTCATGCATGTTTCATCAGGTCAACGTTCGATGCAGTCAGATGAAAACGCCGATGATCACTTGGCTGTGTGATTCCCGTACTAATAGACATTCATTTTTCCAAACAATATTTGAAAACAAGTTTTACGTGTTACTTATGTCGATGACAATGATCAATTAATCATAGAATTTATTTTCATCATCGGTTCCTCAAGATAGCATTGTTCGTGAAGAAGTTTTATTTCTGTACGTGAAAGAAAAAAAAAATTATTAACGAAGAAAAAGGAAATATCACGTATCGTGATGCGTTTTGTTACTCACTGAGGAAAGAATTATATTTTTTTCTGATAATAGATATAAAATATCTTATTTTTTATGGTGAATACAACCATTGTTTAAATTTTTTCTCCTTTAATTTTCAATTTCATTGATGAAGCGATGGAGGAAGATGAGTGGATGATTTTTTATTCAGCTTTATATGAGAATATCTCTGAAACCAATAGCTTTAAAGAAAAATATTGAGTGACGCATTCTGTAGGAAATTAAATGATCGAAAAAACAAAGTTTCTTGATAAATTTTGCTGAACTTTATTTTTTCCAAGTTACTAAAAAAAAAAATAAGTCATAGTAGTTTTTATTATGTGCATGGAGTGCCACTGTTCTGCACAAATAGCATAAAGTATTTTTTTTTGTAATATCTACGATGAAAAGTTGGCTTTTTTCAAATGATTATAAGGCGTGTGTAAAATGTTTTTTTTTGCACGAGTATAGAAAAGATGTTTTCAGACATTAGTACTGAAAAACGCTACTGTAGGCATCAATTCATGAAAGAGCTAATTTACACACGCTTGACATATCTGAGAGAGTAAACTATATGCGCAGGTATTATAAAATAGTATTTTTTGTTATAAGTGCATAAAGAATCACTTTTTCTGTGCAAGTAATGACCAGTATTTTGTGGGATATTTGCGGATAAAAATTTTTTTTTACATAGTATTGGAACGCTTATGAAATAGTACGGCCGATGCGAGAATATGAAGAATTTCTCTACGTACTAGTGCGGAAAAGTAACACTTCCTGCGTTTGTACGAAAAAGTGTCAGTTGGAGGTGATTCTACAATGGACGCAAATTTATTATTTGCATTGCCTTACCAAGGTAATGCATATGTCTAGATATGTTGCGTATCATCAACGTCGACACAGGTGTATTGAAGAATCATCTTGAGAGATTAGCCCGGAGAATTGGAAATTACACACATTTCATATTCCTATGAAAAAGTGAATTTTATGCGCAAGTATAACCAAAATATAATTTTTATACTCATCGTCATTCACCACTTCATGATTGATTGACTTCTTCAACAAAATTTGACAGAATTTGTATATTCACGAGTTGATTGAAAAATCAAATTGGAAAATCATGGAAAAAAGAGAGGAAATTATAAAAATAAAATGAGATGTAAATATGATTGTTTTACATGCTTGTTGACTCGTTGTACGAATCTGTCAGTGAAAGCATATTTCAGAGATGAAACTCAACTTCCTATTTGGGAAATTATTATCACATTCCTCATTCCATTTGGAAGCGCGGAATTGTTATAGTATCACTCAGTCATTTCAATAAAGAATTTAATCTAAATTAATACCAATAATCATTTGATAATAATAAAAATAAAATTAATAATATCGTTGATAAAAATAGAAATAATCTCAAAGGTTTGGGTGCTTGGATGTTGAAAAATTGACAATTAAACATAATATGAGAAGAAATTTCTATAAAAATAGTGATTAGTGAATCTAAATTAATATAATTTTTATAATCAATCGATATTTGCATGAAATTAATGAAGAAGACGAAATCAGAAAAAAAAGAAATGAACAAAGAAAAAGATGACACTTGATTGGCACTCTAGCCTGTGATACAGAATGAAATAATTTCTAAATGTATATAATTGTTGATACGATGAATTTAATGACCAAAGGTGTGGATTTTTATTGATGCAGGGCATAGTATAAAATGAAATTTTTGAAATAATTTGAAACAGATTGTACTAAAATTTGTTCCATATATTGTGTCGCTGTGTATTATATTCGGTTAATCAACCTGAGTCTCTAATTAGCCGTAATTAATTATTTCAAAATTAATGAATGAACTTCATAGTGTACAAAATAAAAAATAAGGAAGTTATAAAGGTTTTTCATATGAAAAAAACGAATTTTCCACCTCCCATTTATATTAACAGTAATGAAAAGAGAATACTAAATCCACGAGAATGTATTATGCAAAACATGCAAACTAAATGTGCGAGTGAAATGACCTCAAATACTGCCTGGTTTAAACAGCAATGTACAGCGATTCTGATTATTGAAAAAAGGATAGGTGGAATTTTGTATATTAATTTTTATTCAAACAAATTACACTTCTATCGAAAATTCAATATAATTCTCTCTTTCTCTCTCTTAACGTAGTACCGCCAATACTGCACTAGTCAGTGGTTACAGTGTCTCGTTCGATTCACCTAGTATTTACACCCTATCTAGCGCCCCGAGTAGGTTGGAGAGAGAGAGAGAGAAAATATATAAACTAAAGTTTTCACAGCTATTCACTAATTACTGCTATTACATGCTCGGAAGCGGCATTTTCAAGGGTTCAAAATGTCTTATACATAGTTTTCTATCATTTTCCCTTTTTTCAATCCAAATCAGAACGCTCAATTTGGTAAAATGTGCGATTTCCCATAAGGCTCAATGTTAAACTCCTGAAATTTCAAGTGTCAATATTTTTTGACTCGTTCTGGGTAGTTTTTTGAAAATTTAATTGGATCATCATCTTATCATAATCTACGAATGTGCCAAATTTCAGAATATTCGGAACGGTCAATCGAGTACCTAATCCGTACTACCTAAGCCCCTCAAGAACATGGTCCATATATGTATATGGATCGGAAAGTCTGTTCCATTGGCCGGGGTCCATATACTTTTATGGACCTTGTCGCGTATCACTCTTTGCGTATCAAGCTTTCATATCTTTGAAACGAAGTAACATTTTTGAATTTTGAAAAAAGATATGGAACTCCATTCTATAATCTTCCATTACAAATGTTCAAACGTCTCGTTTATCAAGGTAATATTTTCGGAAAAATTTCTTTTTTTCTCTTGAATAGCCGGGATATTCATCTAGCAGATGGCATTGAAAAAAAATTTTTCCCTGTTTATAAAAATAAAAAAGAGATTTCGCCAATAGATCTCGAACTTTGCAATGCTGTGGCATCAAGGATAAATTTTGGCTTGGATTCTTCATTATTTCATTTTATTAAACGATATGTGATAGATATTCTCAAAGACTAATTGTTCTGTGAGTATCATATATTATAAATAAAAGTTGTTTAGGTCCCACAACTTTAGCAAAAATATCGCGCTAGGTGCCCGACCACTGGGAAGTTCTGCTCGTCCGAGGCCGCGTACTTGAGGGGTTAACCCATGCTGAATCAAAAACTTCACGAAGACCCGCCTACTCCATGTACAGGAGCCCGATAGTGCTATGGTGGATGTGTCTGTAAGTCTGCGTCCAGCAGTGTTCTCTGTAGAAATTCTATTTAGAAATTCGAGGCATTTTTGACGTTCAAAGTTATCGTAAAATTGTTCGAGTTTTTTCCATACAAAATTTTTTATTTAACACGAGAATTGATAAAGTCACCTGAGTCAAAATATTTGTATTGATAAGCCGTCAGTATTTATTCACAAAATTCAAACAATCGCGAACTCAAACACTTTTGAATCTACGTATGAGATTACATAACAGGAAAAAATATTTTTTTCGTTATTGTTTTTAATTCGATATATCACATGCTTTATAAGTTTTGTATGAAGAATAATGATCTGAAATTGCTGCGTGTGAAAAGCGTGTAGAAAGAAAGACGATTTCAAATGTAAGAAACTTGCTACTGAAATTAATAATAGAATTGCTCATGCGGAGTTGTGGTCGAAGCTCTGATTGAGAAATTTTGCCTCTAACTTGCCGAAGAATTGCTGCAGATTTTGGTTTTACTTTGACGGCAAATAAACGCCAGTTCGAAGACATTTTCATCGGTAATTGTTTCCTACAATTTGGCCATAGTTTGCAGATTATCTTTGCAGCATATTTCAACTCAAATACTCCGATAACTTTCTCTCGTTATCGTAAATATTTAACGTTAAAATGTCAACAATTCACACTCGAATTGCTGACAAGTTAAACCTAAGTTATGCTCTAAAATTTGAAACAAAATTTAGAGTCATCGGCAACTTTTGCTATCTGGGTAGGCTATTGTCTCAATTGTGAATAAATGAATTTCCTTCATCAATTCACGCGCATTCATCATAAATACAATTTACCGGATGAATGAGAGGAGCTTGGAGCGTGGCACATCAACACTCTCGCGATTTCCGTTAAATAGTCCTTTTTATTAACAACAATAAAAACCTTTGTTATTTAAGGGGAGACGTCAGGTCTCTACGGGGTGAGGTGTGAGGGGCAAAAGATCAAAGGATCCGACAGCTCTTGCCAATCTAAGATAAATAAAATATTCTCACATATTTTAACATTTCGGCTGGGTTCAACTCGAAAAAATATTCATAAATATCAATTACTATTTTCCCTGAATCTAAATTTCGTTATTTTATTTTTTTCTTCACTTTCAAATTTTATTTAATTAATTATCGAGAGACGACTCTGAATGAAATAAGTTGGTACCATAAAGGTACGGCCTCATGCAGACGCTTGACGCTAGCGTCCAGCGTCAAAACAGGTCACGTGACACTATTTTAAATTTCCCACCGCTGAAAAAAAAATTTAGCGGCAAGCGGTCGCGTCAAAAAGGAAAGTTGCTTTTTTTAACATGTTAACCTCACTAAAATGAAACTCCATAATAATAAAAAATTATTGTTGGAACCTATATTTTCATCATTAACTAGTTAATTAAATCATGGGAGACATTTATTTGGTCTGAAGCGATTATTCGCACCAATTTATTACATAAATTGCACAACACGTATTTAGTATGGATTAATACTTTGACGCTCGCGTTTCTAGCCAAAAAGCTCAAATTGTTCAGCTTTTTCGCTGGATTTTTTTCAGCGGCGGGAAATTCAAAATAGTATCACGTGACCTGATTTGACGCTGGACGCTAGCGTCAAGCGTCTGCATGAGGCCGTACCTTAACTATCCATGAGGAGATGATTTCATTGGCTGAGCACGCTGCCGCTCATAACCTCTAAAAGTGACATGCAAAAATTCAAGTACTCAGAGTACTAAACAAAAACAAAAAGTATAAGTTGCCCAAGGCCCATTTTATATTTTATATTTACCTATTGATATTCTTACTATACTTTAGAAATAAAAAAAACAGTTTCCATCGTAAATTAACAAAAAAAAATGAAGAATTATCTAAATTAATTTTGACTATTTTCAAAAATGCGCGCGCTTTTTGCGTTCAGCGGTTTTACAAATGGCTCCAGTCTCGATTGAAAAATTCAGTTTTTTCAGCAGTTTTTTCAATATTATAAAAAAACGGCTTAAGGAAAATCTGTAAAACTTCCCACGTAAATTCTTTCAGTAGAATTGAAGTAACCTAAAAATAATTCATAATTTTTTTAGGACGTGATAAACGCATGGGTGTGCTTGAAAGTGCCAGGCCATAAGCTACCAGGTTGTGGATTTTTTTTTTAATTAATTTTTTATAATATAATGGCTTAAAGAAAAATTCTCATATTTTTTTAATACTCTCTAAATACTCCAAAGTTGATGAAGAAAAAAAAAAAAGTACACTTTTAGGAAACTGATTTTACTGACGTCTCCCCTTAACAATAAATATTATTTAATCGTCACTTATTTTTTAATTTTTTTTAATACTCATTTAATGTCGCCATCTTTACGTTAAGATTATGCCAATCAGTGACGGAGGGTCATGGTGTGTTTTTGGACAAAGCACTTGTAAACAATTTTACAGTGGTGCTTGTTTCATTCGACAGAGACTAGGATTTGAATTCGGAGCTTCGAGTTGGCAATCCGACATTCTACCGAATGAGCCACCGTTCGCCTTATTTTATTTATTTAATTATTATTTGATTGGTTGAGAATGATTGATTATCTTGAAGATTTAAGAAAGAAATGACTCGATCCATTCTGAGAAACACTTGTTACTCGTGTGCAATCTGAATTCTGACAATAGAATAAGAGGGAGAAGGGGTGAACGAGATGGCAGGTGTTTAATTTGGCGCGTTCGAAGACACCTGTCCATCAAGTGGTGCCTCAGGTGCCAAACTGACAAGGTCAGGGTCAAGAGGCCGATGACCGATAAGGTAGAATCAATGTGTGTGTGTGTGTGTATGGGTCAGCTGTCAGTTGAAATTGTCGTTAAAGACTTTACAGTTATAAACCAGAATAAGGATGAACACTCAAGTGTTTCAGGATAGCCGTGCAGACTAAATCGACAGCAAGCGAAGAAAATTATCACAGGAACCCGAGTTCGAGTCCAGGCCCTGGAAAAAACGTAATATTTCGGGAATCGCTCGACCGATTCTCATTTTTCTTTTTTTGGCGTAATCTGCGTCAAAGATGGGAAATTAAAAATATATTCATGACTTCAAGTAATATATTCATTGTACTAATGAACAAAATGTGCAATTGAATATAGATTGGCTGTGGCTCGTGGCCACGAGAGGGACTCTTCTGAGAGGCCCTGACCGAGTCTCTCGACGCTGGAGAGACTCTCATTTTTTCATCCTGGGTTAACACGTCAGTGCAGGAACCTTTTTCTGAAGTTCCGTTTTGCTCCTTATCCTAATTTCTCACATAGAGAATTTTTCTCTGCGCAGTTCATTGTGCTGTGGAGTATTCTCCTCGGCGCAATTCAATGTACAGAATGTTGAAATATGCCTGGAAGTACATTTTGAATTTCGCACTTCCAATCTTAATTCTAATTGGCTTACAAAAGAATCGAATTGGGAGAGTAATTTCGGAGAATGGGCAACTTCAGGGGGTGCAACTTTACTGGAAGTCGACTGTATTTCCACATGTTATGCGTGTAAGCTCTGCAAGGCAAAATATCGCCTGTAGCGGAACTCCGTTGCATTCTGCAATGCAAACGAAATAGGCAGAGTATGGCTCATCATGTGATCAAAGTAGTATGGTCAAGAGACAGTTGAATTGCTCGGTATCTAGGAGGAAAAGAACGAATGAAAAATTTGAAAATGACTATTTACGATTAAAGACCTTCCTTCTGACTTGATGTCAGATTTGTTTTTGATAAACAAATCCAAAGAAGAATTTGCGAATTATATTAATTATTTATCGATTATTACTCAAACAGGGGTATGTCATCTGACTAGCGTATTCATGTCTATGGCACTGCAGCAACAATAGTTACTTATTACCAAGTTGTCAGATAGTCAATTTTTTTCGTATACTAGATCGTAATTTTTTCTCCTCCTTTTCAAAACATTTCCCAGATTTAAATCTTTAACTGAACCTGAAAATTGTGAAATCTTACAATGGATGGTTCCAAATAAGTGAATTCCGAGAAAAATCTCAAGAAACCTCTTTTGTAGGGATAAATCCTCCTAGATGCTTTCATTTGTGAGTTAATTTCTGAATAACCTACAGCTGATTTTTCGCGTTACCCTTTTTTCCTTCATTACTGAATTTTTGAACTAAAAGAAGTTCATTAATAGAATATGAAAGATAATTGAGGATATCTCCGAAAGCACTCAGGTGAATCAATTCAAACATTGAAACTTCCAAAATAAGATGTAAAATAAACCTATGCATATGTATTTACAATTATTGCAATGCAATCTTCATTCAATTATCATGACAAAGTAAATTAATTTATTCCGTTTTTTTAAAAACATTTTTCTCATCAGATTGAAGAGTAGAGAGTACTTGAAATCGTTTGGCCAGTGTTTTTTGATTGAATAGAGTTTGCAAAAAAATATCAAAGAGCATTTTATTTAGTGGCCCAGGTGGAAATATGCATGACATATTCTGACAAAAAATGTTATAATGTAACAAAAAATGGCAAACATATGACAAATTATCAGGGTGATGGTAAATTCTGTCATAATGTTTCCTTTTTTGACATATTATGACAAAAAATGTCATTTTTTTTCTGACCAATAATGACCGATATGTCAGATTTTCTCATTGACCGGAAATTACATAAATTGTGAAAATTTAACATTTTTCGTCAAACATATGTCAAACAATGACATTTGTTCGAAAAAATTTATGACCGTTCTTGACATTTTATGACATATTCTGATTTGTCATCAATTGACAAATTGTGGAAATCAATGAAATTTTTTTGTAAAAAATATCATACCCTTTCGAACATAATCTGTCATAATTTTAGTAGTCATAAAATGGGGAAATATGACATAATATGTCACAATTTGTCAGAAAATGAGTGAAACTGGTAGTTCCGAAGGCGCCGCTAGAGTGCGCATTGTCGAGAACTAGTCCCTAAGCCAGCTATCGTTTTAGAAGTCATAAATTCAAACGGGCGAGCCAGTTTTCTTCGTGAATCTGATCGGGCAAAGATAATGCTCAACAAGATTACGGCATTTCTGATATTATCCGTATGGGTCGTTCCCATACGGCATAAAAGAATAGTACCCGTTTGTGTTGGCCTTCCTACTTGTGTCATGCAATGCCATATTCAGTCCCTTATTCTTCAACAAGGTGTACGACATATTATGACATGAAGTCTTATAGTATATTTGGATAATTCAAAGAATGGCACAAATGCCGAAGGAATATGTCGAAATTTGTCCGATAAGGACAGTTTATGAGCAATTATGTCAAATTCTGACATAATTTTTCTCCAAGATTCAGTTAAAATTTGTCATATAATAATTTTGACAGAATTTGAAATTTTTCTACTGAAAATAACAAATTCGGAGAACGAGTTTGGAAATATTTTGTAATTACATCTCAAAAAGTCTCATATGATGATAAAATTTGTCGTTTCCTGTTATTTTTTCTCATTTTTTTGACGTTTTTGTCAGAATATGTCAAATTCACCAGAATTGTGTGTCACACAATGAAATAAAAAAAATGACACATTCTGTCATAATTTGTCAAATTATGACAGAAATTTTTCTGGGAAATCTTGCCAAAATATGACATACTGTTCCAATTGATGGTCAAAAATGCTCATATTTTGACAAAAAAAGTCAAATTATGACATTTTATGATAGATTCTGTGAAAATACGTCAAATCATGACGGATTTTTTTAGAAAATTTGTCAAATTCGATCAGAATTTGAAATTTTTTGCCAAAATTTGACATTCATATTTCCACCTGGGGGGAAGCTGCGATGAATTAATCGTGTCCGTTTTAAGCCTTTCAGTGGTGTGTGATTCCTGCCACAGATACTACCGCTGACTCAATGGATTTCCTCGGCTTTTACTATGCCGGATAGACTGAAACAATCGCTGATACACATTGGTGATAGCTACAGTGTGATAGAGCAGTATAGAGTTGTCTTACTTTAAATTTTATGAGATAGATAGACTAGATTATTCTTTGGGATAAACTTGATTCATGCGAGACAAGACACGTTGCAAGACACTGTGTGTTCTATTAATTTCAAGTGTTTGGGAATGTTTGGAGCCTTACCTTCTAAATGGATTTTTCAACACACTTGAGAAAGCTGAGTGGCTGTAAGTCAGCCGAGGCTGTTCAAAGTTTTCCTCTTCCCCAGTGGAGTGTTCCCCCGAGAATGAAGCAGTTCTCTTATTTACGTCCAGTTAACTCCTCGTTGCGTAAGTGGACTGTTTGGATACTGAAAATTATGGAATTAATACAGGAGCCAATTTGAATGGAAAGTCAATCATTGTAGGAAGGAAGAGAAGTATTGTGTTGAAAGTCAAGGAATTTCATACGATTCGAATTTTTCAACATACGACCAGTGTCAGGACAGTTGATCAGCTATTGAAACGCCTTCATAGGTGTGTCGGAGTTGATATCACGCAGAATGATGTTAATGCTTTCGTAGAAAATCGACCGACGTAACCGTTGATTTCCTATGGAAAATTCATGTTTTTTCTCCTGAATTTCATCTTCAAAAACACCTGTAGATACGACTGTAAACTTATGAGTGTTTCTCTTTATTTCAAAATTCTATAGTACTGTCTTCCTTATCAGTCAATAAGAAATCCAAATGATATGGAGGAAACTTGAGAGTTTGATGGTTCTCTCAGTTCAAAAATACTTTTTTTTTGGTGAATGAGAATGGACTGATTTTCGGATCCGGAAATATAACTATTCCTAAGATATATTTGATTCGAAACATCCCAAAAATACATACATTACCCGGCTTCAACTTTAACGGTTAATATCAGAAACTGCATATGCACATAAAATGTTAATCCTCTATCAAGATAATTCTATAATTTCTAAAGAAGTGTTACATCTTTTCCTCAGTTTCTTTTATATGAATAATTGTTAAAATAGGTGGAAATAATTTTGAGGCTGATAGAATCATTGAAGATGTTGGAAGTGATCGAGACTTGCTTTATCAACTCATCTCTTTATCTCTCCTCTCCATAAAGCTGAACATTGTCATCTCCATTTCAGTATCCAAGAGCAGCACCTTGATACGAGCAGTACGATTACCATTATGATAGTAGTAATTATTGCAGTCACAAGTATCACGAGATCACTCAACTCTGGGACAAATTGTAGGCTGATGAAATAGATCACTAACAACAAAGAATCATTTGATAAAACAATTAAATCAATTTCATTATAATAACGATGAAAAATTTATTGGTGCTTCCAAATACTAACACAAAGTCGGAATTGCGAGAATGTGTATTTTTCTCATGATTCGGAAAAAAATTCAGTATTACACACGTTGTCAATATAGCGTTGAAGTCATGTGATAAGAAGTATGTCACTAGCATTTGAAACGTAGAGACCCAACGGAATTACTTATCGCATTATCAGGTAGGTGTGTTGTAGGTTAATTATCATTCCTTTTCTTTTCCTATCACTCCACCTAATATAGGCAACTAGAAAGGAGACAATATTAGTTTTTCAACATAACAAATGGAGAATATGAATACGATAACGATATTTCAGTGGACTCAATTCAAGTCATTTTGACAGATTTTCGGATGAATCTACAAAATATGAATTAGGGCAAATAAATGATAATTTCATGATTATAAATCTGATGAATTACTGACAGTGATAAAAAATATCATCCGTTGAGATACCTACTAGCTTGATTTTTCAATTCCTGTAAGTTGTGTATAGAGCAGCAGCTTACCGCAGGAATGCGTGCAGAGAACAGACTTTTCTTCGTGGAAATCACGAGATGCTATGAGGCGATACAAATGTAGAGAACGATTCCTAACAAGTGCAGAGGCTGCAGCATGCAGGAGGATACGATTTGAGAGCCATCCGAAAGCTTTAGAATCAGCCAGAGGGGGAGTACGTCGGGAGTTTTCGAATCGTAAAATTTAGTCTTGGACTAACTTCGTGAGTTCATTGGTTTTTAGTCTGGATTTCAAGTCGGTTGTAGACCTGGGAATGCAGCTTCAAGGATACAAACCAACGCCCATTTCGTCGAATTTTCAGGAGTTTCGGCGGTATTTAGTCACCATTCCAATTGGATTCATAGGTTTTTGGCCTAAATTTTTTCAATTGAATTTTAAAAAATCGGATCGAAAGAATAAAAATAATTGTGCTTTTGGAAATTAGATTCATATTTTGCTTTTTATTTACTTTATTTGTGAAAAATTCCTTATGCATACATATCAAAATATAGAAATCGAAATAGGCTTACACCTTTGTAAATCATACTTGATTCACTTTTTCACGTGAAATACTTACTTGCGAAATACTTGAAACCCAATAATATTAAGAAATGCAATAACCTTAATATATAGCAAACCATCAATCTAAATTGGCTCATATTATTGTAAATAAATATTTGATCATTTTCACCTAAAATACTTACATTTGAAATACTTAAGAGACAATAACATTTAAAAAACTGATCATTGAACTATAATAATAATGAAGTTCCATTCAAATATACGTATACCAGAATCGCAAATAATGCTGAAAACTTTGCATCACGGCATATCATTCAAGAAGAGGTACGTCCACTGGTGGTTGACGTTGAACTGAAGAAGTTTTTCTTCCAATTTCAACCGACAGCTGAAGAGTAACAGAGGAAGAGAAAGATTGATTGATTGCAATTTATTACTGTACAGTATGTTGTACAAAGTGATTAGCAGTTTACAGCAGGAAGCAACATAGATTAAACTTAAGTTTAGTAGAAATTAACAAAAGTAGATGACAGCACTACATGTACCAAGTATTTAAAGGAATCCAAATAATAAGCAATAAAAAGAAAAATGGAAAAAAGAAAAAAAACAGTATTATAATACACCATTGCTCCAAGAAGAGAAAAAAATAATAATAATATTAAAAACTGAAAAATCAATAACTCACTAGAGAGAAAGAGAGATCAGGATAACGAAGCCTACCGGAGGCGACATGTGTTGTTTTATTACTCGGGCGTAATCGAACAAGAGAAAAAAGCATTTATTACAATTTTGGGGAATACCCATTTTTTCCGCTGTTTAAAATTTATTCAATATTTTCCCATCTCCTTTTTTATTGTTTACTGTAAATTGATATGAAATATAATTTGAATTATAGGAATAACATTCAGGGAAAATCTTCACTATCTACAATGAACTCTCTATAACAGAGCTGAGATCAATTGAATTCAATTGAGAGTATATTATTCATTTATTTCAATCAGTTTGGGAAATAAATTCGTTATAGGATATACGTAATATTAATTGCTGAAGTGTTATGATCTTTTTCATTCAGTGTGAAATATTAATTATGTGAAGCAATGATCTATTTCCTAAAAATCTGAAGGAAAAAGATGAATATGTCAATTTAGACTTTGGAAAAATTGACCTCAAATTGAACAAGCTTGAAGGACTTAGAAAAAAAATCCTCAGTGACGAAATTTTTCTAACTTTGTGAAGAACTTAGAATAATTGCAGCATCCAGAGACTTTTGTTCTGGTCGGTATTTCGTCTTCCCTTGAAAGTCAGTGGAGACGACGAACTCATCGGTAAATTGAGATGAACTTGAAACCGATTTGGTAATTTTCAGTTGGTCGGTTTTAGTTCATAGAATGCAATTTTTATACTCTTCCCCGATGATTTTTACGTGTTTCAAATTGAAAACCAAAGAAATTTTTCGACTCAGGTCGTCAAGCGGGACAGTCGCTCAGCTGTTCCGTTCAAGAGGTATCTATCACAACAGCTGTACAAACCTCATTCTACATCTTCTCTTTATCTCCTTTTTCTATTTCTTTCCTCTAATTAATGTTAAAAAGGTAAGGAGTTACCGACTGATCCTGATTTACCCCGGGATCAGGAGGTCAATCAAAACGAGGTTATTACAAATATCGACACCAGGGGTAATTTGGGGGACCACCGGCGTGGTTTCGCGAATTATCACTTACTTACTTTTCAAAGTCGGAGCGAGAAACGTGCAAAATGTACCATCGAGTTAATCATCGAGTGCGAGTGAGAAAACCCACGCCGAGTCGATAGATGCATGGTGGAAAAACAACGAGTCATTTTTATGGGTTTTGAGTGAGCACTAATTGAGACATTTATCTAAATTAATCGTGATTTACAACCGGGATTAATATACATTATTGTGAGAAATGAGTTTAAGAAGAAAGAGACAGTTATCAATGAAAAGACAATTATTAGAGTCACTGAAATTTATCCACGAGTGAAATCTAGTCACGAAATTAAAGAGCTTATATAATTGTATAGAAATGTATCGTGTCACTATCATTTGAGAATCCTCAAACAGGTCCTTGTGTTCGTTAAGGTTTGTATTCGTTCTCGTTCCTGAGGGCCGGCTGCGGAGGCAGTTTTCATCACCGAGAAACTCGTCAACACCTTAAAATATACAGTCCACTTAGAGAAAATCATCAAGGGAATCACGGTGAGTGGCTTCGGGTTCCTTCCAGTAAAAGTCACGGCAAGAAATTGCCATGATTTTTAACAATTAAAATTTCTTTTCAACCCGAGATGAAAAATGAGAGTCTCTCAAACGTGAAAGAGACTCATCTCTGTGGCGGAGACGAGTCTCTATTCGCGCCACCAGAGCGACTTTTGGGAGACTCTTGGCTGTCTCTCACAGAGAGACGCAGCGTCTCTACTTGAGAGACGCTCAGTGAATTTCCGCACCCAATCTATATTTAATTGCATAATTCACTCATTAATGCAATTAATATATTGCTTGGAGCAGAAATTATATCTATAATTTTCAGTTTCTGATGCAGAACACGTCAAAAAAAAAAAAGTGAATCGGTCACACCGTTCCCGAGATATTAATGTTTTTTTTCCCGTAGGCGGGATTCGAACCCGGAGTCCTGTGATGCTCTCCTTCCCTTGATGTTGATTTAGACGTCACGGCTATTCTGAAACACTTGAAAGTGTTACTCCCTATTCTGGATTTTAACCGTTCTTTCATTCACAATAATTCATTGTGAATAAATTGCATTTGTAATCGATGCAATTGAATTTTTCAATGAATAGTAACCTGAATCTGATATAGAAATAGAAGATAATCGACAAAATAATTTTTTAATATTGAAAATTGGAAACATAATGAAACGAATGAAAAAGTAAAAAATAAATGAATAATCAGGGGAGACCGGGGCAAAAAGGGGTACTTTAAAGCACGTAACCCCGGACCCCATTTTGCCCCGGTCCCCCCTATACACCCGATATTTTTATTAATGAATAAATTCATGAATTTTTCACATAAAAGAATATTTTTTTGATTTAAAGCATAATTTTTTTTGGACGCCATGTCTTCTAAATCTCAATCAACGAAATTGTTAATGAGAAATGAATTCCATTCAATATTTACAATTAAAAATTATAAATGTTAATGAAAAAAACTTATAAAATTTTTCAATTCGATGAAAAAATTCTAAGTCCAAGTCTCTGATGCAGAGACGTGGAGTATTTGGAAGTCTCTCTACTGAAATATCAGCAATGAGAGACTTTGAGAGACTTGCGTCTCCGCTCAATGTACTGCATCAAAAACTCAACGAATCTCCCGAAGACGCATCGAGTCTCCAAGAGACGCTGGAGAGTCTCCTGGAGACTCAATCGTCTCTGCGAGACTCTAAAATTTTATCTCGGGAAATTAACGCTCCGATAATTAATAGTAGTTAGAAAACTACCGACGGCCTCACAGCGAGTTGAAATATCTGAAATCGAACATCTGATTTGCGAAAAAAAATCAAGAAGAATAAAGTGAAACAAGAAGTTGTACAATTGATCATGATGTCATCAAGAATGGGGAAGGTTTGCTTCTTTCTTCAGCCAGAAGCTGAGTTTCCGAAGTGAAATTCTGTGATATTGAACAAAGAACAGGTAAATTCATAAAGAATTTCCAAAATTAGTTTTTATGTTTTCTTCTTCTAGTACGAGTAATAGAGGATTTTTTCTTGCACTACATTGCCAGAGTTATTTTTTTTTTAGATAGGTTCAGTATGACCTACTTCATGTAAATCCACAAAAGACTTGCAAATAAGGCGGGTGGAAGTACCACCATTCTGAAAAAAAACCGTTTGGGCCTGTATCTTCGAAACCACGCACTTGAAGCCCACAATGGCAATGCTCTTTATTGTAGATAATTGAATTTCCTATCTTTTTTGTCCCATAATTTTTTTCGTATCACTCACCATTTACGACTTATAAGACTATTACTATTTCTTCATTGACTCTTTGACTGATAGCTCTTCTAATAATTGTTTAAACAATAAAAGACTAGTAAAGTAAGTTTGGAAAATGATAATCATTTTGTACAATTTTGAAAATAATATTAAGTACACTTAAGTTAATCAAATTCGGAATATAGTGTCACTCCATTGTCAGATTGCTATGATATTGTTGACGGTGAATTTAAGTACAGTTAGGTTAAATTGGTATCATTACTCCAACATTTTTTCGTTAAATTTTGAATATAATATTCATAGTTGAGTTAAGGAGGAACATCAGCTTTCGACCTAAAACAAAAAACGGTTACGTTTTTATGAAACTTCGAGGACAAGTTCATTAAGTAATCCAGAATATACCATAATTTTTTCGGATTTTTCCGAAAAGAGTTCACTACTTCCGGTGAATATTCCATGGTCACTGACCCTTGGAGCCAGGTGGGCTCATGAGAAGGAGGGGGGTAATCAGTAGTTTGACCATGCTCATGGTATCACTAGACGTCCGATGACCGATGATTGGCTATCTCTCTCGAAATTGCACGACTCAATTTCGGATACTTTACACGGTGGATAAAACATTCCAGTGGATAGGGATAAACGCTCTAACCCCTTAAGAGCAAGGTCAAGTGCAATTTCCCAACCGCATAAGTTGAATAAAATTGTATAGACGACTTGTGGGGACACCTTACCCACTTACACGTTTGACTACGCAACTACGTGCTCGCGGGTAATATGGCGATTTCCACACTCGATGCTTGATACACTATTACTGAATCTCAACTCGTCAATCATATACGAATGTTCAAGATTTTATACAAGAACTGCCTAGCAGCCACCTGCACTTCCCGATCGTTTCAGAAAAATCCATAACTTTCGGTGCGATTGAGTTGCCACCGAACTAACTTTTTTATGTGAAGCTTCCCACTTCCAATCTCAAAAGAAGGCATGATAAGCAGCCCTACGTAGCCATCTGTGCACGTGAGAAAATCTCTCCTACCTAACGCAGAACAGGGATATAGTGTTGTGAAGATAGTATTGTAGGAATTAGAGCCATGGAGATGTCGCAAAATTGTATTACTGCTCATTCATTCATTCGATTTCATATTTTTGCCGCAATAATTCTTCCACGCTCCCATTTTTTCGAATCGGGAATGCCCGGAAATTCTTCCGTTCCAAGTAGTTACTAAAATTTTTCATTAGGAAGGCTGGAAAACTTAAATTCAAGACTTTGCATTCAAATTGTATGAAGACAATTATTTTTGGAAGTATCCCACAAAAAATAATACTAAAGCTAATTTGATTTGTCTTGTCTTACCCCTCCACTACTGTACTCTTTCCTCAATTACATGAATATAACTTTTCCTATGGGAGTTTGTCGAATTCTGGACCACAACAAAAGAAATTGACGAACAAAAAATTAGTCAATCTCAGTCCAGAACTATTGGATTAGTGGTGTTTATAAAGAGTGTTCCGAAGCATTAAAGAATAAGAGGGAAAAAAATTGGGAGAAGAAGCAGAGGAAAATAACAAGGAACGTGGAATAACAGAACTTTCTGAATTGTTGATGGCAATGTTTACCCGAGTGGGGGAGACCAACTGCGTTCTCTATCCTCCCTTCATCCGATTTTTTTTGTGTCTGTTATTTTCAAGTGGAAAGTCAAACTATATTGGAGTAGTGTGTTGTAAGTATCGAAGCTACCAGATGTGTTCCTATACATTGTAACGTGATATTTGGATTACGTTACTTTTTATCGTCTGGGCGCGTAATTAATTTTGAATTTTAGTAGTTTTGGCACCACCAACCAAGAATCAAAATAAGCGAATCACGAGAGTTCAATTTAAGTAGAAATTATGTAAAACTAATGCCGATTGGTTAATTTTGTATGTTAACGCTCATTGGATTATCGTCAATTGAGTTGATGTCTCACGAATGGAAGAGGGAGGCACCAGATGGACGATGATGAGGAAACCGACATTATCTATGGAGTTGGTTAATTGGAGGAAAGTTTTGGCGCCAATGACGAAATTCATCGGAAGAATTAATTGAGACGTTTAGATGAACCTTGGTTGCATCCTTGGACTAAATAAAATTGTCCCAACTCTAATGTCATCGATTTGGAGTTTCTCAATTTTCTTCGTTGGAATTTATCGTCATTGCAAAAGGAAAATACTTAACGTCAGGTTAAGCTGTACTGAATGACGTATTTTGGGATCGACCAATAAGGAACGTCCTTCCCAGAAAAGACGCCTTAGCCGGTGCACAGCGCTTGCTGTCGGCTGATTCTCGTTTGGTGTGCCGTAGTGAAAACACATGTTTTGTCGTGTTTTGCACACTTTGTTAACCGCCATTTTTGCACTTTTTGGAATAAATTAATTCATTGGAATTAATTGTATTAATTGTCGTTTAATTGAACTAAAAGAAAAATATGTTCACGTGGAATAAGTTGGGAATAATCTGGTGAGCAAGTTTTTGGTTAATTAAATTTTGTACGGTAATTTAATTTCGCGAGTCAAGAATTTTATTTTTTTTAGCGTTATGACGCTGTAGAAAAGTGACGCCGCGAAATTAATTACCATTTGTCGGCGACATTTTTGTTTGATAATTTTGGAAACATTCAATTGAATTATTTTTATTAATAAGAATAATTTTGAACTCTCGTTATCGTCTCTTGAGAAAATATTTTTTTTTGGAAAATATTTTATATTTTTTTTTAATTTAATTTATTTTGGAAAAATTTAATGTCGCGAATGAAAAGAAAATTAATTAACGGATATTTTGGCGTCGTGGCCAAAGTTAATTAATTTTTATTTATTGAGAAATTTGAGTCTTGCGACTTTCTGGAATTTTATTGTTTGTATTTTTTTTTGTTTTGTAATTTTCTAGTTTTGGAAATTATCATGAATTAATTTTTTTTTATGAAATTAATTTCATTAATGTCATTTAGTGGCATATCGTTTAGTCGGCCATGATATTTGGGGAAACTTTCTAGGGAAAGTTTCCTAGGGAAATTTTCTAGGGGAATTTCCTAGAGAAATTTTAGTTACTTTTGTTTCGTTACAGAAGAAAACTGTAGGTGGCAGCACCATTGAGTTTCTGTTTGAATTTAAAATTGAATTATAATTCTTTGATTGTTTTACTTGATTTCGTTTTGACGATTAATTAATAAGTTAATCAATTTGTTAATTAATTAATTTTTATATTTGATTATTTTTAATTTAAATTTAGTTTCAAAGAATTTGTTTGTAATTAATTGTTTATTTATTTTGAAATGTTTTAATTGTTTTTTTTTATTTTATTCAAAATAATATTTTTTTTATCGTGCTGCGCACTTGTCGACTAACGCAGGGGTTGAATAATTTATAACTTGAATAATTATTTTTTTTTATATAAAATTTTATTTTATCCCCTAACTCATTTGTTTGAAACTTATTTATTACTTCTTATTCAAACCCACAACAGCGACCTTGGGAGGAGACTGATCTAGTTCGTGCTGAATAAGGGAGTATTTGAGTTTGTAGTTTAAATATTTTGATTACGATTTTGGTTTGTTGTTGTTTAGATCAATATAAGATTGATCGGATGTGGTAATACATCCTGGCGCCCATTTGGATTTTGGTTTTATTTTGAAATTTTGTTTTTGGCTATTGGGTGCTTCTCAAGCGTGCTTAATTGTCGAGCTTACCGTTAGGCTCGAGAATTACGTCACAACATATTAACTTCATACATGGATATGTAGATAGTTTCAACTGTTGAACGAGAGGTAAAAGACAAAGACAATGAAAAAGGGGAGAAAAAAAATTGTAAAATAATGTGGAAGATTGGGATAACCCTCGCGTTACTGTGGCGAGTGCTTGCACGTGCCTGCAACAATGCTGCATCCAACCATACCCCATCCCTCCCAACCATCTATACAACTGTCTCCGTTTGTCTTCGGTTCCCTCGCTCACATGCATTTCCTCCCTCTGCCTCATCTCATCACCCTCAATTTCGTGACCCACCTCACAAAGACTGGAGAATGTCCGAACAACAACGTCAACTCAATTGAAATCGTGACTCTGTTGGCTCCCTTTTGCTACATTCTATACTGAATTGAATGCTTTGCAATGGATATCATGGTTGAGTATATTATCTGATAGAATTTTCAATTAAATGAAATACAACTATCTCTCCCATTGCAATCATTATATACCTGAAAAGGTTGGTATTTAGTTACATTCCTTGATGAAAATTCTGCATATGACAATATTTGCGCACTCGAAATCTCTATTGGAAACTATTTCACAAGGTTCATAACATTGGACAAAGATTGATAAAATGATAACCGTTCCTTCCTTCAACTCGACATTAAAGAGGAGTTAGTTTGAGCAAGGAAATATATTTGGAACTATAACATTGACTATTTCGGTTGAATACCTTAGTGACCCCAATGTATATAATATGTATTTTTGATAGAAAAAGATATATTCGCAAAAGATATAGTTGCAATTGACATTCAGTCACTATTTTCTACTTTTGTATGAGCATTAGACTGTGCCAAATTTAACGACTATTTTTTTTTTTCGGCTCCCAAGTGAAAATTACATTTTCCGTTACGAAAAAATAATACTCCCCAAATCCGGGCTTCCTATCTTTTTTTTCCAGTTAGCGCTCGCGTAAATAAGCATTTTTCAAGAGAAATTAAAAAAAAAATGATTTTAAACCTCAAAATTTATGGGATATGATTTCTAAAATGCTGATCGTCCAAGGATCAGTGCAAGAATACCGTATCTTGCTTAGACTTCGAGACATTCAAAGAAAGTTGATGATAAAGAGCACTCAATTTGTCTACAAACTTGATATTTTTCTCTTCCTCAACATCCATTTCTTTTCAAGAATATTTCGGAAAGTGAGCGAGAAGACGAAATTTTTCTGAAGATTTTTTTTTTGCAGAGAATCTCGAAAACTACAAAAAGGGTCTCTATGAAAATTTCATTATCTCGCTTAGTTTGAGAGACATCCATCAAAATCCTACGACCAGAACATAGACTCATAGATATATCAAAATCTAACGGAGAAACGCCCTTTTTGATTCAATTTCTTCTGAAGCTCTTGAAACTTCAACAAAGAAAGGATTAGGGCAAAATCGTGCTATCTCGTTTAGTTTCTGGGATATTTATCAAAAACAAATAACAAAAAATGAACTTATTTTAGAAAGAAAAGTAACTCTATTCCAATGATTTTTTGAGAATATCTTGGAAACTCAGCGAGGTAAAGCCATTTTGACCTAATCCTTTCTAATAGCTTGTCTTGAAAATCAAGAAAAAAAATCAGAGTGAGATCGCTGCATCTTCCTCCGTTTCTGAGTATTCTCAAAAAAACTTTCGGGAATAAATAATTCGAATAACAAGGAAAGTAGTTTTTTTTTTGTCGATAGTATTTCGAAAATAACTGGGAAGCTAAGCGAAATACAACGATTTTACCTAAAGGCCTTCTGTAGAGAATTTCTAAGGCTATGAAGGATTGAAGCAAAATAGCGCTATTTTACGTAGTTTCTGACATATTCCCAGAAAATTATCAACGAAAAAAAACCTTTTCCTGTTTTTTTGGTTTGTTTGTCAATTGTTTCTTGAGAATATCTCGGAATCTGAATAAAATAAATCAGTTTCAACTTTAAGCTTTCTTGTCGAGAATTTAAAGATCTACAAAAAAAGAGAAAAGCAGAACCACTCTATCCCACTTAGTTTCCGAGATATTCTTGAATAACTGATAATAGAAATTAAACAGTAACAGGACAGGTATTGTACTAACGGAAGAATCGACACACGAGGCATGCCGAAGCCAAAGATTATTTGGTGGGGCATGGACGTCGAAGAAAGCCGATGTCGATCCCTTCGCTAGTCCTACTATGACGAGCAATGCTGCAGGGATACGAGTGCACATGCGCACATTCGTTCTCTCTCTCTTTCTTTTCCCCCACCACCAAAGCGTGGAAAAGTAACGCAACAGCGTTGAACGCGAGGACTTCGTATAGGAAGTTTCACTTCAAAAAGAAGCTAGCAACATCTCCTGACTAATATTTGGAGTAACATGTTGGTAAATCACTCACGAATGTCAATCACTATAATTGGTGCCATGAATATAAGCATCAACGTTATGAATATTGATTAAAAACTTCTGAGTCAATAAAAGTTGTGAGTAATGATGAATGATGAAATGATATAATTTTTTTTTATATTGTTTGCTATTATTATGATTTTCAGTTGAAGGAGAAAATATAGAGGAGAATTGAGGGACGAAAATTAGTTCTTTGGATCATGAGGATTGTCTAGAGAATGGAATTCACAAGTTTCAATTACACATTCATTGTTTGATATGTGTATAAGAATAAATGTTAGTAATAAATTGAGGGAAAATTCGCTTTATATTTGGTCTACAAGGCGTGTAGGCCATTCTTTGACTTCGTCCACGATTATCTTCGTTGAGCATTGAATTCTCGAGGGAATGATGCGTTTTTAAAATTCTTAGAGATCATAATCCATGAATTTTGAGGTTTAAAATCATTTTCAAAAAATTTTCCCTTGAAAAATCCTTATTTACGCGAGCGCTAACTGGAAAAAAAAGATAGGAAGCCCGGATTTGGGGAGCATTATTTTTTCGTCATGGAAAATGTAATTTTCACTTGGGAGCCGAAAAAAAAAAATAGTCGTCAAATTTGGCACAGTCTAATGAGCATATGTATGAATCGATTTCAACCCTGTTATTGGCCTCGGCTGTTGGGTTGTGGTTCACAATAAATAAATAAATAAATAAATAAATATTCATGACTGATAGATTATAGCGGGTTTAAACAATAAAAAAAAATATTTATTTGTTATAAGAAAGATATTTATTTGTCAGCGTGTCTGAACACGTTCGACGCTACAACCAGAATGAAAAATATGATATATATATAAGAAGCGTCTTCACGCGTAGATAGATGTAAGAGAAACACTGTAGCAGGCGCCACTAGATTCTTTCAATTATACAAAAAAATATATTTCCATAGCCGTTTCAGTAACACCATTGAAACCCATGAAAATTAAGTAAAACGCAGAGTACCGACGATGTAAGCACGGTGTTTCTTGCACAGTTCCAACACTCAATCAACACCAGCTTCACACCGTATTTATAAGGCGTTTGCACGGTATTTACGCAGTGTTCAAACAGTATTTCTATCATTAGCATACGCATTATGAGATTTAAAATGAAAGACATTTTCTTATTTGCCAAGTTGCTTTTTAATAATCAATACTGTACAAATATTATTCTCTTAACATTAGGAGCGAATTCACACCTCGCTTGCACATCTCCTATTTTGCCCGAAAATTTGATTCTCTGACGATTTCTCAGTTGTAAGTCTAGGGATTGTTAATATTTTACTGATGGGAATATTTGATCCCGGTCGGGATCGAACCCACCTCCTTTGGAACATCAGTTTATCACCATTGATGCCGAGGGAATAGCATCTTCTTTTAAATTGAATTTCGATCCTCATATCCTCATCATTGCCTACCTGTCTGAGGCGAATTGAACTCAACTATGATTGTTGAAAAAGGATTCAATGATCAGAAATAATTTACTAAAAAAAAAATGATTTTTGAATTTAACATAAATTTCAAACGTTCAACTTTTCATCACTAGCGTGATAAGCGCGCCACCTGCTCTGCTACTTTTTGATGTTTGATTTTCATTTTTGCCAATACAAAACTTCAACAAAATTTTGATATTTTCATGGAGTCCTCCGGAAGAGATGGAAATTATCGATAATTATGGAATCGTCTTAAGAATTAGGTAAAAATATGATTTTGTTAATAAAGAATTAAGAAGCGATGCTACGCTGCCCGTGCATGTGAATGCGAGAGCTTCATTCAAATTGTGTTATTGTCAAATCGTGCTTTCATTTTCGATTTTCAGTCGTAAACATAAAAACTTAATTCTTAATCATCTTACCGTGTACTTTCTCCACTGACAGGAGTATATATTATCGAATCACTATTAACCCTCGGAGTACACTAGAGGTCATTTTGACCCCGAAATTTTTTTTGCCCTGAAATATGATGAAATGGATGGAAATATTTGAAATAGTCGATTCCGACGCTTAGAAGCTTTTTCATCCATATTGGCCAACTTTAGAAAAGAGGTTCAGTTTCGATCAATTTTTTCACCATCAAAAAATAGTTAAATCAAACCAATGATGATTGTATTCGAAAGTACATTGATTTATCTACAAAAAACCTCATAACATAGATTCCGAAAGAATGCATAGTTTTCGAGATGTAGCACTCAGAAAATGGATAGGGGTCAATTTGACCCCGTGTGTGCTCTGAAGTTCTGTTCAGAGGTGTGTACTCCGAGGGTTAATTAAAAAAAAAATTAGTCTTTAATAAAAGTAGACAGGAATTACTTGTTGACTATTTGGCAATTCTGCATGTGATTCAACACGGTGGCGCAGCGCTCACCATGTGACGTACAAATTTGGATAAAAACACGCTAGTGTCGAAGAATCAAATCAAGCAGAGGACATTTGGAATACTATAAATCATGGGCGTTCTGTGACAAACAATTGTATAAGCTATTGAAATATCACTTGTTTTCTCTGGATAATAATTTTTTAAAATTACTTTTGATTACTATTTTAGAAAATTTATTTAAATATCACTTCAAGAGAATTCATGATTGAATTCCTTTCTATTTGCCAATAAAATATCTATATTACTTGAAATCTCAATTTCTCTAGAAAATGTTGAAGCACGATCTTGACATCACTTCGAGTTTCACCTTGCCATTCGAACAATGTTTAACCCCTCAAGGACGGGGTCCATACCTCGTATCGACCCTCCCCGTTAACATTGAAGAATCATTTTGACAAATACTATCACAGATATAGAAATTTGAAAAATTGATTTGGGGAGATAATGGGTAGATAATCCATTATCTACCCAAATCAATTTTTCAAATTTCCATATCTGTGATAGTATTTGAGAAAATGATTATTCAATGTTAACGGAGAGGGTCGATATGAAGTATGGACCCCGTCCTTGAGGGGTTAAACACCGTTGTGAGGACACCGTGAGAATGCTGAAGGAATACAGCAAAACATCAGGTGAACACCGTAAAAACAGTATCTCAAAATCGTGTTTCCATCGCGGTACCGAAAACGCTGAGGTTATTATACAAAAAAAATTATTCACAATATATAATTTCATAAAAAATATATGGATTATTCCATCAAATAATTTCTTCTGAAATGTGACCTTCACGGATCTCTTTCAATTTTCGTGAAGTTATTTCTATATCAAAATAACGACTCACTGAAGAGTCGAGCTCTTAACATCCAGTCCTTTCGTAGTAATGATTTTTCGAATTTTTCCGATATTTTTTATTCAACTTGTTTGTTACTCTTCTTCGAAATAGGAATAGAAACTTTATTTAGGGCCAGTTTCCGGGAGTAAAATTAGCGTTAACTTTGGTTTAGCTTAACATTGGTTCAGCTTAAACCACAGTTACCGTAACTCTGGCTTAACAAGAAAAATGGAGGAATAACAGTGATACCACCACTAATTGCAGCTGTCAATGGTGTCGCTCATAACCTCAGTGCGGAAAGCTCACTGTCTATCGTGAGGTTCGAATGTCATCATTCTTTTCCAAACGAGAGTTACGCTAATTGTGGTTCACGTTAAACCAGAGCTAAGCTGGCCGCAGTTAGCGCTCATTTTACTCCCGGAAACTGGCCCTTAAGCCCTGAAAGATGCACTAACGATGGAGAAGGTTTGCACTATGACTACAAACAAGGAGTGATCGAGCACTGAAGAAGTACGAAAACGCAACAAAATAGGAAATTGGTACAGTCTCCAACCATTTTAAACATATTAAGGCTGAGTTTTTCATTCGTGGGTTAGCTAACCCGGGGATTAGCTTGCCCTGGGGCAGCGCCATTTTGGAGACTTTGATTGTATGCACCATCTTCGCTGGTAAAGTTCGAATCTTACGTAGGCAGGATATTCCTCATACTTCGCCTGCTTCTACCTTCCTGCGTGAGATTACAACTTTACCTGCGAAGATGGCGTATACAATTAAAGTCTCCAAAATGGCGCTAACCCTGGCGTAGCTAACACCAAGTTAGCTTAATCCCCGAATGAAAAACTCAGCCTAAGTCTGTGCGCTATTTGAGATTCTAGGCTCATCAGATGAATAAAGGCGAAACTTGTAGGGAGAAATTGGTGTGAATTTTTGAATATGTTATTGATAACTTCAATTGACAACTCCAAGAGCGCTAGGAGACAGGATTTATTGTACACGATGCTGATCTCGAAGATGGGTGTTACAGGTCCAAAACTTGATTGGATACAAAAATATGAGTTTCAGCGCTCTGCCAGCATGAATAACTAAAGTTCAAAAAATACATCGAAAAACAAGTCGGGAAGTTGATAGATTTATAGCAACAAAGACTCTCGGATCAAAAAACGTATTATAAAACGATACTCATACATTTATCTCCGAAGCTGGATTGAAAATTACGGAATATGGCTTGAAAAATATATTCAGGGTTGATTTCAACAGGAGAATACACAGAACAGAATAATGCCTTGCACAATGCGTTCCAGAGACGTCTCATAGTTACACCACCCAGTCAATAATATCAGCCGAAAGAAAATGATTGTTACCTTTTTCGATAACTTTGGAAGAACCATCTCGGAAACTGAGGCCGATCGGAGAACAAACCATTTTCCGAACTCCAAATGTCTTTATAAGTGTTTTGAAATCTGGTGAGGCTACATCGCATACGTCAGTATAAGATATTTCCATAGTAAAAAATTAATCCACTATTCCCTCAGCACGTATTCATCTATAGAACATTTTGAAATATGGCTCCAAAAAGTGTTTTTTTTTTTCAAGTGTTCATGAGAAAAGTGTCCTTTTGATAGATTCACAGAGTAAACATTGCCCCAGATCTGTGGGTGAAGGTGAGCCACGTAATAAAGAAATTGCTGTACAATTTCTTTTTTATTTTTACTTTCCCAGTACTGTACACAGATTTCTTTTTCTGTACATCCCTTTCCATTGCCTCATTCCGGTTTCCAGTACTGTACCGCATTCGCACTTAGGACTTCGGAAAAACCTCTATGGGGGAACCTCAGTCGGTACAGGTGTCTCTCACTTTTTCCGAGAGACTCCCGCTCAGTGTAACCAGCTGAAGCGTGCAAATTTTTCCCTGCAACTGGGATCGAAGGCGGGACCCTCGAATTACTATTGCAACGCTTGGACCATTTGGCCACATCGTCGATTTGTTGTATAAATTATACCAATTATACTTTACATTCAGCAACACTGCTTCACTGGCTGGCTGATATCCTATGATACGTTAATTAATGAAAATAATCTACCCATTATTTGACTATATTCATAACTATTACATAACGTAATTCTTAAATTATTTGAAATCTTATTTCATTTTGCCTTTGTAGGATGATGGTAGATATGTATTTAGATTGTGCGCTTTGCCGAGTACTGAGCCTCCTGGGCCCCTCAGGGGTGCATGCGTTTTAGGCTGATGTCGGTTAGGTCCCAGCAGCTGGTGATCAAATGATGTGAAGGATTGTCCATTTGTAGGAATCGTGGGTCACGTTCCATGTTGTTCAGCCTCAAATTTTTCAGTACGTATTCGTGAACCAGTATCCTGTGATGAGTCCCACTGTACACCTTAATCGGCTGTGGTTCTGGTTCATCAGCTAGGACGCTAGTTCCATTAAGGAACTTGCAAGCATCAATTTTTCTCAAGCATCACAGACTTTAAATTACCAGTCTGATACTTTACCAGTTGAGCTATTGCGATTTCTGGGGAGTTCCAATCGGTTTCTTTCTGACTCTTAGATGCTTTATAGTGAAGGTGCCTTAAATCCTTACTGAGGTATCTTAGTTTATTGCTTCATGGAGCTCCTTTCTCTCCCTCGCGCATTGATTCGACTGGACAACAGGCTTCATCGGTCAAGGCTCCGTCCAGCTTCATTTTGTGAACGTTCCAGCTAGTGGTCCTAGAGTTCCTGCGCGTCATTTTCCGTTTTGGTGGAGACTCACACAAGGTTAATGGTTTGGCGGTCTGATAAGGAGTCCTCGCGATCGACCTTCTAATTTTTGCAGAGCCGTGTTATGGTCGTGCTGCTCAGTAAAATATCGATCACTTCCGGGTATTCTGGGGTGCGATTCTCAGGGACTTGTGGAAGTGTGGAAGGTAAGTTCACAATGAGGCCCGCAGAGGACTATGTCTGATCCAATTCAATGGTGAGCATGCAACCCATTGAATTATAGTCAGCCGTCGGCTAATAAACAGTCAAAATCTAACAATCGCATTGAAAATGCATCATTAAACTCTTCATGCGTTATGATGTGGCTGATTATGACCATAATGAAGAGTTTATTAATGCCTTTCAACTGTGAGTGTTTGTCTATAACACTCCATTCATCCTATGGCGTATCGTCATTCAATGAGTTGCATGCTCACCATTGAATTGTATCAGTCGTATCCCTCTGCTGGTTCAAGCATGAACCCACCTTCCGCACTTCCGCAAGTCCCTGAGAATCGCACCCCTGAAGTGATGAATATAGGTCTGGAGCCCCTGTTGAGAACCTTCGGGATTGTTAACCCTTCGTTGCTCGCGTCATGAGCGCGGTGCCGCCTTTTTTACATTCATTCATTTAGTTTTACCTTCATTTTTACCGATGAAAAAATTTAAAAAAATTTGAATGCTCTCATTGAACCATCTAAAATGCATGTATACTATCGATAAATGTAAAATCGCGTGTGAATTGAGTGTAAATATTATTTTGTGGATCATGGACTGAAAGGCGGCGCTCCACCGCCCGGTGCGACTACACGTAAAATCCCCGTTCAACTTGCGCTGTTGCAAATCCGTTCTCCCGCTCTCACTCACTGGTCCCAAAGACGAGAACATAACCTTCAATCATCTCACGGTGTACTTCGTCCACTATCAGTATTGTTGATTTATTAAGTTTATTTAATTAGAATGGTAAAGGTGTGAAGTATAATTGAAAAGTTGGTTAAAATAATTCTTCTTTCTGCATCAATCGTGCCTTCGGGCGTTTTCTGTTGCAGCTCGTTGCATGCATCTTTTTGCAACCAACATTTAGAAATATTGGTTGCTTTTACTGCATATTTGAGGCTTATTCCTAATTTGGGTTTCCTAGCACGTGAGTACATAACCTGCAATAATCTGGCGGCTGTCTCTCTCATCTGGGTATTTCTGTCTTCGTCATATCTGGTGGAATAACATCGATGCGTCATCCTGTGGGAATCGCCAGAGTTAGGGACTGCTTTTATCGACTGCTGTTATATTACCTGCTTGCAGACCCAACAGCGAGGGACGTAGAGGCCCCTGAACATTTCATTGGCGTAGTGTGAATTCATCCGCTATTTTTTCATTAATTTTCTTCTATTATCTCGCTGCTGATATGATGAATATGGATGGTGTGACTTCGCTGGGTGTTCCACTTCTCTCCGGGGATCTTGGGATTTTTATGCCGACATTGCAGATGATCTCTACGCAGCTTGCTGCATTCCATGCTCGATCGACGTCATTCGAGGAGAGTATTGAGGCTCGCATGGTGGCTTCCCAAGGAGAGTTTTTGGATCGGCTTTCTGACTGGATAAGATTCCAGCATTAGTGCTCGAAGTAGAGGGGATTGTGGCGAAGTTTTCGGCTATGGAAGAACGCTTAGAAATGGTGGAGGCTGCACAGAGGGATTTGCGCTGTCTTGTAGGAAAGATGTCTTCGGCTGTTGCTTCTGATGTGGTTCCAGAGGTCATGGAGAATAGGTTTGGCTCAGTTGAAGCTGCAATTAGGGAAGTCTCAGACTCTCTAGCGCTAATTAATGCTGAGAGAGCGAAAACTACATCTGAACTTCTGATCTCTGGGTTGCATGCTCCTGAGACGGTGGATTTTGAGGGCTTGGCATTGGCAGTGATACGCTCAGTGTGTCACACCTCCGTGGAAGACAATGTAATCTTTGTAAGGCGAAGTCATCGTAAGCACCGATCAATGGGGAATGCTGCTGCTTCTACTGCTGAGTCTACTGACACTGGCCCTAAAAGAGAACCGATTTCTTTAGTAGTCACACTATCTTCAGGACTGCTGGCTCACAAAATTCTTGTTGCTAAGGCTCGCCATGGCAAATTGTACTCATCCCAGCTTAAAAATTATCTCGTGTGAGTTTCCGGGGCTCCAGTGCCTCTCAAGTCCCCTCTGATCGACTTCAACGAATTTCTGCCACCGGACCTTCATGAGTCTCGTCGTGCGGTGAGAAATGCAGCAAAGGAAAAGGGTTTCTTTACCTCTGTGCGTAATGGTACCATCTCTATTAAACGAGCGAAGGATAATCCTGGTACTCGTATCTCATCACTTCATCAACTGAATAACTTCTGAAAAGGCTCCTGTTCACCCTGGCTTTGCATGCTTTTTCGTGCTCTTGACTCTGACTCGTCTGGGTCTTAAGCTTATTCTTTCACCTTCAAGTCTCAATCTCTTTTTGTGATTTTTTCTAGTTTTTATTTTTACTATACTAAATACCATATAATTAGGCTGCTGTTTTTTGAGCTTGATCTGCATTGCGTCTGAGAATGAATCTTTCATGGCCTGAGCTTTGATAGCCTATAGTCATTACTTATCTTTTCCCTATTACTCTTTATCTCATCATGAGCTCAGACAAAACAAATGTTGTTATTATTCGACTTATTTATACAGTATAAATGATGATATTTCAAGTGGTGCTATCACCTACAATTTTGGTAAATCTATGCTGCGTTGTATCTTATTATAATGCCCTTTGTAATTTGTACAACACACTGTACAGTAATAAACTCTTAATCAATCAACCATATCTTATGAGTAAAAACTGCTTAACTTCATAGTATTTCAATTTAGTCTCGTTTGGGGTCCAAGTTACACCAAGGGGATTGAGTGTGTTCAGAGTGGTTTTCACAAAAGCATCTTAGGATTGAACAGCATACGGGTAATGCACTAGTAAGTGCGGATGTGAACAGGGTTGATTCGGCAGCTAGAGTCTGGAATTTGACCTGGGGCTGGTGGTTGAGGGTGTTGGCGTTGGACAGGCAGAGACTAACTTTTCAATGCCTTCAGGCTCAATTACTAAGATACATAAAAGTGAAACAATGACACAGTATAACTGGGCAGCACAAATTTTCGCACTCATTCAGTTCGTCGACCCATATCTTGCCTGCCTTGCCAATACTCTCAGCCTTGAGATTTGGCATAATGCTGCAGGCATCATTATGACGAAGCTTATGGAAAAATTAAGTGAGGAGATCAGCTCATAGATTAAAATTTTGAATTATTTACAGTTGAAAGATTCGAGCTCGCTACTTCATCGGGGTTACCTCAATCAGCAGGTGCCTCTGCAGATGAAAAAACTCGTAGCACAATTGAGAATGGTGAGTCGAGCTCGTGTCTCCCTGTATGTCAACGGACATGCGTGTGTAATTAATCCTGAGCACTTCTGTCCATGCTGCGATAGCAAATTCACCCTCAATACAATCGAACACTTTGTCTTGAAGTGCCCCTTTTTTGTTGTAAAAAGACATTCACTACTTCAAACAGTATTCGGTTGAAACTATGACTATGCCGAAGTATCGATGGAACATATACGTGAGACCTCGAATAAAAGATGTATAAAGGCGATATTCTATTTTGTCATAAGCAGTTTAAAGCAGGAGCTAGTCTAATTGAAAATGTGGATCACACGTATTAAAATAATGTTAATACTACACCAAATTAAAAATGTGATTTTTCTATTGCAACAAAGATTTTTTTGTATCTCCATAAATAATAAGCTACTACTATTCCTATTTCAATTCTTTTTCACAAAGATACAGATCCCAGGTCCCAGTTCAGCATGAACGTACAGCAAATCTCTACACACGGTGTTTATACCTTCTATCAGTTTCCTGTGAGCCCAGGGCTCCTGTATTAGCGATATGTTCGTATATCTCATTGCTTACTGCGAGTTAATTTGAGAGAATGTGGTGCGAGCAATGGTATCGGAAACCAAACCTGCCTACACTTCTCTATCGGCTGACTCTGAGCGTAAGGCCTATGTAATGCGTTCGTCAGCGTTATCTCAGGGTCTGTGAAAACGCATTCTTGAAGTATGGTTCAATTGTTACAGTATTTACTTTTCTTATAAATAGTTTCTTTTCAATGTACGAGTCATTTGACGTATTAATAATGATTGATTTCCAAGCACAATTGCTTATTTCACCATCAGACCGAAGTATTTCATATCAATTTCTAACCATGTTCTTCTCCAAAATATTATTGGTGAAGTATCCTGAAATTTTAATTATGACATTCGGAGGTAATAATCTGTAAGTAAAATGATTTTGACCCATCGATTCCAAAATTGTCACTATACTCATACATTCTCAAGAAGAGCAGTCAGGTTGAAGTGGACTGCACCTTGAGGGGAGAATTTCAAAGATTCCGATCCCCGGTACCAATCTCTAACCAAAAAGATGATCCCATATGAAAATCAAATAAATAACAAATTCATAGGGAAATTAAGAGGATTCAATCATTATCCGTATCAAAAGGTATAAACGTCATTACTTATCATTCTGGGGGATTTGAACTATCCATTCAATTATTACCAAACAATGTGTAAAGTGAGGCAACGTTGGTTTTTGAAGTTAATGAGTTGGTTGAAGTAGGTAAAATATCCATCGACTGAACAGATTGTCATTTTTCCACTCATAATCTCGAATTAATGTGATATGCGTTACTGGAAAATTACAATTTTGTTGAGAGAAAAAGTAAATTGCGAAATGTAAAATTTATCTAATGCTGCGATGATCATTAACATTTCTTCCCATTTCATTACCATTCGAATGAATAGAGGAGGATTACGTACAGTCACAATCGTCGAGTTTTTTCATGGTTTTCTTCATTTGGTGTGGAATAGGCAGAGTGAGTGGCTCTAAGAAGAATGTAAAAGTTTTCGAACGAGTTTTTGACTTGAAAAATTATTCGAGCTACCAAAAGGTCGAATAATAAATTTCAATTTTTCGCTGAAGCATAGATTGTAATTCTTCATTCTCAATTAATGTAAGGGAAGATATTCTCGGAGGTACAAGTAATTTACAGCATTTTATGAATGTTTATTCTGATTTTAAGTAGCATTTGCCCCAATGTAGGAATCGAGTCCCGAAGAAGAGTAAAGTACAATTATTGATCGAATGTATGACCCAATATGCTATCGCATATTTAGATCAGTGTTTTGATATAAACATTTCCGTAAGTAAATATAATGATGGAAACTAATTGTATGATCTGATCAATCACTCATCATCGGTCTCTGCATCTTCTCTTAGAACCGTAAAATTTAAATCTAATATTGATTTTTCATCATCTGATAAAGAAATGTCGACAAACATCCCAGGGCCGGCTGTTTCTCCAAACGAATAATCTTCGCTGAATCTCCGAGGCGGCTTGTTCACGGTTTGCTGTAGGAAATGAATTGACAATGAGAATGGATACTGTCAAATGAACGCATAATTATAAAATATTTTGTAGATTACCTCCAGTATAGGACAAGCTATAGTTTTCCATAGGCCCAAAGCTTTCCCTAGCAAGTGAATTACCAATCTTTCGTCTTCATTTGGATTGTCGTGACAAAGAGGTACTTCACCTTCCTTAAGTACTGCTTCATCCTCATCCTTCATTTTATATTTTATCTTCGGGAAAAAATAAGAAAATTTAGAGCATTCAAAATACAATCAGCGTTACAAGTGGACTGAATGCGGATGAGTATGTTTCACAGGAAAACGAGCTCTTCTGTGGAACTTCGAAACATAATAGAGGAAATCGGGTGGTATGCTCTAGTTTGAATTGTCAGGGACTTAGATACATTTCAATAATAGCGATTGCAACAGTTTTTTCCAATCTTCCTCCAATTTGATTTGATGACAATAGTATTTTCGCAGACATGACCATGACTCCATATCGCTTTCCTACTTCATCTGTTTACAGAATAGTATATTACACCACAAAGGTAGATCGTTGAATTCCCCGCACTGCGTGATATGAGGCGAAGCCGAGGGCATCATGTTCGCAGTGCAGGGCATTCAACAGTCTGCCCATGTGGTGTATACGATTTGTCTTCATGCCCGGCCGAACGTACGTTGACTAATCAAAGTCCTCTAAGTAATATAACTATGTTTCAGCAAGTGTCGATGCCTGCCCCAACATTTACAGCACTCGTGAAGCGAGTGTTGCTGGTCGGGGGCAGGCATCAATACTTGCAATATACATTCAAGAAAAATAAGTACAATCACACATTTTCAAAATGAATCAATTTAATTCCATAAACATATTTTTAACAGCGGAAGTAAAATTGACACGCATACCTATACCCGATACATGAGATTCCCGCTACTACTTTATAGTACGGGAGCCCACGACCGAAACCATGTCTCATCGCAACCCGGACAGAATCTTATGGAAAAGTTAGATTATAAGATTCTGAATCCAACTGGATGGACAGGAACGCTCTAAAGTGTCACAGCTTCACGTGGATCCATTTCTGCTATGTCAAAAAAAAAAGGCAGCTGGTTTTATTACAATCTGTCTGATATCAGGAATGTACATAGATTTTGTCATTATATTGTGAAAAAGTTCATTTTCAGACATTTTGCGTGTCACATTTAGCCTGAACACATTTTCAAAAGTGTCAACAAATTTTGCCGTAGTGTATCATAGCAATCCGAATCAATTTTTTTTTAACTTATCGTATTGCCATCACGATTACCAAAATACTGTTTTCAGACATTTTCTATGTCACCTATCAATTTTAAGGCCTGTTTCATGCGACTCAATTTTGATTATTTGATCAAAATTAAGGAAAAAATTCACGGGAGCTGCACGCATGATTCGAGGGGGTTGAAAATTTTGCAGGGAATTGGGGTAGTGGTTCCCAATGTGGGAAAAATTGAAAACCTGGAAAAGCAACCCCTCCATTTTATCTAAAGATTAATAAAACCGTTTGATGTTAATTTTTTTCAAAAAAATTGTAAAAAAATTCAGGGAACTTGCACGCATGATCCGAGGGGGTTGAAAATTTTCCAGGGGGTTGGAGAGGTGGTTCTCAACACTCGGAAAATTGTGCAAATTAAAAGGCAGCCTTCTATTTTTGAAAATACACAAATAAACCCATTCAATCTTACGTTTTTGAAAAAAAATTGGAAAACAATTCAGGGGAGATGCACGTATGATCCGAAAGGATTGAAAATTTTTCAGGGGATGGGGAGCCGGTTCTCAATACGCGGAAAATTGTGAAAATAAAAAGATGGTCCCTGATTTTCGGATATAAATAATTAAAACCGTTTAATCTTACGTTTCCTCAAAAAAATTAGAAAAAAAATCAGGGAAGTTGCACGCACGATCCGGAGAGGGGGGGGGGGGGGGGTTGAAAATGTTCAGGGAGGTCGGGAAGGTGGTTCTTAATATGCAGAAAATTAAGGAAATAAAAAGCAGTCCCCGATTTTTGAAAATAAATCAATAAGACCTGTAAATCTTGAGTTTTCTCCGAAAAATTTGGAAAAAATTCAGGGGAGTTGCACGCATGATCCAAGGGGGGTTAGAGATTTTTATGGAGGTTGGGGGGGGGTGGTTTTTAATATGGAAGAAATCGAGAACCTGGAAACGCAACCCTCAATTGTTATTTCAAAATTGATAAAACCGTTTGATCTCAAGTTTTGTCAAAAAAAATTATTTAAAAAATCAGGACAGTTGCACGCTTGATCCGAGAAGGCTGAAAGATTTCCAAGGGGATTGAGCAGGTGGTTCTCGATACGCGTAAAAAATAAAATAAAAAAGCAGCCCTTGATTTTTAGAAATGAAGGAGTGAAACCTTTTTTCTTCAAATTTTTTGCAAGTAATTCAGGAAAGAATTCAGAGGGAATGCGCATATGATCTGAGGGGGCTGGAAATTCCCAAGGGGTTTGGGGAGGTGACCACCGACGAAAATTCAATACGGAAAAATTGAGAACCTAAAAAGACAATCTCAATTTCCATTTGAAAATTCATAGAAATGTTCAATCTGGAGTTTCCTAAAAAAAAATTGCAAAAAAATTCAGGGGAGCTGCACGCATGATCCGAGAGGGTTGGAAATTTTTAGGGGGGTTGTGGAGGATGTTCTCAATACGCGTAAGATTGACAAAATGAAAAGGCAGCCCCTGATTGTCAAAATGAATTAATTAAACCATTTAATCTTAAGTTTTCAAAACAAAATTAGAAGAAAATTCAGAGTTGTCGCACGCATGATCCGAGGGGGCTGAGAATTTTTCTAGGGGCTGCGGATGCTGTTCTCAATACGCGCAGGATTGGGGAAATGAAAAAGCAGCTCCTGATGTTTGTAACTAAATTAATAAAATCATTTCTCTTCAAGTTTTTTTCAAACAATTTAGGAAAAAAATTCGAAGAGAGGGTGCACAGGATGCGAGAGGGATGAGAATTTTTCTGGTTCTCAGTAAGCGAAAAGCTTAGAATCAAGAAAGGCAGCCCCTGATTTCGTGGGGAATTTCAATAAAATTGCTCAATTTTAATTTTCTTCCAAGTGATTTAGAAGGTCATGCAGGAGGGTTGCACGCACGATCAGAGAGTGCTGGGATCATAGGCAGAGATAAAGCAACTGTCTTTTCAACCCCCACCAAAATTTTCAACCCCCTCGGATCATGCGTGCAACTCCATGGAATTTCTTTTCATTTTTTGTTGAGAAAACTCAAGATTAAACGGTTTTATCAAATTATTTTTGAAGATCGGGGACTGCCTTTTCATTTTCCCAATTCTTTGCGTATTAAGAACCATGTCCCCAGTCCCCATAAAAATTTTCAGTTCCCTCAGATCAAGTGCGCATTCCCTCTGAATTTTTTTCCGAAATTATTTACAAAAAAATTGAAGAGAGACGGTTTTATTAATTTATTTTCAAAAATCACGGGCTATCTTTTCATTCTCCAAATTTTTTGCGTTTTAAGAACCACCTCTGTAACCCTTATAAGAAGTTCCAGCCCCTTCGGATCATGAATGCAGCACCCCAGAATTTTTTTTTTTAAATTCAAGGTTAAATAGTTTTATCAATTTATTGTCGAAAATCGGGGCTGCTTTTTAATCATCCCAATTTTTCGCGTATTGAGGACCGCCTCCATAGCTCCCACCAAAATTTCCAACTTCCTCAGATCGTGTGCGCATTCCCACTGAATTGTTTCCGAAATTGTTTGCAAAAAACTTGAAAAGGAACGGATTTATCAAGTTACTCCTGGGGAATCAAGGGCCTTTCTATTTTCCCTACTCTTCTCGTCTTGAGAACAGCCTCCAGAACCCCCACAAAAATTTTGAACCCCCTCAGATCATGCTTGCAGCTCCCCTGAATTTTCTTCTAAGAATTTTCGAGAAAACTTAAGATTGAATAGTTTGTAACGGTTTGCTCACTGACCTTGAGCCAACTTTTGAAGGCACAAAAAAATATTCTGAAATTAACCCAAAATTATGCTTCTAATTTTTCCCCAATTTATTCCCCAATTGATTTGCCTTGTTAAAAATGGGCGCCAGTCGTTTTTGCAAGATGCCACTAATTTGGGGGAAAACGACAAATCCCCAAGTTTTATTTTAAATTTATTGAATGACAAAAACCCCAAAAATTTGCCAATTTAACTCGCTTTCTCAATTGAGGCCCTTATTTTATCCCAAGGGGGAGAGGGGCCGATACCCTCTCTTTGGGTATTCGGGCAGAATAGAAATATACACAAGACTCCTGGAAATTTTCAGTTTAAATAATAAAAATTAGACATATATTTAAAGAAAACAATAGGCATACATTCAAATCAAAGAAAATATGAAAATTCAAAGGAATTTTCCGGTGAATAATAGGATAACTATTTTGTCTTGAATTGTCAACTTAGAAGTAACTCAGAATGAACAAATATAATTTTTAATCTGGTGTGGGTGATCCCACCCCAAACAGACGCTAACTCGGCGTTCCCCGACGTTACTCTACTCAAATGAATTTGATTAAGGCTCTTAGCTCAAAATGTCAATCTTTTTGGGGGACTCGCGTACTTTACTTCCTGTGCGCTCCTTCTGTCCGTCTTGGCCCCTTTTATCTCTTTTTCTTTAATTTTCTTTACGTGTTTCTTTACAATTTTCATCTAACTTGTTCGATAACTTTATCTTTACACGATCTGACCGCCACGGTGTCCCGGGAGATGAAGAACGAGTCTTCTGTTCCACGAGTTGGCGTTGGGTTCCCTCGGCTGTTTTCACTTAATTTCGGTAGAACCGAGGCCCAAGCCAACCAATCATTGCACGAGTCCCCTACTACCTGCCTCAACGTCACTGAGCTTACGTGAATTCTGAGAATCTCGCGTCAATTCTCACTCTCAAATAATTCTGAATAATATACGAAAATAATCACAATAATTCGGACAATATTTTCCCGATAATTATAAACGGATAACTTTAGGCTTTTCTTTTTACACACATAACTTTCGTCTTCATTTTCACACTGATATTTTTAGTCTTTTCTCTGCACACTGTCTTCGGCGTTGTCCCCGATGATCTCCAGTTTCCCTCGCTGTTGGCCAACATTTCCTAGTGTTGGCTGATGCTGGACCAAATGAGTGGATGCTGCGTTCTCCCAAGTTCCTCTTGGGTGTCTTGGTGCTGTTAATTTTATCTTTAGGACTGGGGATATTTCTTCCCAGTGCTAACTCTCGAACTTTCCTCCAAATTTCGGAGTTAAATCAAACAAAAATAAACAAAAACAATTAGTGAGGTTACAAAAATTTGTTGACCTCACTCTGGACATATGCTGCATTAACTCTATGTGAGTTCTATCCTCATCGGGTACCACGAGTTGCGGCCATTATCGTGATTTTCATGGAAATTATTCATCATTCTCTTTTTTATTAATTCTGTGACGTCTATAAACCGTCACAAGTTTTATTAGTGCATTCTCCAAAATTAGGGGCTGCATTTTCATTTCTCCACTTTTTCGTACATTGAGGACCACCTCCTGAACCCCTACAAAAGTTTCCAACTCCCTCAGATCATGTGCGCATTCTCTCTGATTTTTTTTCCGAATTATCCACAAAAAACTTGAAGAGAAACGGTTTTATTAATTTATTTTCGAGAATGAGGGGCTGCCTTTCCATTTTCATAATCTTTCGTGTATGGAGAACCACCTTTCCAACCCCCTTAAAAATTTTCAAACCCCTCGGATCATGCGTGCAAGTTCCCTGAATTTTTTTACAATTTTTTTGAGAAAAGTTAAGATTAAACTGTTTTATTGTTTTTTTTTGTAATTATTTCACCTCCGACGGCCACTGACATGGCACAGTGCGCGGGCCACTCAGCGGTACAGTCACTGCTGAAAGTTTCAGCCAGCGGCTGCTAGGATTGGCGGCCAGTTTCAGTGACATTCATTTCTATGTCTCAATTTGACATTTTTATGATTTTCAAGAATCTAAAAGTTGTCTGATTAGCAAGATGGGACACTGAATTTGTCTGATTTCAATGTTTTCTATATATGGGCAACTTATTTTATCATGTCCACCCGTTTTCAGACAGATTGCTGTGATAACGGTCGGTAAAATTCTTTGACATTTTCAAAAAAGCCTCAAAATAAAAAATGCTCAGATTTTCTTCTGAAAAATGACTTTTTCGGATGAACTAGCTCGAATCTACTGTTAAAATGGGTTTTCAGACGGGTTGCTATAATGTTTTTTTTTTCAAAATGGCCGCCTGACTATGACCGACACTATGGACGTTTGAAAAACATCTTTTCAGTATATTGGATTCATCATTCAACAATATTTCAAAAATCAGACAGATTGCGATGATACAGGTTGGCAAAATTTGTTGACATTTTTGGAAAAGCGGCCAGGTCAAAGGTGACACGGAAAATTTCTGAAATTTGGATTTTTTGGTTCCGGGTGATCATATCTATCAAGGCTATACGTTTTTGGCCGGGTTGCTATGATGCAAAAATGTTGGTCGTAGGCTCCCGTACTATTATAACTCACTCTCACAGACAGGCTGTATCCGAAATAGTGGAAAATCTGTTGCCCAATTGTTAAGAATCATGCGAGAAGCAGGGAAAAAATATTCCTGAACATATTTATATTTAACTCAGTAATGAATAATTGATGATTAAAGTATTGTGTTCCGAGACCAGTCTGCGCAGGGGATCTTATCGCATGAAAGTGCCTGGGGATAATACGGAAAAGTTGGAAAATCTGGAATGAGAACCGCTCGACGGGCTTGTGACATGAGACGACAGGCTGTTCTCGTCTGTCTTGAAATTCAGGTTAAGTGTGGCATCGAAATGGAGCACACGCACGTGGTAAAAACGGAATTTCCAAATAATTAGCATCTCATAACATTTTTGGTTCACTCAGCTGAATTCCATGAGTGTCATTGACAATAAATAATGGTCAAAAAACGAGTCTCTAAACATTGTAATGGAACATCCAAAAAACAAGCAGGCGCTTCACCCTATGGGCATTTTCCATAAATTTCACCCCTCGTTATTCACTGAATGATGTCTTTACTATTGAGGAATTCATCACGAAAAACATTTAATATTATGCCAATGCAATTGGCATAAAGCTTCCGAATGGATTTTCAACTATTTATTTTTCATTAATTTGAAAATGAAAATTAAGCAATAATTTTGATTTTGAAAAACCTCGAACCCCTAGCGAGTCGAACTCAGAACCCTCCAGTAATGCGTCGGATACTCTTCTAAGTGAGATAGCGTGGGCTCCCAGAACTTATTTCTCAAACTAATCACACCACCGTCTATTATCCTGTCAGTTAAATAAATTGATGTAAATTTTACAGTTAAAATTCCAAAATCCATATCATGAGTCTAACTTGCGACCCTCCAGTAATACTTCTGGTCACTAAATCCCTTTATAAAAAGGACAGGGCACTAAAATCGAACATGGCGGATTTATCTCGAATTGGAAGATAATCGAACTCGAAATGAATATAATCGAAACGCGCATGAACAGCGGCTCCTGGTGAGCATTTTATAAGTTTCAATCATGTCGCCACGCGATAATTTTCATGTGAATGAGCTTTAAGACGTAGTTCACATGTGGTGAGCGGAAATTGGCATCGGTCTTTCCGTTAATGGCTACAGAAGAGAACACATCGCACAAAAGACGTGAATCATGGAACCTGTTGCACAAGTCGACATCGACCAACATTTCCTATAGTAAAAAGGACAGGGCATTAAAATCGAACATGGTGGATTTCATCTCGAATTGAAGGATCATCGAACTCGAATCGACAGAAGCGAATTCTGGTGGACATTATAGGAACTAATTTTTTTGAATTATTTTTTCATGAGAAAAAGTAAATAAGTTATTTAAAATAACCTCTAAATTTTATGTTATTATTAGCTCAATAATTGAAGGATAAAATTATTTTAAATAATAAAAGTTAATTACAAAAAAAATAATTACAGACATTGAAAAATAAAATTGTTAATTAAAAAATGAAAAGGGGATCAACGACGTCGCCGAAGGCGACGGCGGCGCTAGGGATGCATGATCATTCATGGTCACTTATCATTGAAATTTAGGGGATATAACCAAAACGGAATCATTAAATATTTATGTTATTAATATTATTTTTCAGAATTATTAGAACTTGAAATGAAAAACGGAAATCTACACTAATCAACGGAGGCGGCCGCTTGCGGCCGCCGACGGCGCTAGTGTAATAAAAGTCAACACTACACTGAATGCTTTTTTTTTCATCAAATTACTCGATTTGGGGAACTTGATGTACCAGGCCGTGCAGTAATCGAAAGGGAAACTTGATTTTTTAATTATTTTATTTTGAATGATAATTTTATTTTGAATAAGACTTTGAATAATAAATATAACATATAGTACAGAATAAATATGAGATTCCTTTCAAATTAAAAATCTGGAAATTAGAGTTTAAGTATAAGGAATAATTTCCAGTTCTTCTCGTTATTCTATCAGGATGAATAAGGTCTTATTTATTTAGCAAAAATTATCTACTTTCTAATGATGAAATGATAAATACTAGTGACCTTAGAAAAAAATTGAAAAAAATTTGAATTTCTGAAAAAAAAAAAATTTCAGCATTCTTGTAGAAGAATCCTTTGAAAAATCTGAAATTTTTAGGATTGGTGATGGTCATCTAAACCGATCTTTCAAGCTCAACTTGGATATGGTCAGACAAGCAGTTCCGTGCATATACGCTCATTGCATGGAATAGTTTTTCAACAATATCTCAGGAGCTGTTCGGTCGATTGCAATGAAATTTGATACAGAAATTCGCACTCATAAGATGTACAAACACACGAAATTTGAAGTCTCTAACTCCAATATTTTTTAAGTTATCGCGATAACCGTGATTTTTCAAAAATCACAGTAAAAAAAATATAATAAAAAAAGTATAAATGGGAGCACTGGTCACCCTGGGGGTTTAATATCCGCCCTATCGGTGCGCATCTCCTCGCGGAGGATAGCCGCTGTAAATTGATTTTTCGCTGAGAAAACTCGAAAAAACGATTTTTTTGATGACTCACTTTTTCTCGAGAACTATTGAACCGATTCAGCTGAAATTCAATAGCAAAGTTGGCACTCATAAAATGTATAAACACACCAAATTTGAAGTCTCTAGCTCAAATATTTTTTAAGTTATCGCAATAACCGCGATTTTTCGAAAATCATAGTAAAAAAAATATAAAAAAAAAAATAAAAATCGGAGCCCTGGTCACCCCCGGGGTTTAATGTGCGCCTCATCAGCGCGCATCTCCTCGCGGAGGATAGACGCTGTCAATTGATTTTTCGCTGAGAAAACTCGAAAAAACGATTTTTTGACAATTCGCTTTTTCTTGAGAACCATTGAACCGATTTAGCTGAAATTTCGCAGAGAGCATTGCGCTTGCGTAGTGAATATTCCCTCAAAATTTCATATCGATACATGCAGCCGTTTCTGCATAAAGTGATGAAACGTGTCATCACACACATACACACACACACACACACACATACATACACACAGACATGTGAAAAAAATATTTTTTTCCGACATTTTAGAACATTTGGAGTCATAATCCGATGAAATCTCAAATTCGAAAAAAATCACGATTACAATGCTTCCATTCGGAAGCAAAAATGAAAGATTATTTGAAGAAAAAATTACTTTGCAACATCAAAATTCTTGTGATGAATTGATATTGAAATTTCGCCCTCACTTACATTTCTAATCACGTACGAAGAATGGTTTTTTTGAATTTGTTGATTGAATTCTTTCAATTCATTGTTACTTGGTAACAGCACAGATTCATGTATATTAGGTGTATGTCTGATGCGTATGCCGAACGCCGCTCGCGAACATCGGACAAGACTGCAGGGTGGTGCACTGATCGAAGACATCCGTGTGCCCACGTTTAGCTCATGCAGATCCAGCGCAAGTGTGGCACTCGAAGGGTTTTGATCCAGTGCGCATGTGGTCATATCTTCATCTAATGCAAGTGCGATGCATAGACAATGCACAGCCGATGCGAGTGTCGTACAAGAGTAGTTTCCACCCAACATAATGCTCGTCAGCTCCACATGCGGTGTGAGAGCTCTACACAAATGATACGAGTGCTGTACACCACTGGTGCACATTCAGTGTACATGTCATGCGACCGTAGTATACGATTAGCGCATATTCATTGCATATGCAGTACGCAGGTTGTGCAGAAGTGGTGCACACGCCATGTGCCTGCAGTGCTCTTCTAGTCTATCATCACTGCGCCGGTAACATAAAATCGAAGTGCACAAAGATAGTCAATTATGATTGTAAAAATAGTCAATTTTTCCAATTCCAGTTTCATCGACGGAAATTAATGTTTGTACTCGTTTCACTCCATTTTATTGAAGGAACCCTCCTGAAAAAGGCTCCAATGTATCAATCAATGATAATTCTTCTTTCCAGGTATGAAGAAATGAGCACTGAATCCATGCAATGTAGAGAATGATAAGAGGGACAGGAGCCACACCATATCATGATTATTTCCCCAATTTTATAGTTCACGGAAATCTGAAGTTTCGGTCACCATTCGCCCTCGGAAGTATTTTCAAAAAATATGATTTCAATCCTCACCGCCAGCTTGGCTGATGAAGTTTCATTCGTCAAAAATTACTCGTCAGGCTTCATTACGATACTGCTATAAGAGCGTTCAAGTGTAGTGATGGCCGATTCTGAATCGATTCTTTGGAGATCGATTTTTTTTTCTTCGATAATCGATTTTTTTTGTTGATTCTCAAAATGTATGATAATCGATTCTCTGATTTTTTTTTTGAGAGAATCGAATTAAGTCACGGACAAAATCAGAAACAATTTTGAAAAAAAGCATTCAAAGGATAATAATAGTAGGGTATGTGGGTAGATAGGATATTAGTGATAGAAAATAGGGTATGCGGGAGAAATTCCTGAATATTGCATTCGTTCATTGTACAACTGAATCCATAACTAAATATACATAATTAACGGGAGAATGGATTATTTCAACTTCACTTCAGTAATAATTTCAATTGAGGCTTGAAGCGATTTGAAACAAATAATCATAGCATATTGGTTATTTAAGAAAATATTCAGCATTTCAACATGATACTGGGAATAGCAGATATCTGATCATTTCTAATTTTTTCCCTCTCAACAAATAAATCATTGTCTAAAAAATGAAAATCGGTTGAGCTAGAGCGCGCGATCGGTTGCGCATTTTAAATATTTACGCTTATATTTTGCAGAATTTTCAGCATTTGTATATTTTCTATTGTTTAGAAAATGATTTATTTGTTAAGAAGGAAAAAAATTAAAAATGATCAGATATCTGCTATTTCCGGTGTCATGTTGAAATGTTGAATATTTTCTTAATTAACAAATATGCTATGATTATTTGTTTCAAGTCGCTTCAAGCATCAATTAAAGTTATTACTGAAGTGAAGTGGAAATAATCCATTTTCCAGTCAATTATGCATATTTAGTCATGGATTCATTGGTACAATAAACGAATGAAAAATTGAAGAATTCCCCCACATACCTGATTTTGTTATGAGGATTTTAACCAATGCGAGAATTTTGAGTAAATCCTCTGGAAATACGAATTTTCACATGTTTCTTATATGCTTCCAAGAAAATCGCGGCTTATCTAAGCAATTTTAATGAATGTTCAAGAAGAAATGAATTTTTTTTGTTTAATTTGAAAAAAATCGATCCATCGATTTTGTTCCGATTTTTTTTCTCGAAAAATCGATTTTTAAGAAACGATTTTCTTCGAGATCGATTCTTTAGGAATCGATTCTTCCTTTGAGAATCGGCCATCACTATTCAAGTGGCTCAACATTGAGTGGGAATAAATCAACAAACCTATAATGGATGAATGTTTTCCATTAAGTGCATAGAATTTTAATGCTTTCGGAGTATTTCCAAAATGTAATAATTAAATTTCCTTCATTTTTGAAGTCCGCGTAGGATGTGGACTTCAAAATGTGATGCATTCACGATCTATCTTATGTTGACTTCAAACCTGAAGAAAATTGAATTATTATGTTATGAAAATACTCCAAAGGCATCAACATTCTATACATTAAGTAGAAAGCATCCATTTATTATAAGTTTATCGAGATTGATTTATCTCTACTTAATAATGAGCCACTCCACCACTCATAGCAATTATTGTGTTCGCATTTGCACTGCATGTGCATCACTTCTGCACCGAACGTGCCCTGCAGTGTCATGTGTCACTGTTGCTCGGCGTGTGCACTGCATGACCATCACCTGTAGAGACTGGTCGCACTGGATGTCCATTACAGTCGCTTTTAAGGTGCACCATCAGTGCGGCACAGTTGCTTTCAATTTGCACTATCTGTGTGTCGTAAGCGCTTGGCATGCACCCTGAATGTGCCCGGCCAGTGAACCATAGCTGCATCGGATGTGCACTATCTGGGCCTAGTGGGCGCATGGATGTCTCGTGTCTGTGCACCATCCCGCAGTCTTATCCGATGTTCGCGAGTGGTGTTCGGCATACGCACTAGACATGCACCTCATATGCATGAGTCTGTGCTCCTTCCGAGTAATAATGAATTGAAAAAATTCAATGAACAAATTTTTAAAAAAAGGTCCTTCTTACGTAGTTAGAAATGTAAGTGAAGACAAAATATCGATTTTAATTCATGATAAAAATTTTGATGTTACGAAGTAATTTTTTGTTCAAATGATCTTTTATTTTTTTGGATTTTCCATTACAATTTTTGGAGGGTCGATCCTTGACCATTATTCATTGTCAATGACACTCATTGAATTCAGCTGAGTGAACCGAAAATCTTATGAGATACCAATTATTCCGAAGTGCCGTTTGTACCACGTGAGTGCGCTCCTTTTCGATGCCACACTTAAGGATGTTCTACACCTACTGTAAGCGGGGGTTGTGCGTCATGAGAGGGGCAGTGATTTCGTCAGTGTTCCAATCCCTGAACTTGGAATAATGATTTTTTAAATTCCTCATCAAAATGATTTTCAGGGAATTATGGAACGCTGTAGGTGTTCAAATATTATATTATTATCATTACATTTCATAGATATTTTTATTATCCTTTATTTAATTAGTTTGAGAATTATTTGGAAAAAAGCGTTGAATTCTAGGGAATTCTGGCGACACAAGTTGGCAGCACTTACGCGGAATCGACAATTTTTCAAGCATTTTTATTTATTTTAATGCCAATTATTGACCCAATCGTTGTATAAAAATGAACAAATTGTGCGGGGGGTTATTTCTCACCTATATCCGAAGTTTCATCAAATTTGAACAATTTTTCGAAAAGTTTCTCAAGCTTTTGTGAATTTCCCATAAGAATCATGTTAAAAATGGTTTTTAAAAAATTTATAACTTTTAAACCAGGTATGAAAAAAATTCAAAATTTTGCATACGGTTTCTTTATAAATTGGAGAACCTTGGAAATAAATTTCATTGAAATCGTACATTTTCAAGTTCTAATAAAATACCGGTAGAACATCCTTGAACGATGGTTATTAAAAAATTTATAATTTTTAAACCAGATATGAAAAAAATCCAAAATTTTGCATACCGTTTTTTTCATGATTTGGAGAACCTTGGAAAAAAAATTCAATGAAATCGTACATTTTTCAGGGCCAGTTCGCCGGAGTAAAGTTAGCGCTAACTTCGGTTTAGCGTAAACCGAGTTTAGCTTAAACCCAGTTTAACGTAACTCTCGTTTAAATTCAAGAATGGCGGGACAACAGTATCACCACAACGAGCTGTCAATGGGGGACTCCGAAAATTTTGAATCAACATAATTGTCAATAAGAAAATTGAAAAAATCGCTTGTCAATCATCCAAGTAAGATTAATTAACCAGCCCTTCCCTCATTTGTACCAGTAGACGCCAAGAATGGAGTGGGTTTGGCCGAGTCGATGTTCAAATATTTTTGTTACGACAGATCCGCCATATTTGAATTTAAACCAGAGTTACGTTAAACCGGGTTTAAGCTAAACTCGGTTTAAGTTAAACCGGTGTTAGTGCTAACTTTACTTCGGCGAACTGGCCCTCAATTTTGATAAAATACCGGTAGAACATCCTTAACCTGAGTTTTGAGACAGACGGGAACATAGCCTCTCGCCTCATGTCACGAGCCCGTTAAGTAGTTCTCATTCCAGATTTTCAAACCTTTTCGAATATCCCCACCCGCTGCCACGTGGCAAGATCCCCTGCGCCGATTGGTCTCTGAACACAATACTTCAATCAGTAATTATTCAAATTTTCTAAATAGATATCCTTCTAACTTTTTTTCCCATATTTCTCGCCTGATTCTCAACCATCGGGCGAAAGGTCTCCTCACTATTTCGGATACACTCTGTATAACCTATGTTTCGTTAATTTTTCTTTATTCATCTTAATAGTCAATATTGATTAATTTTTCGAATTATATTCACTCACTGACACATAGAAACACAAAGTAACTCCAAGTGAGCTTTGAGGTTATGTGTAGTAGCAGAAGTCTCATGTTACCATGGTGCTCGTGATTCTCCCGACACTTTAGAGCCTATTCCTGACAGCATAAATTGAAGGCAAGAACTATTTGCTCATCAAATCTAATTTAATTATATCAATACATATTTGTTACTCTTAATGCGCTCAGCAATTAAATATTAAACAATATTTTGTACTTTCAAAAATAATTGAGAAATTTGCAAAAATTATCAGTTACTGGAGCACTGTCAGGAACCGGGGCCACCACGGTACTATAATGGGACTATCGAAAGCATAGACGCCGGTTTCATCCGGCTCTCATGCACTCCACTATATGAATTTCGGCATGCACTCTTTCGACAATATGACTCTATAGCATGTAAGTCTTTCCTTCCGCTGTTACAGCAGCCGCGCGCGTTGGGCACGTGAGTAAGACTTTTGGCCTCGAAATCGGGGCAGGAAGTACGTCATTTAGGCCGAGGTAGGGAGAAATAGTATATTACACACCAAGGGCGGGAAAAAGTTAACCTCGACAAAAATTTTCCTCCCGAGCGAAGCGAGGGTACCAAATTATTGTCGAGTTGGACTTTTTGCCATCCGTGGTGTGTATATTATTTTTTGCATCGACGAAGCGGAAAACAGACGTTTTTAACCAAGTAAAGTGAGGTTAGAAATGTCGTTTTCCGCCCGGAAGTGCAAACAATCAATCACTTATGGAGAAAATGGATAACAACGAGTTCTGAGAGCAGACGGGCACTTTAATGTGATGCCCAGGTGGAAATATGAATGTCAAATTTTGGCAAAAGATGTCAAATTCCAAAAAAATTTGACAAATTTTCAAAAAACCCGTCGTTATTCGACGTATTTTTACAGAATCTATCATAAAATGTCATAATTTGACTCTTTTGTCAAAATATGAGCATTTGTGACCATCAATTGTAACAGTATGTCATATTTTGTCAAAAGTTCCCAGAAAAATTTCTGTCATAATTTGACAAATTATGACAGAATATGTCATTTTTTTTATTTCATTGTGTTGCACGCAATTTTGGGGAATTTGACATATTTTGACAAAAACGTCCAAGAAATGACAAAAAATAACAGAAAATGACAAATTGTGTCATGATATGAATTTTTTTAACATGTAATTACATAATATTCCTGAGCACGTTTTCCAAATTTGTTATTTTCAGTCAAAAAATATCAAATTCTGACAAAATTATTATATGACACATTTTAACTGAATTGTAGGGGGAACGATTATGTCAGAATTTGACATAATCGCTTATAAACTGTCATTTCCGGACAAATTTCGATACGATTCCCTTACAATTTGATATTTTTCACATTCGTGCCATTCTTTGAAATATCCAAATATATTATGAGATGTCATGTCATAATATGTCGTACACCTTGATAAAAAATAAGGGATTGGACATGGCATTGCATGACACTCTAGTAGGAAGGCTAAAAACAAATGGGTATTATTATTTTATGCCGTATAGGAACCACCCATACGGTCAATATCAAAAATGCGGTAATCCTGTTATTGGGCACGATCGTTGCATGAAGAAATCTGGTTCACCCGTTTTATTTTATGACTTCTCAAACGATAGCGGGCTTAGGGACTAATTCTCTACAATGCGCACTCTAGCGGCGCATTTGGAACTACCAGTTCCACTTATACACTTATGGTAATTACCGTTTCTTCGTTTCCTTTTTTTAATTCGTATTTAAATTTAGATTTCTTTCTCTACCATCTTTTTTTTATTCTACACTACTTAATTTCGTTCTTTTGCTTCCGAATGGAAGCTTTGCAAGCGTCGGATTTTTCGATTTCGAGTTTTCATCGGAATATGACTCCAAATGATCCAAAGCGTCGAAAAATCATATTTTTGAAGCATGTCTGTATGTATGTGGTTGTGTGTGTCTGAGTGTATTGCCATGCATCGTTATCTTCTCTGGAACGGCTATACTTAGCGCTCTCAAAATTTGACAGTATTTTTCCTCTGTGTGCACAATGCTGTCAGAAAAATTTCAGCGAAATCGGTTGAATAGTTTCCGAGAAAAATAGAATTTTCAAAAAAGCTTTTTTTTTAATTTTCTCGATAAAAATTAATTTGTAGCCCCCAGTCTGGGCTATAATATTCATCTTATTAAAACTCACATTTTTCACCATTGGTAAATTTTTCTCTGATTTTTAGTTTTGGAAATTATTTCAATTTTAGTGATTTTCAGTTCATATTTTAGTGGAAAGGTAACTCGATAAGTATTTGAGCTAAAGACTTCCAATTTCGTCAGTTTGTATATCTGATGAAGGCACAGTGTGCTATTGTATCTAGGCGGAATACGTCCAGCCGTTTCTGAGATATTTGTAAAAAATGATTCTTCTTTAAAGGCGTATTTCTCAAAAACTACGCGACTGTTTTGCACCAGCTTGTACTTAAACAATTCGTTATAATGGAGGGAATGAACTGTCTAGATTCTCAATTTATTGGTCAAGTATTTATTTTTATTTTGAAAAAAATGACCTTTTTTAGAAAAAATCAGAAATGTAAATTTTTCTTAATTTTTTCCTGAGAACACATATAGTTTTTATTTCATGATAATAAAATATATAATTTTCCGCATAAAATGAGATCATTTTCATCCTGATATGACGATTGGAAAATATTTTATGTGTTTGTTAATGTAAGTTAACGTGATTCATGTCAATTCAAATGGTCATTATTGGATTAGAGATAGGTAATTCCATTCGGAAGCGTATTGCCAATTGTATTGGCAGAATATTAAATCTAAGAATTCAAATAACCCACAAGGAGATAACGCCTGCTTGTTTAATCTATTTTTACCGTTAATTCATTATTTATGACTTTATGATATATTATTTTTTTTTTTCAAATTGTGACATGTTTCCTTCAAGATGATCGTTTGACCTGATTAAAATGTGACTAATTTTGACATATATGAATTTGTCATAATAAAATGGATTCTGACATATTTCGTCATATTCTCAGACTGCATGACCATAAAGAATATGACAAATAATGCCCGGAATATTATGACATTTTTTATGAGAAAATGTCATTGTTTGTCATATGTTTGACAAAAAATGTTAAATTTTCACGATTCATGTCATTTTCGGTCGATTAAGAAATGTAACATATTCGGTCATTATTGGTCAGAAAAAAATGACATTTTTGTCACAATATGTCAAGAAGGAAACATTATGACAGAATTTATCATCACCCTGATAATTTGTCATATTTTGCCATTTTTTGTTATATTATAACATTTTTTGTCAGAATATGTCATGCATATTTTCACCAGGGTGGTGTATGGCCTTCCATCGAAAATCATAGAGCGAATGGCATGCAAGTTCCAAAATGAATTGAGCATTTTCGTAGTGAGAGATGATTCCGGAACGCTTGTGGAATTATTTATGCGAATTCCCTAATCATTTACGAGGGCCCAAACTAGAGCGCGCAGCTCAATCTTCAAGTTGACGTAAGATATTGAGGAGGAAGATTAGGTGAAATGAAAATTGTCAGATCATTCTGATCTTTCTTCTAAATACACTTCATTGTGTTTTAGAATTTGTGTGAAAATTAGAGAGGGATTAGAAAGCTCAATTCTTTATTATGAATCCTTGAAAACTTCTAGTTTAAGATACAATCAAATGAAACTGTCCCTGAAACTCGAAAAAAAACAGTTAGAATGGTAAAAATTTTTTGAAAAAATTGACACGATGTCTTCTATCAACAATTTTCTCTTTCGCGTCGTTTGAATAAAATGAGAACACTCAATTTCACGATTTTCATTAAAAACCGTCATCAAAACATAACTTTTCACTAGAAAAACGACGGCCATATGCGAAAACAGTGCAGCGTTGCCTTGAGTGATCTCACAAGTGGCGGAGAATCAGGAGCGCGCGCTATTTCAAATAATTCCAAAATCCTAAGTTTTTTTCTAACAGTTTGGAGAGAAAAACAAGAAAATAATTCATTCAATTCAGCACTCATGACGATAAAAAGAGAAATGAATCTGCGTATTAAAGTGCAAAGTATGGGGCATTGAATTTTATTGATTGAAAGGAGTTATCGATTACGATGCTTCTGTTCTTGCGTTATCGTGTCGGTAACATAATTTTCGACATGATTGAGTTGTTGCCACTCTAGTCAATTCGACATGACGTGGCCACGTTCTTCACGATTTCTAAATTCATTCAAAATTATCATTTTTAGAAGAAAAAAATTTAAAAAATATAACAATGATATTATTCAACGATTTCAAAAACATGAAAAGTAATTCCTCCTCACTTTCGCAGATAAATCTAAAGTTTTACCATTCGAAATTTCATTTATTTAAGCTTGGTGAAAGGTGTCGGAACCGTTGATGTTCCTCCCCTCGTACCATACCCCGCAGAGCCTTGATGTTCCTCCATAATATGGTGAAGACGCAGTGCAGACCATGAAGGTCAATGCAATTTCTCGCCACGTGGCTCATTGGTGAGAGCCAACAGTACCTTCAGCACTAATGAAAAATGACTCAGAATTATATATTATTTACCATTAATTCAGCATCCTGTGTTATTTCACTAAGAACGGTAACTTCCTTGATACTCCAGTCGTCATCATGGACTGATTTAATATATTGATTGTCTGGATTCCTCGAGAAATCCAGTTGACATTGCACATTCTCGCACTGAAATCATTGTCATTTTCGTTCAATTGAAGATTTGTTTTTGAGTTTGATAATTTTCTCGTTTCATTTGTGGAAAAAAATATCAAAGGAATCGTCGATAATGATTCAATTTTTTTATGCTGAAAATTACTTTAATATACAAGATAACTTACAGATACATAAGCCAAACTGATCATCGATATGAATACAATTAGCTGCATGATATTTTTCTTGTGGCTAATATATTATAATATTGAAGTTTCGAATAAGAAATTGATCGCAAGAAATGTGTAGACTGTGGGCTTGTATATTATTAGACTAACTCTTATCATCGACGAGTGTGCTTTGGCAAGTGATGTTTTCGTATACTTATTACTTTGTTGAATTTTTTTCAACAAATTCTCTTCAATAATGATAACAAAAGACGTTAGCCTCGAAAAAATACCACGTGAAAGCTGCATTTATGATAAGTAGTAGATTGTTGAATATGGCTCTTGAAAGTGAAATTCTTTCGAAAGTTGAAATGAAGTGTTTCTTTATCTTTCTCTTCTAGGGTAATAGAATTCAATATCACATAATTTATATGAGGTTTAGTCTGGTTAAGATGACTATATTTCCATCAAAATCAGAAAAATGACAGATGATTATGAATTTCATATGTGACCGAAAAACAATGATAGATTTGGAAATTTAGCGATTTTTTGAGAATAAAATTGTCCAAATGTTGATTTTAAGCCTGTGCAATATTCTTTTACAAAGAGGATCCTGGTGCTCTTGTTTCTGTCCCTAGAATCCGAATGGATAGCTAGTTTTTGAATTGGAATTGTGATTGATTATTCAATCTACTGAAATAAATTTTAGGGAGAACTTTTTATTTAAGATAGGAAAAGGAATCACATAGTATGATTATCCGGCTATTCTCAATCCATCGATTTGGTTTTTATTGAAACCATCGAGATTTCGAGATTTTAATTTCACAATCGAAAACAATGATGATTACATAGCTTCCCCTCAAAAGCAAAAAAGGAAAGACTGACAAAAAAACATTTGAAATGTTTAAAAAACTAGAGTTATTATCTCTTCAGTTCAAATGCGGATTCCTCTTTTGCCTCTTATATATGATCTATATAGAATATATATATAATTATATTCAATTATATACAGTTCAGCATAATTATATATAATATCACAAAGAAATAAAGATGTGATTATATATGATCGTATATGCTTATATAGAATTATATATATCCATATACAATAATATATATGCATATATAATTATATACTATTATACATAATTGTACATAATCATATATAATTTTAGAGAGAAAGAAATATGCAATCATTGGGGCCCGGGCGTTCCTTTAAAATCCTGACCAACGTGAATATAACGCTGGGTCAAAATTTCAAATTCATTTATTTACGTCAAACTATCAAACTGACAGCTCATAAATGAATAGAATTTGAGAGAAAATTAAATAATAATAATTATGCGGTGAAAAATTTGTGAGAAAGCGAGGAGAATTGTGGGAATTCGAGAAAATATTATATTTCGTGGGGGAAATTTGGGGGGGGGGGGGGGATTCGAGAAAATACTATATTTCGCTGGGGGAATTTGGGGGAGAATTTGAGAGAATACTACATTTTGCTGGGGGAATTGGGGGGGAATTCGTCCTGAACATTTCTGGACGAATTCCCCCCCACATTCCCCCAGCAAAATATAGTATTTTCTCGAATTCCCCGCGTGAAATATAATATTTTGTCGAATTCCCCCCAAATTCCCCCAGCGAAAGATAGTATTTTCTTGAATCCCCCCAGCGAAATATAACATTTTCTCAAATTCCCCCCAATTCCCCTCGCGGTATTTTCTCACATTTTTCTCAATTACCTCCGCAAAATATAGTATATATTTCTTACCTTGAGCTTTCTCACAAATTTTATTCATTCATAAGCTGTCAGTTTGATAGTTTGACGTAAATGATTAAATTAAAAAATTTTGACTCAGCGTCATATTCATGCTGGTCAGGATTTTAAAGGAACGTCCGGGCCCTAGTAATTATATATGATTATATATATTTATATATAATCATTAGACTGTGCCAAATTTGACGACTATTTTTTTTTCGGCTCCCGAGTGAAAATTACATTTTCCATTACGAAAAAATAATGCTGCCCAAATCCGGGCTCCCTTTTTTTTCCAGTTAGCGCTCGCGTAAATAAGGTTTTTTCAAGGGAAAATTTTTTAAAAATGATTTTAAACCTCAAAATTTATGGAATATGATCTCTAGAAATTTTAAAAACGCATCATTCCGTCGAGAATTCAATGCTCAACGAAGATAATCGTGGACGAAATCAAAACAATGGCCTACACGCCTTGTAGACCAAATATAAAGCGAATTTTTGCTTAATTTATTACTCACATTCATTCTTATACACATATCAAACAATGAATGTGTAATTAAAACTTGTGAATTCCATTTTCTAGACAATCCTCATGATCCAAAAAACTAATTTTCGTCCCTCAATTCTTCTCTATATTTTTTTTTTCAACTAAAAGTCATAATAATAGCAAACAATATAAAAAAAAATTATATCATTTCATCACTCATTACTCACAACTTTTATTGAGTCAGAAGTTTTTAATCAATATTCATAGCGTTGATGCTTCTATTCATGGCACCAATTATAGTGATTGACATTCGTGAGTGATTTACCAACATGTTACTCCAAATATTAGTCAGAAGATGTTGCTAGCTTCTTTTTGAAGTGAAATTTCTCATACGAAGTCCTCGCGTTTAACGCTGTTGCGTTAAGGTACGGCCTCATGCAGACGCTTGACGCTAGCGTCCAGCGTCAAATCAGGTCACGTGACACTATTTCAAATTTGCCGCCACTGACAAAAAAAATTTAGCGGCAAGCAGTTGCGTCAAAAAGCAAAGTTGCTTTTTTCAACATGTTAACCTCACTAAAATGAAACTTCATGATAATAAAAAATTATTGTTGGAACCTATATTTTCATCATTAACTAGTTAATTAAATCATCGGAGACATTCATTTGGTCTGAAGCCATTATTCGCACCAATTTATTACATAAATTGCACAACACGTATTTAGTATCGATTAATACTTTGACGCTCCACTTCCTGCCAAAAAGCTCAAATTGTTCAGCTTTGTCGCTACTTTTTTTTTACAGCAGCGGGAAATTCAAAATAGTGTCACGTGACCTGATTTAACGCCAGACGCTAGCGTCGAGCGTCTGCATGAGGCCGTACCTTTACTTTTCCACGCTTTGGTGGTGGGGGAAAAGAAAGAGAGAGAGAACGAATGTGCGCATGCGCACTCGTATCCCTGCAGCATTGCTCGTCATAATAGGACTAGCGAAGGGATCGACATCGGCTTTCTTCGACGTCCATGCCCCACCAAATAATCTTTGGCTTCGGCATGCCTCGTATGTCGATTCTTTCGTTAGTACGACAATGCCTGTCCTGTTACTGTTTATTTTTTATTATCAGTTCAAGAGTATCTCGGAAACTAAGTGGGATAGAGTGATTCTGCTTTTCTTCTTTTTTGTAGATCTTTAAATTCTCGACAAGAAAGCTCGAAGTTGAAACTCCTCTATCTTATTCAGATCCCGAGATATTCTCAAGGAACAATTGACAAACAAACCAAAAAAACAGGAAAAGGTTTTATTTGTTGATTATTTTCTTGGAATATGTCAGAAACTACGTAAAATAGCGTTATTTTGCTCCAATCCTTCTTCATAGCCTTGGAAATTCTCTACAGAAGGCCGTCAGGTGAAATCGTTGTATTTCGCTTAGTTTCCCAGTTATTTTCGAAATACTATTGACAAAAAGAAACCTACTTTTCTTGTTATTTGGATTATTTATTCCCGAAAGTTTTTTTGAGAATACTCAGAAACGGAGGAAGATGCAGCGATCTCACTCTGATTTTTTTTCTTGTATTTCAAGACAAGCTATTAGAAAGGATTAGGTCAAAATGGCTTTACCTCACTGAGTTTCCAAGATATTCTCGAAAAATCATCGGAATAGAGTTACTTTTCTTTCTCAAATAAGTCTGTTGTTCGTTATTTGTTTTTGACAAATATCCCAGAAATTAAACGAGATAGCGTGATTTTGCCCTAATCCTTTCTTTGTTGAAAATTTCAAGAGCTTCAGAAGAAATCGAATCAAAAAGGGTGTGTCTCCGTTAGATTTTGATATATCTATAAGTCTATGTTCTGTTCGTAGGATTTAGATGAATGTCTCTGAAACTAAGCAAGATAATGAAATTTTTGTAGAGACCCTTCTTGTAGTTTTCGAGATTCTCTGCAAAAAAAAAAATCTTCAGAAAAATTTCGTCATTTCGCTCACTTTCCGAAATATTCTTGAAAAGAAATGGATGATGAGGAAGAGAAAAACATCAAGTTTGTAGACAAATTGAGTGCTCTTTATCATCAATTTTCTTTGAATGTCTCGGAGTCTAAGCAAGATAGGGTATTTTTGCACTGATCCTTGGACGAGCAGCAAGAAGTTTCACTTCTGCCGTGCGTGAATTTCACGCACCTTTTTTTTTTCTGAGCTTTACAGGTGTCAAGTATTTTTATTGAATCATTATGATTTCAGTTTAAAGGAAAGTGCAAAGAAGAATGAAAAGAGCATAAAAATTAGTTCTATGGATCATGAGGATTGTCTAGAAAATAAAATTCACAAGTCTTAATCACAAATCAATTGTTTGATATGTGTATAAGAATGAATGTTAGTAATAGATTAAGAAAAAATTCGCTTTCTATTTGGTCTACAAGGCGTGTAGGCCATTGTTTTGACTTCGTCCATGGTTATCTTCGTTGGGCATTGAATTCTCGACGAAATAATGCGTTTTTTTATGTTTAGAAATCATATTCCATGAATTTTAAGGTGTAAAATCATTTTTAAAAAAATTTTCCTTGAAAAATGCTTATTTACGCGAGCGCTAACTGGAAAAAAAAATGATAGGATGCCCGGATTTGGAGAGTATTATTTTTTCGTAACGAAAAATATAATTTTCACTTGGGAGCCGAAAAAAAAATAGTCGTTAAATTTGGCACAGTCTAATAATTATATATAATAACAAAAATTATAATTTTATAAATTGAATTATAATTATAATTGCGTTTAAAAAATATATCAAGGGCTTAGACGTAGAAAGTTGCATGTGCCAAAATGGGCATTTCCGTGGCAAAAGGTAGTAAGTGCAGGACATACGACTTTCTGTTTTCAGTGCGCAATGGAATAATCTTTTCATTAATTCTCAAATCGCATTTCAGGTGTGAAGAGGTAAATTATGAGAATTCTCATTTTTTCTTCATTCGTTTTTTGAGTACATCTTGGAAATGAATAGAGATCCGCCATCGTTATTTCCAGACTCTTTTGTAGTTCTCAAAATTTTTTATAAGAAAGAATAGAAAGAAAATTGCGCTATCTTGATTAATTTCCAAGATATTCAGTGAAAGCAAATGATAGAAAGATAGAGTCACCCTAGATAGATTCTCGATTTCTATCTCATTTCTGCCTAGACACTAAACGACCCCAAGGACTCATGATCAAACTACTTTGATTTATTTCAATCAGCCCAAGAAAAGGAGGTGAAAATGAGATTATGAGGATTAAAAATTCACAATTATTATATAAAATCCCGGTGGCGCACTTGGAAGAGTAACCGATTGATATCCCAAAGGTCCCGGGTTCAATCCCCCTCAGACGCACTTTTTTGTTATTTTTTTCCTTTGAAAATTTTAATTATGTATAGGAAATGGTCGAAATGAGACTCGGTCTCCAGCTTATACCCCAGGAAAAGGAAAAATATATGAATATAGAAACTAGCCCACATCATTATATATAATTTTATATAAATACGTATAATTATATATAATTATATATAATTATATAGGGCCATTCTTTTTATATAAATTAGATATAATATTATATATAGTTATATATCATCTTTTTTCCTCGGGATACCATAATTTGTTGAAGTAAAATTCAAATGCGTTGATTCAGATCAGTATCCTCATGCGAATCTTCCCACACGTTCTACACTTATCGATACAATTTATTCATTGTCCCCCAAAAAGTTTGCAGGCCTTTCAGAGGAAACAACTTTGAAGCTTCATTCAATTTTTCATTCAATTTTTCTAAATGATTTTTTTAGCATTGCAAAATAATTTTCATCAGTTTCGGCCATTGAAATTTTTTTCTTCTCACCCCGACATGCCGAGACAGCATTTGTCCGTAGCTGAAGTCGCTCGACCGATGCTGTCTTGGCATGTCGGGGTGAGAAGAAGAATATATATCCGCGAATATATGCTGTAACGAGGTTTCTCGTTACAGCTATCGCATCGGCTTATGCCACTTTTGGGTGAAGCTATTCAAGTGTAGAGCTCGAGGAGACTCACACATGAACAGCTAGACAAATCATACCGTGGTGCCATCTGCGTAAGATGACACCTTAAAGTTACCGTGAACTAACTGTCACGTGAGTGGGATTTATACGCGGCTGAGGATAAGGCAGAAGCCCAGCTGAAATTCTGGCGCTCCACTAAAGATGTCAGAGTTATCTCCGGGCCTGGCAGTGGTGTGAGAGGAAGAACCACGCAGGCGCGCGGAGAGACCTCTAGACGAGGAGAAGCAGCCTCAGCCGATATAAATAGACCCAACGACACGGTGAGCAATTAGTCTGCCTTGGGCGGCAGACTCGAGAGGATCGGGAGTAGTCCCTGGAACTTCTACCGCTCGCTTCGGCGAGAGTTACCGTTGGTTGCCCGTAGCGTGGCTACGTGGCGTTTCTCGTGTGGATGGAGACGTCCGGTATTCTCTGGGTGACGATAGATCAGAGGAATACTGCGGACGGGCTCATCCAGAGGTTATCGCGGAATACCTAATTCCGACTTGTTCTCGCTAGAGGGACTGTGACTAGACCCACGCCCCTCTACCATAACCAGCACACTGGGTTACCGGGAATGGATTGCCCATGCCATCCATTGGGGTTAGTATTTCCCCGAGTAATTACTACCGAAGGTTCAGCAGGTTAGCCCGAAACCGCCCTAAGAGGTTAAGCGTGGTGAGCCCAGGGAAAACCAGCACACAGTGAGTTTTATTTATTCCTCCGGTAAAGAATAAACTGGCGCCCACGCTATCGAACCGTGTGTGCGGAAAGGGATGGCCGGAAGTGTGACGGGATTGGACGAATACCCGTTACAATGCTTAAAAATATTCGAGATATATTCGAGAATGGATTCAAGATATAAATGGAAATAGATATTAAATATATAAAAAATATTAAGAATTGGCCGCTTTCAGTATATCGAAAAATGTGTAACGGTTCGCTCACTGATCTTGAGCCAACTGTTAAAGGCACAAAAAAAAAATTCTGAAATTAACCCAAAATTATGCTTCTAATTTTTCCCCAATTTATTCCCCAATTGATTTGCCTTGTTAAAAATAGGCACCAGTTGTTTTTGCAAGATTCTACTAATTTGGGGAAAAACGACAAATCCCCAAGTTTTATTTTGAATTTACTGAATGACAGAAACCCCAAAAATTTGCCAATTGAACTCGGTTTCTCACTTGAGACCCTTATTTTATCCCAAGGGGGAGAGGGGACGATACCTTCTCTTTGGGTATTCGGGCAGAACAGAAATATACACAAGACTCCTGGAAATTTTCAGTTTAAGGCCCGGATCCAGCTCTACAAATCAGATAATCTATACTATCTTCTAGCTAATTTTAGCTAATATTTTATCTACTAAAAGGCTATTTCGTAGATTTCAGTTTTTGTCTCGGATAATGCGCAGAAAAATATGAAAAAATCACCTAAAAATCGCAAATAATTTTCTGCAGGGTGCTGTACATCAGTTTGGGATTTTCAATTATTAATCAAGCTAATTCGAGTATAATTAGAAAACATGCAATTTGACGAATTTTTAGATGATCAGATGGCCGCCATTGCTGATGGAAATTCACTGTTTGAAAAACACGAAATGCACAGCACATGAACCTTTGATTATTAAAAACTTTGTGTAGCACCCTGTACACTTTTTTTTGCAATTTTTTAACACTATTCACGTTATAATATAATAAATATTCGCGATGAAATTAGAAATCTACGATTCGAAGCATGTAGCTGTCATTGCTCCATGAGATACAGCAGAACAATCGTAGCGCCATCTATCGAACATGCCATGCGGAGGAGCAATGACAGCTACACGCTTCGAATCGTAGATTTCTAATTTCTTCGCGAATATTTATTATATTATAACGTGAATAGTGTTAAAAAATTGCAAAAAAAAGTGTACAGGGTGCTACACAAAGTTTTTAATAATCAAAAGTTCATGTGCTGTGCATTTCGTGTTTTTCAAACAGTGAATTTTCATCAGCAATGGCGGCCATCTGATCATCTAAAAATTCGTCAAATTGCATGTTTTCTAATTATACTCGAATTAGCTTGATTAATAATTGAAAATCCCAAACTGATGTACAGCACTCTGCAAAAAATTATTTGCGATTTTTAGGTGATGTTTTCATATTTTTCTGTGCATTATACGAGACAAAAACTGAAATCTACAAAATAGCTTTTTAGTAGATGAAATATTAGCTAAAATTAGCTAGAAGATAGTATAGATTATCTAATTTGTGAAGCTGGATCCGGGCCTTAAATAATAAAAATTAGACATATATTTAAAGAAAACAATGGGTATACATTCAAATCACAGAAAATAGCAAAATTCAAAGGAATTTCTCCGGTGAATAATAGGATAATTATTTTGTCTCAAATTGTCAACTTAGAAGTAACTCAGAATGAATAAAAACAACTCCAATTTTGCTTGGGTGAATACACCCCAAACAGACGCTAACTCGGCGTCTCTCAACTTTGCTTCTTTTACTCTAACTCAATTTAATTAATTCTCTCAACTCAAACCCTTGATCGTTTGGGGACTCGCGTACCTTACTTTGTGCGCTCCTTCTATCCGTCTTGGCCTCTCTTAACTTTTCTTTTGATTATTTGAATTTTCCTCAATTTTTCTGACTTCTTTCTTTAATTTTCTCAACTCTTTACTCTCAACGATGTGACTGCCACGGTGTCCCGGGAGAAGAAGAACGAGTCTTCTCTCCCACGAGTTGGCGTGGGTTTCCTCGGCTGTTTTCGCTTAATTTCGGTAGAGCCGAGGTCCAACCCAACTAATCATTGCGTGAGTCTCCCACTACCTGCCTCAACGTCACTGACGTTGCTTGGATTCCGAGAATCTCGCGCCAATTCTCGCTCTCAAAAATTCTCAATAATACACTGAAATAATCACAATAACTTGGACAATATTTTTCCGACAATCGTATACAACGGATAACTTTAGTCTCTTCTTTTTACACTGATACTTTTAGCCTTTTCTTTCACTGTATCCAGCGTTGATCCCGGTGATCTCCAGCTTCCCTCGCTGTTGGCCAACGTCCCTTAGTGTTGGCTACTGCTGGACCAAATGAATGGATGCTGCGTCTTCCCAGATTTTGTTTCGGGTGTCCTTGGTGCTGCTAATTTGCTTATGGGACTGGGAAAAATCCTTTCCAGTCCTACTCTTGTACTTTCCTCCAAATTTTGGAGTTAGATTGAGCAAAAATAAACAAAAATAATTCGTGAGGTCATTAGCTTCTGCTGACCTCACTCTGGACATATGCTGACTGACTCTATGTGAGTCCCATTCTCACCGGGTACCGCGAATTGCGGCCATTATCGCGATTTTAATCGATTTTAATCATTACTCTGATTTTTATTATTTCTGTGACGGTAAAAACCGTCACAAATGTATTTCAATATATTCTTCATATATTTTTATCTATATTAAATTTATATGTAATTAATATCAATCTAATTAATAGCAAGCTGGTTCTTGTCGGGGACTACAATCTTCGCAGTAGCGTGCCGCTATATGCTTGTGAGAGGCTATTGACTGAGGAGTTATTGATGCTTGGCTGCCAACAATTCAATGACATCAAGAATACCGGTGATCAAGTGCTTGATCTTTGCTATAGTGATGCTGACGTGACGGTTGACAGAACTCCGGCGTTAGTGCCTGAAGATTGTCACCATCCTGCTCTGTATATCAACTGCAATAGCGGTGCCTGCCTAAAGCCGAGTGAGCAGCCGAGACTGGACTTCAGAAGAGCTGACTGGGCAGCTATGAATCAGTATCTTCTCAGAGTAAACTGGATTGAGCTCTATGAAATCGCTGATATTGATGGTAAACTGGACAAGTTTCATAAAATCGTTGATGAGTGCATCGCGCAATTCGTCCCACTGAAAGTCATGAAATCTAGCACCTACCCTAGCTGGTTCTCTAAGACATTGATAGCGGAAATCAGAATCAAGAAGGCAGCTCATGCCTCATTCAAGCAACAAAGGACGCGAGACAACTACATGAAGTTTAGTGAAGCGAGGAGTCGCTGCAAGGTTCTCAGCACACAGTGCTACCAACAATACCTTCGTCGAGCTGAGGACGAATTGCAGAGCAACGCAAACAGGTTCTGGGATTTCCTGAAGAGCAAGCGAAGCAACAACACCGATATCCCGTCCGCGATGACGTGGGGGGATGCCTCATCGAGTGGGGGTGCAAAAGTCAGCAGTCTTTTTTCCTCTTTCTTCAGTAGTATCTATCAAGCTCCACACGATGTTCCCCTCGCCGGTGTGGCCGACGATGACGATCACAGTAACTACGTGGATGTATCACCAGTTGATATCTCAGAGATCACAGTTACTTTCGATGAGGTCTATAAACAACTACTTAGGCTAAATGTGAACAAAGGTGCTGGGCCGGACAACTACCCGAATATTCTCTTGAAGCAGTGTGCAATTAGCCTTTGCGAACCAGTGACTCACATCTTCGGCAAATCTCTGGAATCTGGGCAGTTTCCGACGGACTGGAAACTCTCGTTTATTGCGCCCATCCACAAAAATGGAGACAGGTCTTCCGTGAAGAACTACAGGCCAATCGCCATCCAGTCTAGTTTAGCAAAGCTTTTTGAAAAAATTGTTCTTCCGCAATTGACTTTTGTCTTCAAGAATGTTATTACTTCAAAGCAGCATGGGTTCATCAGTGGAAGATCGACGGCGACTCACCTGTACATCTACGTTAACTTCATACTGAACTCATTGAATCGCGGAAAGGAAGTGCACACAGTCTACACAGATTTCAGTAAAGCTTTTGACATGGTCGATCATGTCATACTGCTTCGGAAGCTCCAGCAACACGGAGTCTCTTCAACTGCACTGGTCTGGTTGAGTTCGTACCTCACTGGCAGAAAGCTGCGAGTTCGGGTGAACGGACACCTGTCAGAAGAGTACGCCGTAGTGTCCGGAGTCCCACAAGGGTCGCACCTGGGTCCGCTTCTTTTTGATGTCTTTATAAATCACATAGGAAACGACATTTCCTCGGAGCACCTTCTTTATGCGGACGACCTTAAGATCTTCAGGGAGATCGACGATGAACGGGGGTGTGCCGTTCTTCAGAACGACATACTGACATTGGAAACCTGGTGCGCTGCTAACAAGATGCAGCTAAACACCAAGAAATGTGCTGTCATGTCTTTCTTGAGGGGTCATCATCAAACTCCAGTGGCATACTGGCTGCAAGGGCACTTGCTAGAACGGGTGAGGGTGATGAAAGATCTGGGGGTTCTCATCGACGACAGGCTAATGTACAACGATCATATAACAGATGTCTCGAAGCGTGCCTGCCGGATTCTGGGACTCATCAGCAGAACCTGTAGGGACTTTAGGAAAGCAGAAACACTTATTCAGCTGTTTCTGGCTCTCGTTCTACCTATTCTTGAGTACTGCTCAGTAATCTGGGCACCATTTACGAACAAACAAATCGATAGCCTTGAGAACGTGCAGCGGAGATTCTGCAGACTTCTCAAGTTCAGGTGTCTCCATGGTATCGTCGGTGGAACCGAGGAGGTTTACCGGCATTTTGGACTCAGTAAACTGAGCAGCCGCAGGCAAGTGTCAGACCTCTGCTTCTTCTACAAGGTCATCAATGGACTAATTGATGTACCAGAAATTCTTGAGCAACTGAGTTTTGTATTCCCGAAAGGAAACCTGCGTCAAAGAAGGCTGCTTGCGGTGGAGAGGACAACCCGGAACATCGACCCGAAGCTGAAATTCACATGTTATAGTATGGAAGCCGAATATGTTCGAAGATCTCTCTTTGGCTAGTTTGACTCTATAGCCGAACTAGCCAAAGATAGACGTCAAGTGCATTCACTCGGCTTCGACCCCCAATACTATATTAGTAGTTTGAGCCTCTTAAGAGAGAAGTTAGCATGCGGACGATGCATTCTCCTCTCGGTTGGTTCTGTGACTACCTTCATCCTGTTAAAATCGTGTCACCATGTGCGCGCGCATTCCGTTACAACGTACAATTTCACTCCCATGATTTTTCCCTAACGCCGCTAAAGAAGTATAACTTTAAAAGAAAGTGAATTGGATGTTTCAACGATTGAGTGGATTTGCAGTTGAACACAATATGAAATGAAATTAATTGCTGCTTACATTTTATAGCTTTTACAATATTTTCATCCAATGCTTCATATCTCAGAGGCTGCTGATCTGGAGGCAACTTGTTTCCGAGCTTGCTCGCACCCCTTTTGTAATTGCTCTTTAACAATTTTCGTGGAGAAATCAAATCCATCACCAGGGATACTGCAATCGCTGTTTATATACCTTCGGAAACAGCAGTCGTCCATTGGGAGTCTGTCACAGTTAAACTACTACCAGGAGATATGAAAAAATTTTCTCCCTGATTTCACTCTGATAAACTCTCACTCATGTGGGAAATTGTCTCATCGTTCATTATGTCTTTTGATCATTTCTTTCTTGTGGAATTGTCTAAAATACTGATAGTAAACTGATTGATTTGTAATTTTTTTTATTTAACTTTCATTGCTCTGGTCATTCTACCGAGGGCCAGTGGCAATGAGATCAGTTCCGAGCATTAATATGAAATATTGCTAACTCTCAAATTTCAACATCTTTCAATGTCGGGCTTTCATTGGATGGTTTATGAGTCTCTTTGAGTTTTTCCTCTTGTTCCTGGGATGGCAATTCGAAGAGATCCTTGTCGTTCTCTGACTCCTCTCCTGATAGATCCCTAAGGTTTCCAATGTTTTCTTCATCATTGTGATAGAAAATATATGAATGCAAGTTATGAAAGGCTGAAGTGGGTAAAAAATGACTGTGATTATTGAATGATTGTGCTTTCCATTGGAATTGACGATTTTCGGGTTCCTACAATATGAAATAACAATGATTCGTATAAATTTAGCTTGATGCTGTTGAATTTTCCTAGTTGAATACTTGATACTCTTCTAGATAAAGAAGTGCATACAGAATGATACTTTCATTCAAGAAGACGATCAACCATCTTTATTGGGTTTTGTGTACAATGAACTTCAGAATCATCCCGTTATTCGTAATTATGAATTCTAAAAATAATATTGACTGAGCAAATTGAGTGGAACAGAAGAAAAACATCGAAAAAACAACGGATGACTTCAATTTTCCAAATTAATATTTCTATGAGTTTATTCAATAGTCTCGTAAGGGAATTGAGTATCAAGACGTAAAAAAGCTTATTTTAAAATGAATTAGAAATCTCTGGAAGAATTCTGAGACTAGAAGTCTAATAGACATACATGATGGAAAAGAAGTGTATGAACCATCAGCGTCACACAGCAACTAACAATGGTAATTCGGAGAAATAGAATGAAATCTATTGCCATTAGATTCCATCATTTATTCATTGCCAAGGAACTTTCAATTATGTTTTTCTCTTGAATTCCTGATTTTTCAAGTGTGAAGTAAAATAATGTAGAATCGAGGATAAAATCAAATCTTCATCTCTTGAATTTTTACAATGTGAAAGAAGAATCAAAAAGGAGAAAGAAAGAATGGAAATAGGAACCATAGGAGAGACCAGGGCAAAATGATACTGAAAATAACAAACATTTGACAATTTTTTTTTTCCAACATATAAATTATTTTTTGTGAAATCAAAATTATGCACCTATAGAAAATTCAAGAACTATAAGTGCAAATTTTTTAAACATTTTCTTTGTAATAATTTATTTGTTTAATAATATACATAAATTTGTCAGATATCTACCATCTCCAGTATCATGTCTAAATGGCCTTCTGTTAAAAAGTTATTCAGAATTTTTTTTCTAGTGATGGAATTGATCAAAGAATTTGAAACAATTCAGTAACATTTTCCACATTTCGGAGCATTTTCTCAAAATTTTTCAGATTTTTCCACAAGGTGCTTCAATCCGAGAAAACCCTCAATCATCTTAAGATGATTGCTATGTCTTTCCCCGGATTTCTCAGAAACAATTATTCCACTACTACACTATTAGACCCATGGAACATGAGCAATTAATTATTTTCGAAGAGCGGAGTCAGTTTGCGATTACTGTTTCCTACTTGAAATATGGAAACATATTGAGGAGAGTTAACCTCAATTCCATCACAATTGTCATTAGACTGACTGATTCCTGTGAAAGTGATGCATAGAGTCTTCTTTTCCCTGTATGATAATAGAAGAAACAATTACTCTTGCATAGAAAGATCTTGCACTGAACACACTGGAAACTCGTACGGATGGGATGTCCAGATGGTGTGTAACGTCCTTCTTGAGAGCACAAGACGCATTGTCTAGCTCTTCCTTCATGCTTCTCAAGATGATGTACCATCTGATTATCTGATTTCTGCAAAGGAATCTCTGGTGCTGCATATTTGTGTGACACAAAATTTCCAATCAGTTGCTGCGCTAATTTCTTTCGAAATTGCAAGGCTCTATTGGCTCTGCTTGATCTTGCTGGTTGGTGGGTCAGCTTATGAAGAATGCAGCTATTAATAATCGCCAAGCTCAAAATAAAATATAAAACAAATTTCCACCATTTTTTCGCTGAGCGACCAACTGGATAATAAGAGCGAAATCGGTCACTGCGATCCACTCCTCCCATGTTCTTCCTGTAATTAATTATTGGCATGGGACAAAAGACAGGGATAATTTGTCCACTTTTTTATCTCTACGGCTGATTATTTTATTATGAGAATCTTCAGAGCAGTTTGTTGATAGCATCAGGACATTACGGTTGTCATGCCAAACAGTTGCTGTTATTCCTCCAGACTGAAGCTGTTTATATTCTCCACGCTTCAATTTTAAATCACCTGGCTTCTTGAACTTTTCTGGCCATTCCTTTCTGTTTGATCTAATTGTTCCACAGGCATACGTCTTCTCCCTCAGTAATCCCTGCATCAACTCCACTGATGTGAAATAATTATCACAATAAATATGGTGATGAAGTCCTTGGAATGGCTTCGACAAATTCATGACCACTTGTTCTCCAAGCAGCATGTCACGATTCTCCTTTTCTTTTTTCCCCAAATAAATATTTCCATCGAGAAAATAAACAGTCTGAGCATCAGCAATCGCCCAGACTTTGATACCCCACTTTTCTGGTCTTGCTGGCATATATTGTTTGAAACCCAGTCTCCCCTTGAACTTTATCATCGCCTCATCCACTGATAATGCGCATCCAGGTTTGAAACGAGCTCGAAAATTGTCCAACAATTTCAGTGCAGGCCTCAATTTGTACAGAGGATCATATTTTGGAGAACCTTTGGCAGGAAGCAAATCTGGATCTGTCAAATGGAGATAAGAATTGATGCTTTGGAATCGACGCAGTGACATGCAATTTTTCACAATTGAACACGTGACGAATTCATTACGGAAATACATTGGAATTTCAGGTAACACGACGATTCCCATGTAGATGAGAATTTCAAAAATGCCTGTATTTCACGTGGGGTAACAGGATACCAATGTTTGTCAGATTTTCCATTTTTCCGTTGACAATACTCTGCATATCTATTTGTTTCATCAGAAACAAGTGTGAAAAAACTATCGGGAACAAGCAATTTGTAATAAGACATCTCATTGCTATCAACCTCCATATTATGAACAGGACCTTGATTTTCAACAAATGGTTGTACTGGATGGTTCTCAATATTTGAAGACCATTTTCGCTCAAGTTTTACATCAATTTTCGACTTTTTCTTTGTTGGAAAATCATCTGAATTCATTTCACAATTCAAAGGTCGTTTTCTTTTTTTCACGTATTTACCAGGACTTTCACATATACTATTCAATGAACTTTCTTTTTTTTTCCTTTCTTCAGGCACTGAATTTGAATCATTAACATTTTTCTTTTTTTTTTTCTCTCATTATTTGTTGTTTATGTGACGGAATAGCTTCTTTTCACGCGAGAATTTGCACAGGGGCCCGAGAGCTTTGCAACACGTACGACGGTCCTGATGTGCCGGGAGAAAGGGAATAGCCACGTGACCATTTTCCACTAACACATCGAACGGCGCGCTGTGATTGGGCGGTTTCACACCGATACGGTTTCGTGCGGTTTGCGAGGCAGAGGGTTAATTTCTACTTTGCTGATATTCAAATCAGAGCAAATTACAAAAAATTAAAAAAAAAGGATTCACTCTCACTACATTTCAATGAACTCTTGCAGAACTCGGAAAATATTATTTTGACGGACAAAGCCGAAGGGAGGTCGGTGTAGGACAGGAGAGCTAGCTTTCCAGTGGTAAAGCTGGATTTCCTCGGAAAATATTATTTTGACGGAAAAAGCCGAAGGGAGGTCGGTGTAGGACAGGAGAGCTAGCTTTCCAGTGGTAAAGTTGGATTTCTTCGGAAAATATTATTATGGCGAACTAATATTTTCCACTGACTCTAATGTTGATCGTGTGGTGAGCAATTTTTTCGTACGGATATTAGTTACGAATTTATATATAGGGGAAATCGGGGTAAAATGGATGTGTGGAGCAGAATCATTCGGGATTTTTTTTGAGTCGAGGCTTCTCAGGAATTTTGAAAAAATCCCCCAACAATTTAGGAGCTTTAGAGTATCTTCCCAATTTTTTGCAGGATGTTCCTTGAAATCTATCACTTCGAAGAAAATTCTAAGATCATTTAGTCATGGAAGTTCATTTTGCCCTGGTCTCTCTCATATCAGCCTGTTTATTAGATAAATATCAGATTCATAGTTCGATTCACTCATTTCTCATTGAATTATGAAGCGTACATAGCTCCTCTCCCCCTCCAGCAATTACCTTTATGTCTAGAAATACGTTCAATCCATTTTTTCATAATTTTATAAGAAAAATTTGTTCATTATATTAATAAGGTTCACCCTTTGTTTCCTCATGCAAATATGGAAATTTACATAAAAATGAAAGTAAGCTTCAACGAGCAGAAGCCCATCAATAATTGCTGATCAGAGTTCACTACTGCATGACACACCTGCAATACATTGTTTACAAGATGATGTGGTAACTATTCAGAAGTATGTAACTCACAATGTTATTTTCCATTTCTGATTCATTCGATTAGTGATTAATAACTGTATTGTGGAAATTTTAGTTCCTCCCTTCCTGTGGTGAAGAGTGCTGCATCATTCAACTTGCATGATAGAATTGATGTAGATGTTGAGGTAGGGGAAGAGGGGGTCAGTTGAACCACGGGGCAATTGAATCAGTCGACTTAGAAATATGAAAAAATTCAGGAAAAAAAACGCCCTTCTAGAATTATGTTCAAATATATGAACCCTTGCTTTGCCCAAAATTTGAAATCATTGTGATTATTCAATTTTAAGAAATTCAAATTTTTATGTTTATAGGTATCCAAATTTTTTCTTCGACTCTCAGTAGTAAGTGCACACACTGTCGAGACAGCGTGTACCCCCTCTACTCCCCCACTGGCGCCAGTGCACACGTGCACGATGGACCCAAATTTCTGGGTCCTGATAGAGATCTCGGGGAAAAAGGGGCGGGGCTTGTTGGAAAAAGAAAACTTGGGATTTGGGAAAATTGATAATTTATTCCGAATCCTCAGGAATAAGACACAGGTTATTGAATGAATAAATCCAGATATTGAAAAAAGTCCAGATATTTATTTGATAATTTGTTATCTATAGATTTAATAATTTCAAAATGATTAAACAAATTATTCATAGAATTTGATGATTATTAGGGAATTTCAATTCAGCAAGCTACTTATTTAAGGCCAGGTCAGAATTATTATTTCTAATGAATTCCTAATAACATGGAAAAGAATCAATGTCATGAACAAATACTTCTATGACCGAAAACCTAATAATAATATATCTACTGTCGGTAAAATCAAATTCTGTAAATCAATCCCCTTTTATGGTGGTTTTATGAGGGAGTGGGCTTATGAAAATTAAGGTACCGACCTTCTATGAAAAGGGCCTGCGGTCCATATACTATATTTCAATTGTCCTTCTGATATACCCGAAATCCACTCAACCAATATTGAAGTATGAAATTCCAAATCTAATAATGAATTTTGTAGGAATCATGTGAGGTTTTAGCAAATTCTTGATATCTCCGAAATGATACAGCGCTGTATTCACACATCTAAACATTCATTCACACACATACACAGGCACATATGACTATGCCAAATGATCAATCACGTTTAAGATGCGGTCAGCTCTCTTCAGTCGTAGATTTTACTAAATTCTCTTGAATTCTAAATTGGAGAAAAGAAAGTACGTGGTGAAAAAGATTGAATTCACTTTCAATTTCTCCGAAATATTTGAAGAACCCCTAAATATTTTTCATAAAAATCCATACGATCTGTTTCGAAAAAAGAACATTTCAGGGTTTCACTCCTTACTGTGCGTTAATAGTTGGAACTTCGAAGTTGAATATTTCATTGATTATGTGGTAATATTTTTGAAAAATTTTCCATGGAAATTGGAGATACCATAAATAGTTATTTCACACAATTTTAAGGAAACCTACTGATTACATGAAATCTCATACTAGCTTGAGCCTAGTTCAATATCAATAGCTTGGGATGAGGGAAATGGGTGAAATTTTGAATTCGGATGAATTTTGAATTATTATAACCAGAGGAAAGAATCATTCAAAGAACAAAAATACGAACTCAGCATGAAACATTTTGGAAGAGAATGAATGTTTTCTATCACACAAAAAGGAATCTATCATGCGCAATAATTCATCCTTCCAGAATTTATCTGTCAACACAAGATAATTTCTAATATAGTATTTCGAATTTACGTTTCAGTGAGATTCAATAGTTTCACTCTTGAAATTCAATCTCAATGGAAAATATGTATATTCTTGTAAATTATTAAAATTCATAGACTTTCGTGGATAAGGGTTATAGTTTTCAGAATTCAATGCTTGATGCAATGTTAATTCATACAATGTTCAGTTAACTCAACTGTGCGTGTTCCTTCAACGCAGTGTTCAATTGACTTCAATGTCTCTGAAATTATTTGTTGTACCAAACACAGTTCATGCATTTGATCCATACATTACATCCCGTGAAATAAATCTACAATTTCGTATAATATCGTTTTCCATGTGCAAAGAATTCTTTGAATGGAATTCACAATCAAAGAAAATTACGAGAAACTTGGAAAGATTCAAACAAGAGAAAAATTATGAATTGTCTCTTTTTAGTTACCATGAAGAAATCTGCATCACAACTATGAGAATTGAATTTCGCATAACAAGAACCAACAGTTCATACTCATGTTTACTATTTGATAGTTATACTCGAAGTTAATGAAATTCATTGTTGTCAGAATGAGAAAAACTTGTTTTTCACCAAAATAGTTAATAACAATGTGTCAAAACATATGTTAAAGTCTTTTCCTACAATATTTTGCAGTTCCACACTCCGAAAATTCTCTCAATACAATTGTTCTTCCATACCGCATTCTAAAATAATTTTTAATAGGTTTTGATTGAAAATTTTTTGTCAAAAATACACTCCGATAGTTCATAGAGGTTAAACATGAACTGATTGACTCGCTCCTATTTCTATATAGAATGAAAATTATTTGCTAAAAATTTTGAAGTTTTAAAATCATAATTTTCTTTTGATCTTCTCCATTCAATATTAATTGAAATGAAAGATCAATTCCCGGTCTCAAGAAAAAAATAATGCAGCGCCATTCTAGTTCATAATAGTTGTTTAAGAATAGAAATTGGAAGAAGACAATGTTACACTCAAGTGAACGTTTGTTAGTGTTCGAAAACCATCCTCGCTACAGATTCCTACGTGACATTTCCCAGACTCTAAGATGGACCTGTTTGAAGGAATCATTTCCACCAAGTAATTCAAGATTTTCCAAATTTCCTCTAACTGGAGGGGGAAGTCAGTGTATAGAAAGAACAGTCTTTCCATTTTATCAGTTTTCCTCTGGCATTCCAAAGCAAACATGGATCCTCGCTCATATGACATGTCTACTTATGGAATAACCGTAGATTTAGGTACTATACAGCGTTTGGAAAGACGAACTCCACCATCACTGAACAATTCAGACAGTGTTCATGAAGTAGACAATCGCGGTTATTCATCAATTGATTATCGCTTAGAATCAGCAAGGCTTGCTAGCTATGAAAATTGGCCAGCGCCATACGTAGATCCAGCTAAATTGGCAGCTGCTGGATTTTTCTTCACTGGTGATGCTGATCGCGTTCAATGCTTCGTATGCGGGGTTGAGATTTTTGAGTGGATTGAAGGGGATAATCCGGCCTCTGATCACCAACGTTGGCGCCCGATCTGTAAATTTGTACGTAAATTGCCATGTGGAAATGTACCAATTGGCGTTGATCCTGATACAGTACCAATACCGACACCAAGGAGTAGAGATATTAATTATGGGGAAGACTACAGGCTGAGTGCCTCACCAGATTTCCAATTTTCGAACGCACCTAGACTCAGCAGTTTGAGCATGGCTGACCCGAAGAGCATAAGGCATCCAGAATACACTGGCCATGAATTGGAATTGAGGACATTTCATAATTCACCAAAATCCGAAGAACAATTGACTGACGATGGGAGAATATGTAAAATCTGTTACGACAGAGAATTGGGGATTGTATTTTTACCCTGTCGACACATGGTTGCCTGTGTGAGATGTGCACTTGGTATGGACAATTGCGCAGTGTGCCGAGAAAAAGTCATAATGACCGTTCGTGCTATAATATCTTAGTACTACGCACTAAATTTGCTATTGCTTTCAAGCGAAATCAACAAAAGTTCTGAACTGATAGGTGAAGAACTGGAAAACGAATAATACTTGAACGTTAACTTCCCTATTGTAAAAAATCGAAGATAATGTTTAAAGAAGACAACTAAATTCGTAGATTAAAATTCTCCTCAATATCTGAATATCACAGGACTCATTGATTTAGTCGACTCTAGGTGAAATTCCATGCTCTCCAGTGGTAATTGAATACAATTCTATTTGCATTCCACTGTAACGGTTTGCTCACTGACCTTGAGCCAACTGTTAAAGGCACTGAAAATTTTCTAAATTTTACCGAATTTCATGCTTCTAGTTTTTTTCTAATTTTCTCCCAATTAATTTGCCTTCTTGAAAAAATGGGCGCCAGTCGTTTTTGACAAAATACTACAAATTTGGGGGAAAACGACAAATCCCCAAGTTTTCTTTAATTTCAATGAATAGCAAAAATCCCAAAAAGACTCTACTTTAACCCGCTTTCTTACACGAGACTCCTATATTGTCTCAAGGGGGGGAGGGGACGATACCCTCCCTTTGGGTATTCGGACAAACGAAAAAACTTTACACAAACTTCTGAAAATTTCGGTTTAAATAACAAAAAATTAGATATATTCAAAAAAAAATAATATGTGTACATTTAAATCAGAGGAAATAGGAATTTTTAGGAATAATACGATAATTCTTTTACTTTAACTATCAATCTTAAACGTAACTCAGAACAAACAAAAATAACTTTTATTTCCCCCGAGTGAATACACTCCAAACAGACGCTAACTCGGCGTTTTCTTTACCGTTAATCTTTTAGTCAAAATTCTTTACTTTATAACTCAAAATATTAATTATACGGGGACTCGCGTACCTTACTCTATTTGTGCTATCTTTCCTCCGTCTTGGCCTCTTTAACTTCTCTTTTACTTTTGCTTAATTTCTCGAATTTCTCTACAATTTTCTCTTTACTTTTCTTTACGTTTCTCGAAATTGTCTCTACACGATGTGGCCGCCACGGTGTCCCGGGAGAAGAAGACCGAGTCTTCTCTCCCACGAGTTGGCGTTGGGTGTACTCGGCTATTCCCGCTCAATTCCGGTAGAGCCGAGGCCCAACCCAACCAATTCTCGCGCGAGTCCCCCACTATTCTCCTTAACGTCACTGAGTTTACTATATATATATATATATATAATATATATAACACGCGAAAATAATCATAATAGTTACAACATGACAATATTTTCCCGACATTTCTAAACGGAAAACTTTTGTCTCTTGTTTCACTCAAGTCTTTTCTTTTCACACTGGCTTCTGCGTTGTCCCCGATGATCTCCAGCCTCTCTCGCTGCTGGCCAACATTCCCTCGTGTTGGCTGATGTTGGACCCAATGACTGGATGCTGATTTAGTCCAGATTCCTCCGGATCGTCCTTGGCTCTTGAACTTTGTTTGTGGGACTGGGAAAAATCCTTCCCAGTCCTACTCTTGTACTTTCCTCCAAATTTTGGAGGAAGATTGAATAAAAATAAACAAAAACAATTAGTGAGGTCACAAAAATCTGTTGACCTCACTCTGGACATTTGCTGTTTTGACTCAAAATGAGCCCCATCCTCACCGGGTACCGCGAATTGCGGCCATTATCGCGATTTTAACAAAAATAATTAATTTTTCATAATTTTCTTAATTCTGTGACGGTAAAAACCGTCACACCACATTCAGAGTATCAATTCAATCATACCGAACTTCAATAATGATTTCTCAATTTCTTCTATTTCGTCATTTTTAAGTTTGAATTCTGGAACTGTTGCCATTATTTGAGCTGCATATGCATTTAATTCACATTGAATTTCTGAGTGTATCTGTACCCAAGAAGAATTGCCATTTTTATAGTATGTTAAGAATTAATTATTATATTTCCGACACTCGGAAAAATTATGAGTAGAATGTTCAATTGAATATGCATTGTCTGTAGAAATATATATATGTATAGCACAAAATAAATGTATCTAGTTCATTTCATAATCATATATACCTTGTATTCTAACAGTTACAATTCAGACCATTTATCAGCATATGTAAAATATATGAGAGATATATTTTCCGTATATCTGTGATATATCTACTATATATGAATTTCATCTCTTCAGAAATCTATATTTTGCCGCAAAGGAAAATTTTTTCTCAACTTCTGGATAGTATGATTGAGAAAATGGCCTAAGGAATTTTTTTTATCACCCTGAAAAAATTTGGAGAGTAGAGTCTATTTGTGATGAAATATTATGAGACAACATAACTTCTCAACAGCCCTCTACAAGGAATTAAAAATGAATCATCCCATCATAATCGCATGGCAATACAATGTGCAACAATCGGATACCGTACTAAATTCATGATGTTTCTAATATGGATAGATGTTGAGGATATGTGGATGATAGAGAGGGTGTATTAATTGTGTAGCTGGTTCAATATGATCAACTCTATTTAGTCATTTTAGATCATGATGATATGGTTCTTGTGGTATCACTCTGCCACGCAGAGCCTTTTATCAATAGGGAAATATAACACCATAGTTGTTATATCATCAGCCGATGGGTCAAGTACCGTGGGGTCATATTTTATAAAATATCCTACGAACTTCGAGAAATCGTGGAATTGCTAGTGCATGAGTTCTGTTCACCATCAACGTACGTCAATCACAAAAAATCATCAAATTTATTCCTTTCAATATTTCAAAGAGTCAAGATAATTAGTGATGATCCACATGAATCCTTGATAACTGAGAAGCTGATCAGTGTGACTGGCAATGAAATATGGGATAAAATCGGGAAAAGACAGTCATTATTGTCATGTCAAATCATTATGACGTAGAAGCAGGAATCGTTGGAGGAACCTTCAATTGTATGCAAACTATTAGGAGAAACTTGTGTACATGCATTGTTCCATTATTGGGACGTCCAATTGCTGTGTAATGATTCTCATTCAAGGCAGCAGTGTACTCATCTGAGTGCTCTGCAACCTGAGCAAGAGATTCGGAATATATGCAGTCATAAGAGTCTGAGTTCAAGCCATCTGTAGAACTGGCTGATTTGAAAATGATTCCGTACTTGTAAATAAATTGCGTGTCTCAAATAACTCCAAACGGTTCGGAAATAATATTTGATGTAGAAGTGAACTTGGAATTAATTGAGAAATGATTCAAAAACCATTCAAAAATGATTTCTCATTCGAAATTGCGTCAGAATGATTCGGAATTCATTTAAATATAATCTCTTATTATGAATGGATTTCAAAATTCATTCTAAAGTAATAGAAAGAACGTTTAGGAAAATTCTCTTTCGAAATTTTTCATTCATAAATAATTTTTAAAAAACTAGTTAAAAATGATTCTTCATCAGGAATTCGAATCAAATTTTGGAATTAATACAAAGATAATTCAAATGTCATTCAAATAAATTTCAAAATTTATTCCGAAGTGATGGAGAGAACGTTAAAAAAATTCTCCTATGGAATTTTTTTTTCGATCTTCATTCAAATAATATTCGAAAAAATAATACTCAAGAGTAATTTCCTCTTGTGAAATTTGATTTGAAAAAAAATTCATAAATTATATAAAAATAATTTTATTCGAAAATAAATTTTAAAATTGCATCGCAAATAATTCAAAAACTATCCAAAAACAATTTACTTGTCGAAATCTCAATTCGGAGTTGATTCAAAAATGATGTGAAAGTAACTCAAGAATAATTTCTCATTCGACAATAAATTTCAACATTGATTCAAAAAAGATCCAGGGGAGAACCACAATTCGAAAATAATTTTTGAAAAACTAGTTGAAAAAAATTTTCTTATTTGAAATTTGTTTCAGGAAATAATCAAGAATAATTTTTCCCTCGAAAGTTTTATTCAAAAACAATTCTCAAGTGATAGATAGAAGATTAAAAAAAAAAATTCCTTTTGAAAAATTTCTATTTATAAATTTTTCAATAATAATTTTTGACAAACTAGTAGAAGAGAATTTTCTTATTTGAAATTTGATTCAGAAAATCTTTAGAAATAATTTCTGCTTCGAAAAATTTATTCACAGTTGATTCAGGAGTGATCGAAAACGATAGTGAAAAAGAAATTATCTTTCGAAAACTTGTATTCGGAAATAATTTTTAAAATACTAGTCGAACACAATTTTCTTCTTTGAAATTTAACTCAGAAAATACTCAAAAATATTTCTGCTTCAAAATTCTCTTTCAAAATTTGTTTTTTAAAAAACTAGTCAAAAATAATTTCCTCATTTGCAATTTGATCCAAGAAAAATTCAGAAACCATGAGAAAATAATCTTATCCGAAAATAAATTTTAAAATTGATTCGGAAGTAATTCAAAAACGATTCAAAAACAATTTACTTATACAAATGTTAATTCAAAAATGATTCAAAAGTAACTCGAACATAATTTCTCATTCGAAAACAAATTTCGAAATTGATTCTAAAATGATAAAAAAAAAGAACCCTTCAAAAAATAATTTCTCATTCGACAATGAATTTCAACATTGATTCAACAATGCTCCGGGAAAAAAAAATATTCAAATATAATTTCTCCTTCAAAAATTTTATTCGGAATTCATCCTGAAGTGATAAAATGAACGTTCAAAAAAGAAGTTCTTCCTCGAAACTTTTTTTTTAACATTCATTCCAAATCAATTTTTAAAAAACTAGTCGAAAATAATTTTCTCATTCGAGATTTGATTCAAAAAAAGATTAAGAAACAGTGTAAAAATAATTTTATTCGGAAATAAACTTTAAAATTGTTTCAAACATATTTCAAAAGTAAGTCAAAGATATTTTCTTATTCGAAAACAAATTTCAAAATTGATTCTGCATTGATAGAAAAAACCAGCCGTTCAAAAATAAATTCTCATTCGAATATAAATTTTAACATTGACTCATAAAACGATCCGGGAAAGAAAGAAAATATTTGAAAATCATTCCTTCTCCGAAATTTTCATTCAAAATTGATTTTGAAATGACGAAAAGAATGTTCAAATAAAACTCCCTTCGGAAATTTCCATTCAAAACTCATTCCAAAATAATTTTTGAGAAACTAGTAAAAAATACTTTTTTATTGTCAATTCAATTCGAAGTTCATGAACAAAAAAATTCAGATACTGTGTAAGAAAAATTCTCGTTTAAAAATAAATTTTAGAATTGATTCTAGAGTAGAGTAAAACGTTAAAAATGATTTTTCATCTTGAAACAAATTTCAAAATTGATTCATAAACGATTCGGCAGAAAAAAATATTAAAAAATAGTATCTTCTTCCAAAGTGTTATTCAAAAGTGATTCAAAAGTAACTCAAAGATCATTTCTCATTTGAAAATAAATTTCGAAATGCATTGATAGAATGAATATCAAACCAGATAATTTCTCATTTGCAAATAAATTTCAAGATTAATTCGAAAACGATCTAGGGAAGATAAAAAATATTTAAGAATAATTTCTCATTCGAAAATAAATTTCAACATTGATTCAAAAAAGATCCAGGAAAGAAAAATAATTCAAAAATAATTCCTCCTTCGAAAGTTTTCTTCAAAATTGATTCGGAAGTAAGGAAAAAAACGTTCAAAAAAAATCCCCTTCGAAAATTTGTATTCAAAAATAATTTTTGAAAAACTAGTCGAAAAGAATTTTCATATTTGGAACTTGATTCAGAAAATATTCAAAAATAATTTTTAAAAAACTAGTCGAAATTTTTTTGAAGTTTGATTCTGTAAATATTCAAAAATAATTTTTCCTTCGAAAGTTTTATTCGAAAACAATTCTCAAGTGATAGACAAAACATTGAAAAGAAAAATTCCCTTTTGAAAATTTTTATTTGAAATTCTTTCAAAAATAATTTTTCACGAACTAGTCGAAAAGAATTTTCTTATTTGAAATTTGATTCCGAAGATCTTTAAAAATAATTTCTCTTTCGAAAGTTTTATTCACAGTTGATTCACAAGTGTTTTAAATAACAGTGAAAAAAAAAAAATTCTCTTTCGAAAACTTGTATTCGATAATAATGTTTGAAAAAACTAGTCAAAAACAATTTTCTTCTTTGAAATTTGATTCAGAAAATACTCAAAAATAATTCTTCTTCAAAATGTTCATTCAAAATTGATTCGCAAGTAATTCAAAAACGATTCAAAAACAATTTACTGATGCAAATCTTAATTCAAAAGTAACTTGAAGATAATTTCTCATTCGAAAACAAATTTCGAAATCAATTCTACAATGATAAAAAAACAAACCACTCAAAAAATCATTTCTCATTCGAAAATGGATTTCAACATTGATTCAACAGCGCTCCGGGAAAGAAAAATGAATTCAAAAATAATTTGTCCTTCGAAAGTTTTATTCAAAATTGATTCTGAAGTGATAAAACTAATGTTCAAAGTAGAAGTTACTTTTCAAAAATTTTTATTCAACATTCATTCAAAATCAATTTTTTAAAAACTAGTCGATAATAATTGTCACATGCGAGCTTTGATTCAAAAAACATTCAAAAACTGTGTGACAATAATCTTATTCGGGAATAAACTTTAAGATTGTTTCAAAAATGATTCAAAAGTAACTCAAAGATATTTTATAATTCAAAATAAATTTCAAAATTGATTCTACAGTGATAGAAAAAACAAGCCGTTGAAAATGATTTCTCATTCGAATGTCAATCTTAATATTGACTCACAAAATTACGGGAGAAAACAAAAATATTTCAAAATCTTTTCTTCTTCGAAATTTTCATTCAAAATTGATTCTAAAGCCTTTCGGAAATTTTCATTCGAAACTCATTCCAAAATAATTCTAAGAAACCAGTCGAAAATACTTTTTTTTTCATTGTAAATTCAATTTGAAGTTCATCGGCAAAAAAATTCAGATACTATGTAAAAAAATTCTCATTCGAAAATAAATTTTAAAATTAATTCTAGAGTAGGCTAAAACGTTAAAAAGTATTTTTTCATTTCGAAACAAAACTCAAAATTTATTCATGAACGATTTGGCCAAAAAAAAAAATATTCAAATATAATTCCTCCCTCGAAAACATTCTTCAAAAGGGATTCAGAAATGATTCAAAAGTAACTCAAAAATGATTTCTTATTCGGAAACCGATTCCGAAATTGATTCTACATTGATAACAAAAACAATCTGTTTAAAGATAATTCCTCATTCAAGAATAAATTTCAACATTGCTTCAAAAACGATTAAGGGAGGGAAAAAAATATTCAAAAATCATTTCTGCTTCGAAACTTTTATTCAAAATTGATTCTGAAGTAACAAAGAGAAGGTTCGAAAAATTCCCTTCCAAACATTTTTAATCAAAATTCATTCGGAAGTAATTTTTCAAGAAGTAGTTGAAAATAATTTTCTTACTGAGAACTCTATTGAAAGTCCATGCAAAAAATTCAAATACTACAAAAAAAAAAATAAAAATAAAAAATCTTATTCGGAAATAAATTTTAGAATTTATTTAAAAATGATTCGAAAATTATTCACAATCAATTCTGATTTTGAAAATTGAGTCAATTCATATTTTGCAAACGATTCAAAAATAGTTTTAGATCAACTCATTTGAACATTTTCAACTTGCTTCAAAATAAACTTCAAGACTTTAAGATATACTGAACCGAACAATCCATATTTCCCTCCAAATAGTTGAAATGTATACGGCGAGGATAACGGCAAATTTCAGTAATGTTACGCACCGATTACCCTATTAACCTCTAGACGCCCGGGATGATGCTAAACGGCATCACCTCAAAGTCGAGCCATATCACTAGTCCATTTGGAGATTTTTCTAGGGAAAAAATTTTCAAAGTACGACTTGGACACATTTATAAATGCTGGCCTCCTGCAGGATAATGATGGAAATTTTTTATCGAGAGATAAAAATATTAACCACAAAAAAACACGAAATTTTTACTATTCATAATTGAGAAATATTTCACAGAAATAAAGTCTTACTCTAAACACCTGAAATTCTTGAGTTCAATAAACACAAAATTTACATCTTAAGCTGTTGAAATATTTTTGACAGAAGAAAAAGTCGATTTTCCCTTTTTTTTCTATCAATGGGCGAGAAATTTCCTCTTGAATGAAAGCGAATTTTTCATTCTGAACGCTTGGAATATTTTTAACAAAAAAAAAAAAAACAGAATTTAATATCAATAATTGAGAAACATTTCACCTATAGCAAACTGAACCAGTTTCCCAAAATCAACGCAGCATTTCATTTCAAATAAATTGAACCAAAACCCAGAAATAATTCTCTTATTGATTTTCATCCCGTAAATTTCAGACTAGGAAGAATTTTAAATCATCCGAAGCAGAGCAAAAATTCATTCAAGGAACAAAAATAAAAATTCAGGATAAAAATTCCATTATGAACAATCAAGTGTAAAAAGAATAAGTACTTCACTTCTTTGACACTCAGAGAAGTAAACTATAACACTAATCAATTATAATATTCTTCCGGAATTCATCTATCATCGCAAGATAATTTTATAGTATTCAACATTTACATTTTTGTGGAAAATCCAGTTTCTCTATTTTCGGAATTCATCTCGATACAATAGATATATTTTTCTTACGGGATTCTCGAAATTCACACACTCTCGTAAAAATAATTGTTGAATTTTCGAAATTAGTTTTTTCATAGAACGTCCAATTAACTTATCTCGTTTCATGTCCTCCCAATGTAGTATTTAATTCACTTCAATGTCTCTAAAATGATTTGTTGTACCAATTCTTTCTCGAATCCATGAACTATGACGTGATGAGAATAAGAAAATGATGCAACGCAATTCTCTCTCTCTGCAATTTATTTGATAATTATGTATTTTGAAACGAGAAATATAAGAAAACGATGGCTTGACGTCACAGCAGTCTTAACTCCCATTAGAACTGGACACTCACCCAATTTGAAGTTTCCACTTTGCATAGTTTATTGGGTATCGTGCTAACAAGGTATTCAATAAAAATATCCTTGAAACGAAAACCATTGAAAAATTAGTAGTGGGAGGAATCTTCGAAAATTTAGATAACTGATTAGATTATAGAATTCTAAGAAAAGTCACCAGAGTACTTGGTGGAGCTTCCTCATCGTCAATGTTCTTTCGCTGCCCTCGTGAATGACAAAAAGTTCTGTCAAGTCACACCACATTTTTCGAAAATTCCCATGGATCAGTTATTCCATCTTTTTGAAAATGTTTAGCAATAACATCTCCGAAACTGCTAAGACATGAGGGAGTACTGTGCAATTTCTTGGCCTCGTATGGCTTCAAATTATCCATGATGACTATCAATTTCTTGGATCCTCATCTAAGATTATGTAGTTTCTCATCACTGCCTCACTCTATCGAAATTTGTCCAAACTCGGTGAAAAATATTAACGTCTAAATCTGCTCTAAAATTTTTTAGAAGATGATGTCTTCAATGTTAAATTTCACTTGACGTTCTTTGAAACCTATTGCAGCCCTTTTTCCATGTCGCATGTTTTCCGGCGATGGACTGGTTTCAGGGATTCATTTCCTCTGAATGGTGGTGGGAGATTTCCCAAATTTCTTGAGAAACTGGAGGGGAGAACGAGTATAAAGAAAGCTGAGTTTAGGATCATCTCATCAGTGTCTCAAATTGTACAATGAGAAATACCTACTCGCTACAAAAAGCAGACTTGGAAAAACGTTGGAACTTTCTACAACAGAAAATTCAAGGAGCTGAAAAGGATATTCAGCAGAAGATTGAGATACTTCAACTCTGTGCAAAACTAGTAAAGCTTCCAATTAAATGAATATGGATTTCACAAAAATCAACGCTGCTGGACAATTTCGTAATGGATATCTACCCAGTGTGAAAATTGCAGATCTTGATAAAAAGAACTTCTTCATTGTCACAAAGATTTGCAAAGCAAATACTCGCAATGGTCCCGCAATCATGGTTGAGCTTGATAATGCTCAAGCTACTTTCCTGCCAAAGAGATCTTCTACATTTTTCTTGAAGAATCTGGACCAGTTGGAGGCCATGCAAGATGCTATTGCAGTCGGAGAACGTCCAGTTGCAATGCGAACCACTGGCACTAGATTTAATCAAGTAGAATTCACCCAAGATTTGGAAAAATGGAGGGAGGATGCAATGCAATCGTAAATCTTTTGGAATAAATATCGAGTCCTCGAAAATTTGGAAAAAAATCTGAACTTTTTTGGAAATTTTTGAAAAATGGCAAACCCTTAGGGAAACTATATGGAAAATTAATATTATAAATGTAATACATACTAATCATGAATAAATAATTTATACCTTAAAATTGTTTCTGCATTTCAATATTGCACAACCCACAATCACATCACCACCCCAATCATCGTGATGTATAAGACATCGCTTGTAACGGAGAATTTATCGCTCCACTTTCATTTCGTTTGTTAATTTTCACCAAACTTCATGTACATTGGCTGCTGCACATATACTTATAAAAAGCCTTAAAAAGCATTAAAAGCATTAAACAAATAAATTTATTAATAAATTAATTTTTATTAATAAATTTTTCAAGAGAATCAAATTTCGGAAAAAATATGTAATGCGCAAGCAGGATTTGAACCCACGACCCTCTGATTACATGTCAGGTGCTCTGACCACTGAGCTATTGCGAGTTACTATATTTACCTTCGAATTTTGATTCTCACATCTTCTCTCCACCTCTCATCCACGAGGCAATGTCGCCATTAAACAAATAAATTTATTAAAGCCTTAAAAGCCTTCTCAAAAGTGATATGTCTTCAGCATCCATCAGTGCAAAATTTTCTCGTTCGGAATATATCTGCATAGATTCATCTGTTGAACATACAATTTTCTGCAACATTCATTCTTGTAGTAATAGAGCATTTTTAGCAGCACACGTCATATTTTTCATATTGCAATGAAAAGGACAAGCATTAACTGGTACGTCGTCGAATTTTGCAATCGATGGACAATCATCGAATAATTCATCCAAGTCTGCAATGCTGGGCAGAAAATCATTGATGGAAAATTTTCTAAACCATACTTTTTTCTCGAGGCATTTCTCACATCATCTCGACATACGCTTTCCAATTGATCATATGGAATATCACTATAATTCTATGGCATTGCATGGAAATTTCGCTCGAGCCACTCACTCGCACTTCGATATTTTACTGATATTTTGACTAAATCACATGGAGGCTGGAAAAACTTTGTAGTTGTTTCCTGTACTTAGCCGTCTAGAGAAGTTCAAGCCAGTTCTTTCAAAATGAATTCATTGAAGGCTCCTTGGAATCCTCACACATCCACCAACAAGAGCTTCATGGTGACTGAAGTTTTCCCAAAAGGGCTGCTTGATATTCAAAATTTTCTCCCCACCGTTTCGACCAATTTTCCGTTCCACAGCTGATAGGGTGATATTCTATGATAGGAAATATCATTCTCCTGATCTGAATCGCACTGAAATAGCAACAATCTCTGAAGAAACTCGTGTAAGTTGATTTTTATCTTCATCAGATAGAGTCATAGCTGGTATTAGCCATACAATTTTACTCAGAGTGATTCTGGTGACTCATCAGCGATTTAAAGTGCGATTCAAAGAGTGGCGTTTTTATAATTACGAGATGTTGTTAATATCAGCTCATATTCCACAATGACAATGATCTTCCAATAAAATTCAGTGAATCCTAGTAGCCCACTCAGAGCCACAGATTGATGAGAATTTTCACCAGCATCAATTTTGAAGCTTCAAGAATATCTATTCATCCGGCATTTTTCACCATTCAAAATTGACAAAATTGAATCAATAAAATTTGGAAGAAGAATGAAAGTGTGCATCAAAGAGGCAAAATTTGTCAAGGGCAGTCACTATTAAACGAATGCAGTTCACATCGCTGAGATTTCCAACAAAATTTCCAACATTTTCTTTGATAATGGTCAACTGAACAATAGTAATGTAGAGAAAAATAATCAATGAGAATTTACAAAATTAACTGATGAAGGATTAAAGAAATCGTGTGATAGGCACGAGGAGAGAATGCAGAGAGTGCATGTTGCAGGAAACTATGATAATTTTAACAAAATTCCTGAGAGTGTTGAACAGTATGAAACTAGTGAAAACACGATGGAGAAATATTCTCTGAGAAAAAAGATAAACAAAGTTGAAAAAGGAAATGAACAGAAATTGAAAAATTGTACTAAGAAAAACAGAAATATTGAGGAAAATATGGAGCAAAAAGGAATAATCGTTCGTGAGAATAAAAAATCTACTCGTCAGAATGAAATGGTTCTTAATCAAATTGAAGAGAATAATGAAAATAATGCAATTATTGTTTATCGAAATCAAGAAATAATTTGAAAAAATGTAATGATTGTTGATAAAAATAGAGGAGGTATCAAGAAAAATGAATTTCTCATTGATAAAGAAACGGGAAAGATGAAAAGAATGACATACTTTTCGATAGAAATGTAGAAAGTATTGAAAAAATGGAGAAAATATGAAAATGAATAAAAATTTCGTTCATAAAGATGAAGAGAATAATGAAAATAATGGAATTGTTGTTAATCAGAATGAAGAAACCGTTTAGAAAGATGTCATTATCGTTGATGAAAATGAAGTAACAGTGGAAACGAATGAAATTGTTGATAAAAATGAAGAACACATCGGCAAAAATGGAATTAGTGTCGATGAAAATTGAAGAAAATGTAGGAAGATAATTTTGTTCTGAAAGGAATGGAGAAAATTCGAGGATAAATAAAATTTTTGTTAATCAAGATGAAGAGAATAATGAAAATAATGGAATTGTTGTTAATTAGAATGAAGAAACCACTTAGAAAGATGTAATTATCGTTGATGAGAATGGAGAAGCAGTGGAAATGAATGAAATTGTTGATAAAAATTCAGAACACATCGGAAAAATGGAATTAGTGTCGATGAAAATTAAGAAAAAATGTAAGAAAATAATTTTTTGAGAGAAATGGAGAACATGTTGAGATGAAATTCTTGTTAATAAAAATTGAGAAAATGTAAAGAATAAGTAAATCATCGTCGAGAAAAATGGGACGAGTCTAAAGTATAATGAAATATTCAAGCATGAAGATGGAAAAAATGGTGAGAAAAAAAAAAGATGTTTGAGAAAAGTAACAACTCTGATGAAAATATTGAGAAAAATATTATGTTTGAAGAAAATTGCGTCTCTGAGGAAAATAATGGTAAAAGTATTGTCCTCGAAGAGACTGTATGATTGATGAAACTATTGGAAATTATGAAGGAAGCTAGAGTGAAGATTGTTCTTTTAGAGAGAATCAGAGCCGAAGCTGAGTCTTCTAAGGAATCATGAATGGACCAGAATAAAGAATGTCCTGACTGAATCAAATCTGAAGCTGAGGTTCCTCAATTCATATGAAACTAGAAATCTAGACAAAATTGATTATGAAGGAATGTTCAGTCCAATCATCAGCCCATTCAGCAGGACAGTTTAAAAAATTAAAATTACAAATTGGCACTGGCATAATATCAGTTATGAGGAAAATTTTAGTCAAATCTTTGATGTGTATAAAAGGGATTGTGATAATAGAAATACAGAAATATTCAAAATTGCAAATGACGAAATGAATGAAATAGAAAATAATCAATGCAATCAAATTGCAATGAAAATAGAAACATTGAGTAGAGAAAAAGGAAATAAAAAATTAAAGAAATTAGAAACTGAAAACGCAGAAGTGCGAAGAACAGATGAAATTGAACAAGAAAGGTAAATTACTTTGAAATTAGAAGAAAAGAGCCCGAATCTGAAAATATCTAAATTTTCTAAGATAGGCCTGAAGGAAAACTGACAGATGTTTTACATGGAAGAAGAATAAAAAATTAAGACTCCGGTAAGATCAAGAGTTCAATCATTTGAGCTTTCATGTGAAAAGATTTAAAAGTGTCGAAAAGGATAATCGTATTTGAAAGAAGATTGTAAAAAACCTCCATACACTCCGAAAAAAATTAATAAATGAGAAATCGTTGTAAGCAATAAAAGCAAATGTGAAATGTATGGAAATATAATGAAATCAAAGTTCAAGTCAATTGTTTGAGTTACAAACTTATATGTTAAATCAACAGTTCCAAGGTCTGGGATTCTAATAGCTGGGGACATCATAATAACTTGAGCATCATTTGGAGAAAGATTGATACCGAACAATAATCTTACACTCGATAATTGAAAATGGACAATCATTTTAAAGATGTTGAATCGGAAATTTGATGTTTAAAAATTTTCGGTTTCTGGGGAGTCTTCCTTGAATTTCATATATTTTAATTGTAAGTCTTGTATGCTTCAAGAAGAATGGATTCGGGGAAACTTGCATTGGGATATATACTATTTTTGATGAGATCCTGTGTTAATTATTGAGCAGTAGTGAAAATTCATACAAAGAAGATGCTCTAGTAAACACTCTTGGAACACTGTTAGGAATCGGAATTCATCTTCTTGTACTCAGTGGTTCACATGACTATTAAACATCAATAGACATATATTGGAATTCTAGGAAAACATGATGAACTCGGAAGACATGAAACAAGTATTGTAGTTCTCATGAGATTTTCGTCAGTTTAGATTTTACTACGAAATATGGTGCCATAGGAACATAACCGCTGAAACGTTTCTCATCGGCGATATGAAAGACCCACAAAAGTTGCCTGAAATTGCAATTTATCTTTTAGCACACTCCAGTTTCCATGATTAAAGGAAAATCGATGAGATGTATGGATTATTTTTTCCATCTAATCGATCATCACTGAGAAAAATTTGGTTCATGTCAATAGTTGGAAGTAAGTGATGTATGTCGTAAGTAAGAGTATACTCATGTTTTAAAATATGCAGAATGATCCCACACGGCCGACAATCAGTGGATTAGTGTAACCATAGTGATGATTCCAGAATGGAAAAAAATTTTGAATATGTAAAATCGAGAATTCGTGATCAGCTGATTCAGGAATCAATTGGTTATTCCGGTATCTTAGGTTTTTGATGATGGACCATCCTCAACGAGCAAGGCTGAAACTTGAAAATCTCATGCAATGGATGAGGGAACGTGGCAAGCAGTATTAAATGGTCATTTGAAGGAGACACTCAAGCATTTACAGAAGAATATCATCAATTTCAAATTCCAAGAGAGAAACAAAGAAGAAGTCTTCGTTTTCCAAATGAAAGTAACCGAAAGAAGCATACAAGCTTCAATGTTTATTGAAGGAAACTTCAGCGTCCAATAAGTATGACCTGAATATCCACTGACTAATAATTTGGAGAAAATAAGATAATAGCGGGAACAATGAAAGCGTTCTGTCCGTAAATGTGACTCAAGCATTTCGAAATGTTTATAGAATTTGAAAGTGCAAAGGATGTTGCAAGTCCAACAATTGGACCCTCGGAACTCAATAGCGTCGCATTTAGCCAACATCATTGAAAACAAAGTTGAGTCGATATTCATGATGAATAATCTGTGATGATGCAGTGATTTAAGTAGACATGCTATGTGAAATATTGCGTAACGATTTGAGTGTCCGTGGTCTAAATGGAGAAAATAATATCAAATTCGAATAAGTATGATAGTGATATCGAGAAATCTTGATTTCATTGTACAAAATAATTCTCAAAAAATAAGATGAAAATAGGAAAATTAAGAGACGAAAAGAATGATTGGTTTGATCACCTTTCTCTCACAACCCTCCCTTTTTACGATTCCATGGGTCGACTTCTTTCAGTTACTACATCATATTTGTCTCGGGTCACGAGAAACGATGGAAAACTGTGACCGGTACAGATGGCCGAATATGCATGACCCTAGTGTTCTGCTCTTTCACGCTGGGAAAGAAGGCCTGCTAGCTCTCTTGCACGCATACTTCCCGCTCAGTATGTTGTTTGAGTACACGAGTGTGGTGGTCATTCACCCAAGCAGCGCCCAATATTTTTTGACTACTCGACTTCGTAGATCTCCAAGCTCGCAATTTTAATATTCTTAAATAAGATAGCAATCAACTGATTAACGCGTTTCTCAGAAGAGTTTCAAATTGAAGCGTGTTAAGAATTGTATTGCAGTGTGGAGTGAAAAGATGATTGCCTTGCGTTGAGAGCCGATAGAGTGAACCAATCTCCAGTGACCGCTTCGAAATCTCACTATCTTTGCACTGCACTATCTTGCATATTAGGATTGGAGTGTCCACGAGTGGACGACCTATCAGCTAGTTCGCGTAAAAGTGAATCACTTAAGAATTTTTGAAGTTCTTTGATACAGTGAGAAGAAATCAGTTCAGAATCACTCATTTTGTTCAATCAAATTTTAATCAGGTTTGTGGATTCCATTAGAAGCATTCTCTGTGATCGGAAAATGATATTACACGGAATTATGGATTCATTTAACGGAATGCAATGTACGAATCAAGTCAAAAAAAACTGTGATTAGTACTTCAAATGATTTGAGAGACATCGGAATTGATTGAAAACCGCATTGGCGAAATATTAACAGGATGAGTCAATCAAACATTGTATTAAGCATTAAGCTCCGAAAACTATAACAATTTTTCACGGAATCTCCAAATTTCCATAATTTATTTAAAAAAATGTATCTATTGTGTCAAGATTGAACTTCAGGACTAGAAAAAATTTATTTTTCATTATTACGTCATTTTTGAAATACTATGAAAATTATTTTGCAATGCCCGATAAATTCTGGAAAAATTCAGAGAATTATTTTGAATGATAGATTTTCTTCTGAGCGCCAAAAAATATCTACTTTTTTCAGTGTCGATTCTAGATATTTGAATATAGTCTTTGTGCCGAAGTTTCTTTCTTATCATTGGCATAAATATGCGATTCGATTAATTATAATTGGATTCTTATGTTCAATTGGTATTTCTGTTCCACAAATAAATTTTCATTCTTTTTTATAAGAATGTTAAATTATTCTTGATTCAAAACTTCACCCATTTTCCTTTCTTAACCTTCTGGGACTGAATTCGGAGTAACCCGTAATGCGGCTCCTAGAGAGGGGTGAACTAATGAGCGTACAGTATGCTCTATACTTACACGGGCTCCACTTCATGTCATGAATGCCCGGTCGTGGAGCGAGGAAGCCAAAATCAGCCTCAGACAGTTAAGATATCAATATTGCACGAGGTTTAAGGTAGTTCTATGATATTTCATGTCATGGTAGGCTTCCTTCGAATTCTGGGAAATAACTATTTATGCTATCTCCGACTTTTTTGCGGAAGATTTGAAAAATTTTGAGCACATAATCCATGGCATTTTCAAACTCAAAGTTCTAACTATTAATACAGAGTGACTGTCGAAACTCAGTAACACTCAGCAGATTTTCGTTTCTCCAAAGCACACCTATGGATTCATATGGAACATATTTAGGCATTCTTCAGATATTTTGGAGTAGTTGAAAGTTAATTCAACATTTCTTTACCAGTCCTTTTTTTCTCATTTTGAAGACTGGCAAATTTACTAAAATCTACGATTGCGTAGGGCATCAGCTGACCGCTGCTTAGACGCGATTGATCACTTACCATAATTGTACGTGTGTGTGCTCTAATATACAATATGCGCAATAAATGTTTCAATATGTACATGTAGCATCGTATCATGTGGGGGTATTGGAAAAATGAATCTTCAAATGTTTATTCTTCTTCCAAATGTGGATTCCGAATATTTAAATATGGTTTTTATCCCAAAGATTTGAAACATTGGCATCGATATGCGATTCAATTCATCATAATTGAATTTTCGTTCTGAATCAGTATTTTTGTTCTTCGAATGATTTTTTCCTCTGGTTATGATGAATTGAAATTTATCTCAATTCAAAATTTCACTCATCGCTCCTATCCCAAGCTATTGATATTGCACTAGGCTTAAGTTAGTTGTATGAGATTTCATGTGATTAGTGGGTTTCCTTAAAATTGTGCGGAATAACTATTTATGTTATCTCCAATTTCCATGGAAAATTTTGAAAAATATTACCACATAATCAATGAAATATTCAACTTCAAAGTTCCAACTATTAACGCACAGTAAGGAGTGAAACCCTGAAATGTTCTTTTTTCGAAACAGATCGTATGGATTTTTATGAAAAATATTTAGGGGTTCTTCAAATATTTCAGAGAAATTGAAAGTGAATTCAATCTTTTTCACCACGTACTTTCTTTTCTCCAATTTAGAATTCAAGAGAATTTAGTAAAATCTACGACTGAAGAGAGCTGACCGCATCTTAAACGTGATTGATCATTTGGCATAGTCATATGTGCCTGTGTATGTGTGTGAATGAATGTTTAGATGTGTGAATACAGCGCTGTATCATTTCTGAGATATCAAGAATTTGCTAAAACCTCACATGATTCCTACAAAATTCATTATTAGATTTGGAATTTCATACTTCAATATTGGTTGAGTGGATTTCGGGTATATCAGAAGGACAATTGAAATATAGTATATGGACCGCAGGCCCTTTTCATAGAAGGTCGGTACCTTAATTTTCATAAGCCCACTTCCTCATAAAACCACCATAAAAGGGGATTGATTTACAGAATTTGATTTTACCGACAGTAGATATATTATTATTAGGTTTTCGGTCATAGAAGTATTTGTTCATGACATTGATTCTTTTCCATGTTATTAGGAATTCATTAGAAATAATAATTCTGACCTGGCCTTAAATAAGTAGCTTGCTGAATTGAAATTCCCTAATAATCATCAAATTCTATGAATAATTTGTTTAATCATTTTGAAATTATTAAATCTATAGATAACAAATTATCAAATAAATATCTGGACTTTTTTCAATATCTGGATTTATTCATTCAATAACCTGTGTCTTATTCCTGAGGATTCGGAATAAATTATCAATTTTCCCAAATCCCAAGTTTTCTTTTTCCAACAAGCCCCGCCCCTTTTTCCCCGAGATCTCTATCAGGACCCAGAAATTTGGGTCCATCGTGCACGTGTGCACTGGCGCCAGTGGGGGAGTGGAGGGGGTACACGCTGTCTCGACAGTGTGTGCACTTACTACTACTCTCCACCGAATTTTTAATATTAATCTGATTTTTGGAAATTATCATAAAGTATGAATTGTCATGTTTCAATATAACTGTATTTTATCATTTCCCACCTGATTTGTTCAGAAAATATTATTTAATAATTTTTAATGCGCTAATTACCGTCACAAAAACATGAGGGGTCAGTTGAACCATCAATAGCATGAGATGTGCGCGCGCAACTAAGCCTCAGACGAGAAACAATCGTGAATCTTGAAAATGTAACAATTATTGGGATCATTTCTTTAGTGAATAGTCTATCCATTGAAGACTGTGATAACTATTAAATAATTGTGGTAACAAAAAGCAAGATTGAATGATTATTATTATCTAATAACCACAATTGATAATTCATCAATTTATTGGCATGAAATTATTTTCATCAACTTGAGATTATAACCTAACAAATCGATGACAGTTCAATGTTACTAAAAACAGCAAAGATCTGAGAATTTTCAGCCTTTTTCTTTCTTAACAAATGAATTATGTTTAAGAAAAAGAAATGTGATCATGTAGAAAATTCGAAAAACTATAAGTGCAAATTTCTTAAATATTTTTTTGATTATTTTTTCGATCCAAATTTCGACCAATAGAATTGCACCATTCGACGAAACAAAATAACGCCTACACGATATTTCACTGGAAATTTTTGGAAATTCCACTGGAAATTTTTTATGTTGCCTATATATGAAAAACAAACGATTTGTCAATCCATGTGACTCTAAATTTTGAATTTCTAACTGAGAATTTGTCTCATGGTGCAATTCTATTGGCCCAAATTTCGATGAAAAAATAATCCCCCGCATACCACTCGAGCTTCAAAATTAATTGGGTAATTTTGAAGCTCTTGTGGTATTACATGTGATAATAATTTATTTGCTAAAAAAAATCTAAAAAATTGTCATATGTCGGTTATCTTCAGTATACTAACGTGAAGGAGTGAAAACAAACCAAGAGAGAACCAATAAAAATAAATATTATGATAAGATATTTTCATGTGTGTTATGATCGTTGAAAGAGTTAATTAATAAAGAATTCTTTATTAAAAAGCTCTGTTTCTGCTTCCACTACTTGTGGTTCAACTGACCCCAACAAGTGATTCAACTGCCCCGACGGCTAGGGACAGTTGAGCAACTTGACGCGTTCACACAATTATATTTTTTTTTTAATGTCTGATTATTTGTTGATTGAGTTATCCATCAGGAATGATCAAGTCAATACCAAACTACGATTTCATGAAAAATAAGTGATTTTTTTTTTATTCCATTAAAATAAAATCATCACAGAATTTTTTGTTCAATTGACCCCCTCCTCCCCTGAGAGTCATCATTGAAAATCAGTATCACATATTGGAGGAAGCTAAACTGTAGAAATTTCAAGGAAGAGTAAAAGGAGCCCTTGAGAAAGGGTAGCATTGAATTCACATAATGAGGAGTGCCTAACAGGATGTTATGGGAATTTTTTTTTTTAAACTAAAAGAAAGAAGATTTCTCCTGATGATTCTAGAAACTCGTTCAGTGTAAAGATTCCCAGTTCTATGCAATTGAACAAAATTGACAAGGATTCAGTTGAAATATGTTTCCCATGCGAATTCTTGTATCTTTCCATTTTTGCCATGTATCAATTTTTATCAATTGTGGAGTTATTATATTTACGAAAAATCTTCACTAAGATCAAAAACAAATTATTTTGAAGAAGAAATACAGGACACGTGTTTTCTCATAATTTTCGTGAGAAATCCTTCCAATTTTGATAATTCAAAAAATTAAATCCCAAATAGTTGCGTGACTTTATTCGCTTCACGTCGATTTACTCTTCTAAACCAGATTATTCGTTTGGAGTACTCTTTTCATATGATTAACTGTTAATCTAGCCATTTCTCATGATTCATTGCTTCCAAACGATGAAAATGATGAGGGAGATGAAGAGCTCATGAAAACAGAACCATCCTTTGAGTCGCAAGCTGTGAGCAATGAGCCTGCCAAAATTCCGTAGCGATCAGCAAACGGTTTCAAGAACTGCTCTGATCCCAATCTATTATCACATGCATTGTTAATTGCGGTTGTGGAACTCCGTTTTGGATTGACATACTCATCAACTGAGGCCATATCAGAATTGTTGAGCATAGAACGCGCGCTGTTAACAAAAATGTCCGAGGATAAATTTGAAAAAATTGTCGAAGATTCGACGTTTGAATTGATGATCCATCACGTCTGCCCTGTGTGTCATTTATGGATAGGAAAAACTAGCTACTTGTATGATCATACCACAAAGAATACGATTTTCTCCTGCGACGTCTGTGGAAAGATTGTTAATGCCCGAGAAAATATGACATCTGGTAATTATTCTATTTATATTTCGATTCAAGATCAGCTCACGATGAAATTGGAAAGTGATGATATTGATTTAGATGCGAATGTACGAGAAAAAAGTAAAGAATATGGTATTGAAGATTTAATGGATGGTACGGAGTATAATGCTGATGATAGAGACAATGATACGATAACTATAACTTTCAATATTGATGGTGTTCCTATCTTCGAAAGTACAAATTATTCAGCAATGCCGATTCTTTGTATTATCAATGAAATTCCACCTAAAAAAAAAAGAACACATGATGTTTGTTTCTGTCGGGTGCGGTAAGGAAAAAACAAATATAATGAATGAATATCTGTGACCATTTGTTGAAGAGATTCAGAAATGATTCAATTATGGTTTTAGTTATAACTGTCAAGGGTTTCGTAGGATGAAGAAGTGCAGAGTGGTTATTAGTGTATGTGATTCAGTTGCTAGACCTCAAGTACAAAATATGACCCAATATAATGGAAAATATGGTTGTGGATTATGTTTAGATGCTGGTGAATCAGTAGAAAGAGTCAATGGTCTGTAACGTGTGAGATTTTAGATTTTTGCTCTAAAGTGTCCCTTTCATTCACACACGCGCACCAATCAATAAATGATATCTCCTCGACTAGCCCGATCTCGGAGAGCTCACGGGTAGATCCACCCGTACACTCGGGATTTCTACGGGATATTTGGCAGGATAATTTCAATAATAACAATCAATATTGGTCTGAATCAATAATATAATGTTGATAATGATGAAGAATTACAAGGGTTACTTTGAGTCCACTCGCGGAGCTAACTCTTTCGCGATCTTTTTCCAGTGGACACCCGGAGGTGTCCACTGGTCGAGAGTAATTCCTGAAGGGATGAAACATCAGTGTTTCAGTCACTCCATCACTCAAAATTGCGGGATGAGCATTCTCACGCTCAAGTCAGTCTTCTACATAAAGATTCACTCGGTCAAACAGTTCCAAAGATGAACTGGACACTCATTCGCGGCTGGGAATGCTTATCCCGTGTCTTTCTCATCATTTTCTCACATAAAAATCCTTTATTTTATTTCTCTCGTCTTTAAAATGATGAAACATGAGAAAAATAGATGACGTGTGATTCTCCACACGTCACAGGTCATACATGAATATATAGAATAATTGATGGAAATGCATATGGCGAGAGCTTACGTAACTTGCGTGATACACGTGACCATATAGAGAGTCAGCTCAAGGGGTTGAAAAAACGATCGTTGTTTCTTGACATTACTGGATTTAATCTCATCTTAGGGATGCCAGTGGACTGGATGCATGCTGTACTCTTAGGAGTGTGTCGCCAATTTGCCAACTTGTGGTTTGATACTAGCAGTCGCGGAGAAAGATTTTACTTCCGAGAATTCTTGCTAACAATTGATGAATTGATGGCATCATATAAATCCACTCTTGACAATAGTCGAGTCACTGAAAGTATCTCCAACTACAGCCATCTGAAAGCACATGAACTACAAATGTGGCTTTTCACATGGCTTGTAACCCTTGAAGGTATATTTCCTGTGAAGTATGTTGAGCATTGGGATTTATTGGTAGAAGGTGTTTCGATTTCATTGAAAACTTCAATCATGAAATCGGAAATCTACTATGCTCACAATTGCTTGACTCGATTTGTTGAAGGGGTTAAACCTCTCTATGGCGAAGAACACTTGTCTTACAATGGAGAGATTCGTGAATGCGTGCAGAGTTCTAACGGTGTCCAAAGCCAGATTTGTGATTTCATGAGATTACGTTATGCAGTGCGTCATCTTCGTGATATTCGTCAACACAGTTTGAGCATTCAACGGCAAATCTTCAGAAACAAATTATGAGATTCGAAACGATAGCCAAAAATCAGTTTAAGAACTCAAAATGCGGAAGTGATTGGCGTACCCCGGATCCATCCAATGACTCGGCCAGAATTCTTGGCACTCACTCGTATTGGGATCAAAATCATGCCCAACACGCAAATACGACGTTATGTTCGTGCATATGTCAAGGGTGAATTAATTCATTCTGAAATTTATGAACGAGTTCAAGAAAGAGCGAGTTATTTTGTTTGATTAAAGACTAGAGATATTTTTGTAATCTCTCGTTTCATAGTGATTTCTGAGAATAACAAGCCATGTACTTATGCAATTGGGAAGTATCTTAAAGAATCGAGTTCAGCATTGATACCTGGCTTGAAACTGAAACATCTCACAGTGCTGTCTGAAGTGATCGCGTATGTATCCGCAGTTAACACGATCAATATTGATAGTAAAGTTGTTATCAGGAATACGCAAACAGGAGTAAAGATTGCATCTTCTCCTCTTAACCCAAATGAGCTTCTAACGTAATTTGCACAAGAAACTCATTTATTTAATTTTGAATCATAAAATTTCATCAAAGTGGAATGATTATGTCGTTCAAGTTTTGTATACAAGATTTTTCTGGAAATCTTCATGAATGGAAATATTTATTTACAATAAAAAGAATATATAGAAACCTTTAATATTATTGATGACTACCCAATTGGCCTTCTTCATCATTTAAACTATGAAGAGAAATTTTTCGCAAATATTAGAAATTACATAACCAGTGGGATAAAGGATTTTTCGAGGGGTGAGTGTTGCAGAACGAGCTCAAAGTGAGTTTTGTGATCCCGCAATCGAGAAACTTTTAACCACACGTGTAAGCAACACGCTGCGCGTGCGTTCCATGTGACTTTCCGCAACGTTATTCATAAGAATCAATTATATCATCGATATATGCAAAATATATTGGACGTATTTATGAGATGTATTTTGCATACATTATTTGGATGCATTTGAGTTATATATTGTTCGCCTACATTCTGCATTTATCATGAATATAAGTCGCATATATATGACATCCATCGATTGAATATATATGAAATTATATTGATTCTAATATATTGCGTATACATCATGAATATATATCCAATATATCACAGGTAACTGATCAGATATAATACGACACATATCAGTTGCATATATTTTACATACATTGATCATTCATATCAGAGATATTGAATATGTACACATAAAAATAGATCAAGAAATACATCCTCCACATATATTCCTTATCGAGCATTAATACATTTTGAATAATTCGTAAATATATCTTTTAGATATAAATCAGCATACATCTTATGCATATATATGGGGCATTCCACGCCAAATCAGATGGTTTTGGAACTTATATTTTGTGATTCATCTGAAAAAATTCTATCTTTTTGTACATGTCAAAAAGGACTTTAGTGAATTTTTTCAAATTTCTTCAGCTAGCCATTTTCGAAATATTGATTTTTAATGATTTTGATTAAAAACATTCATATAACCGTCAAAAATTGACGGATTTTGACTTTTTTCTTTTCAAATGTCGGTTTTTTTTGGTTCTTTCGATCAAAAATATGTTGAGAATTATGAAGGGATTATTAGTTTATAATAAATGAAATAACTCAATTAATCCACTTCAGTTAATTTATTATAATATTTTGAAATATATTTACAATGTTGATCTATTTGAATTTAACTGTGATTCATTGAATCAGTGCGAAACGCGATTTGACACCTTTGGTGCTCTTGGGCGAGTGTCTCGCTGACGCTCTGATTCCCGCGCGACTCTCCCTCAAGTCTGGGGGAGAGTTGTCACGTGATTTCTCCATGAAATCTATTTTTGAATAATTTTATTTTCCGCTGGACGCTTCAATTACTTGACGTATTTTTCAATACAATAATCCACTTTTTGTCTCAAAATATTAAAAAAAAAAATGTTTGTGTCAACGATTTTGTTGGAAATTTTTTATGTCAGCGTTCTTCTAATTTTACAACTTTTGTGTGAGTGGCATTGTGGGATTATGATTCTTTCTATTTTTTATTTTTCGAATTTCAAAGAATGGAAAACTGAAAAAACAACCAGAATTAGTTAAAAATAGCGTATATTTCATCAGGATTCTTCATTCTCAATTTTTTCCTGAGTGAAGAACCATGAGGGGATCATTTTTTCGCTACGGAATAATTCCGACAGAATATCTTTCATTGGACATTATGGAGTACATGTAGGGTAGACCGGGGCAGAGTGGGGTCCCTCGGGGAAAGAGAGGGTCTTCAGCACCTACAATTCAGTTATATCTTCATAAAACCACGCCAATCAGTTTGGGCCTAATGATTCAAAGTGGATACCCAATGAAAATCTAGATTTCATTAACAGCTAAAGAAACAATTGTACTGTAATAAAACCAATTTTGTTAAGGATTTGAGATGTTTTCATGGAGATAGGCTCTTTGCATCGCAGTTTGGTGCAGAGTAGCCGATACAACATGAATTAAAATTTAATGAAAAGTTCACTTTATTTTTGTGTTGAGGGGTTAGACCACTGCAGAATTTTCAAAAAATCGATTTTTTATTTCCTTTGGCGTTAAAAATACTTTGAACCCTTAAGAATGTGTAAAAAAAAAATCAATACGGAAAGGCGCTCATTTCTATCTAAAATTTGAATTTTATCCCGAACGCGTCAAACTGTCCGGAAACGACTATTTCCGACCTCTACCGGGAAAGTTAGTTCAGGTGTTATGTTTGAAGTTTTAACTGTTCTGATACATTCCCAGGTGTTACTGGAGTATCAGAGGAGTGTTTACAGTCAGTTTGGAGCATGCCACAAATAAAAATAGGTTAATATAGTATCAGTGCTCAGAATACATGTCAAAACTTTAAACGCGTTTATCTCAAAACACGTTTTTTCAAAACTGCAAGCAGCATAACTCAAACAATTTTAATTTTTTTGAGTTGATTTTTTGACAGTATTTTCGAAATGACATTTCGAAGCGAAGTACCTGGGATTTTTTCGAAATTTCGATTTGCCCCTTTTTCATTAAGAAAAAATGACGTTTTTTCTAATCAAAAATTGAACGTTTTCATTCAAATGCCCGCCAATTACTGAAAAATCAATATTTTCAAAATCGGCCACGTACTTCGCTAGATATAAGCATGTAGATTGAGCCAATTTTTTTTTTTTTTTTAGTTCAACATTTACACCTGCTATACTGCTTGCAGTGGAGCTCCAAAAAGATTCAGAGTAATTTAAGTGAAAATTTCGGAATTTCCAAAGAATATTTTGCCGATAAACGAGACGATCGAATATATCAAGCGTGGAATTTCAGCCCACAACTATTGTTTATCGAAAAAAGTGGTAAAAATATCGCAAAAAAAAATTCACGACTCCGAAGACCGTTCCATTTTCTACCCAAATCAATTCTTTTAATTTCTACATCTGTGATAGTATTTGAGAAAATGATTTTTTAATGTTAATGGAGAGGGCCGATACGACGTATGGACCCCGTACTTGGGGTTAATGAAAGCGACATTTTCACTGGGTATTCACTTTGAATCATTAGGCCCAACCTCATTGGCGTGGTTTTATGAAGATATAACTGAATTGTAGGTGCTAATAACCCTCTCTTTCCCCGAGGGAATCCACTCTGCCCCGGACTAAACTATATGTACTCCATAATGTCCAATGAAAGATATTCTGTCGAAATTATTCCGTAGTGGGAGAATGATCGTGACATGGTCCTTCACTGAGGATAAAATTTAGAATGGAGAATACTGATGAAATATACGCTATTTTCGACTTATTCTGGTTGTTTTTTCAGTTTTTTATTCTTTGAAATTCGAAAAAAAATAGAAAGAATCATAATCTCACGATGCCACTCGCACAAAAGTTGTAGAATTAGAAGAACTCTGACATAAAAAATTTTCAACAAAATCGATTGACACAAACATTTTCTAAAAAAATATTTGAAGACAAAAAGTGGATTATTGTATTGAAAAATACGTCAAATAATTCTCAACATATTTTTGATGGAAAAAACCGAAAAAAACCGAGGTTGAAAAAAAAAAGTTGAAATCCATCAATTTTTGACGGTTATGTGAATGTTCCTAGTCAAAATCAATGAAAATCAATATTTCGAGAACGGCTAGCTGAAAAAATTTGAAAAAATTCAGTAAAGCCCTGCAACGTATACAAAACGTCGCACACGGCCCCAGCGCTATAGACAGCCCTACCCCCACTACAGCGTTGCTATGACGACGTCCCGTGACGGTTAGTGGTGGGGGAAGGCTTTCGCGGGTATAAAAAGGCGACGCTCGCCCAAATTAATCAGACGACTCACGGCTAACGGAGGTGACGGATCTCCCGAAGCCAACTCAACGGAGTAAAATCCTGAGAGTGTCTCACCCCCTGGCCAACGGTGGTTTCGACAACCTGAGGCCCACTCAACGGAGGAGACTTCCGAGGGTGTCTCACTCCCAAATCCTTACCACAATGAGTGTTCTGCACTCTGCGTGGGCAACGTTGGCAGCCAGTATTCTGACAATACTCTGCCGACATTCTACCGAAATTCTGTCAACATTCAGCCAACGGAAGGCCGACTTCCTGAGGTTAAAGACAACGGAGTATCGGGGACTCCCGAGTGAAGCACAACGAACTCGCGGTTCCGAGTGTTATTATTGAATTTCTGAGAATTGATAATTTGATTTTATGTATAAACGTTATATACTTGGTATAATTTTTTATTAATAATTCATGTATAGTACACACATTTCATTCATTCCACCCACACACACCCACACTTCCCAAAATATATATGTATTATTTTTCCGTTTTACATATGTACTGATTTTGTTTATGTAGTAGTTAGTTTAAATTCAATAAATTGTTTTATTTTTCTGTTTAAATATGTGTTCTGCCTTCTCATTTCTCATTCTCTCTCTCTCAAGTCTAAGAACTAGTTAAAAATAAGTAATTAAGAATTTTGGTATGTTACAGTCCTTTTCGACATGTACAAAAAGATAGAATTTTTTCAGATGAATCGAAAAATATAAGTTCCAGAACCATCTGATTTGGCGTGGAATGCCCCATATATTATCTACTTATCATACATATTTAAGGGGGGACCACGGTGAAATTCAAAAGTCTTTGATTGATGGAGGGATTCATCGAGTGACATTTGGCAAACGATGGGGTGTATCAAAAAACCTAAAAAATTTTGAACGCAAACCATTTTGCCCCGTATTTCAAGATCGAACATCATTATTCGGTTTTATTTGAATAATGCCCCATGGACCACAATTTCGATCCGATTGGAATTTTTTTTTTTACAAATATTTTTTAGCATTTCGAGAATGAAATTGGGTATCCATTCTATATTACAGATCATAGATCACTAGAAAATGAGTTTTTCTCAATTCAACGAATTTTTTTCAATTGAAAAAATTTCAAGCAAAGAATGAGTGAATGGAAAAAATTCGTTTTCTCGTGATCTATAATCTGTAATGTAGAACGGATACCCAATTTTATCCTCGAAAGGCTAACGAATATTTCAAAAAAAAAGAAAATCTGAATCGGATCAAATTTGTGGTCCATGGGGAATTATTAAGATGAAGCCGAATAATGACGTTTCATCTTGAAATACGGGGCAAAATGGATTGTGTTCAACATTTTTTAGCTTTCTTGACACATCCCATCGTATACCAAATGCAACTCGATGGATCCCTCCATTAACCAAAGACTTTTGAATTTCACCATGGTCCCCCCTTAATACATTCAATATATAAGTATATGATATATTTTACAATAGATGTGGTTGAAATATCTAATAAACATACTAAGTGCATAAAAATTATAGATGTTTTAGATTCTTGGACAGCATATATCTCCGAATATATATTTTTCCGTGCAGGGACTGGTGACTATTGTTAGGGATGGGTATTTTTACTGATCTGTGAGTGATACCATGAACGGTACGTCATCTGGAGTGCCTCGTACCTACAATTGGTATTGAAAACTGAGAGATACAGTCGCCGAGTGGGTCATGGTCGACATCGTGAGACAACTCCTTAGGACGACCGAACGTTTGACGTGTTCGACAACAGCCATTTGTCCGATTATTGCTCGTTACTACCTAAATTGACAGCAAGAACAGCAACAACGACAACGACAGCAGAAACCACGGCAACAACGACGAAGCTGGTTGCGAAACCGTTCGGCTTGAATGGTTAGAAGCTGGAATGAGAGCTAGGCATCCCACTCATGGGGCAGTGGAATAACATTTCGTTCATAGTCGAGTCTCAGTTCTGTCTGTATGATGAGAATAGACGGGTGCGACTTTTTGTCATCGTGGAAAACGTTTTCATTAAAACCATATTTGTATCGGTAAGGATATCGCCATTTTCTTGGACTGTTTCCCTTGTCATCCACGACAATTTGAATGCCATACGGTATATCGCTCTCTGCGATCCATTGCACTGCCCATGCGACAACGTTCGAGAAGATTCACATTGGTGCAGAATAATGCTCGTCTCCTCACAGCACTTGTTACAAGACGATTTTTCGAACGTCATGACATCAATGTACTGAGGCCTCCAGCCTTGAGTCCTGATCTGAATCCAATCGAGCATGGTTGGAATATAATAGAATATCATTTACAACAACAATACTTCAGTTCGTCGAATTTGGATGCGCTAGAAGACGCTCTCTAGCGCACCTGGGGGGATTTCACCCAAGTGATGATGAGCAGATGGATAAATATGATGCAGAAATTGAGAGCTCAATTTAAGCCAAGAAAAGTAGCACACAATATGAGACTAGCACAGAAACACACCGGCATATACCGGCCACATGTCCAAAACTCAATGCATGAGTTCGGAGTCCTTAAAAATCGTGGAAGTGACGAGCCGGAAGGGCGGGAGGTGGGAAGGGGTTGCATGTCCTTAACCGAATGTGTACATTCACACACACAAACACAGAAAGCGTGAATCCAACCATGCATCTTCCATGTAATACATTTCATGTAAAATCGCAGAAAGATAACGAACAAGAACATTTTTGGTTTTATCATCATCAATTGATGTGCACGGAGCAAACCAGTATGCCTTTAATTGTTGCTACAGCTTTGAACATTTGGGGAAAAAAATAGTTCAACCGATGCAAAATTTTTCAGAGTATTCAAGCATACATTGAGCTAGCAAAAAACGTGAAAACATTAGTAATTTTCACAATATTTGAAAAATTTAGCTTGATTTTCAAAGAAACCAAAAAAACGTCATTTTTTGGTCCCTTTTTGAAATCAATTTTAAAAATGAAGTTAAACAATTTCGATAATCGGAGACAATCTCTGCCAATTAGAAATTAGGGATTCCAGGGTCATAATACACTGATTTCAGGGTCGCATTGAGTTTAGTTTCCAAAAATGTTGGTTTTATTAATATTTGAAAAAAAATGAGTTACTTTGGGTCAGATAACTCAAAGTAATTCATTGTTCTTAACAGCTCAATGGATGTAAATATCCAACTATTCTCAAAAATGAGCTCTCAAAAATGAGTTCGGAAATTCTCTAAATATGACAATAAACCTTAAATAGAGTGAATTATCAATGTTTTGATTGTGTGAAGAAAGAGGGAACTTGATGAGAGGTGAGGTAGTGGTGATAATAATCGATATTCTTCTAACAAAGACTGTTGGTGAGAAATACAAAAAAAAATAGGGACCAATGGTCTTAGAGCAATGGCAAATTCGATGCATCCACCACATGAGACTCCTCTTGGCCGGTGTAATTTTGTTTGTTTATAGTAGCACATGAAGACTGTGTGTTTTGTGTCACATTTGTAACATAAAACAGAGCTCAAGGGGTTACGCCACTGAGCGAGTAACCGGCTGAGCGACTTACCTCTTCTTCAATTTTTTTATGCCAGATGTAATCGAATATATTGTTGCATTTGGGCAACTGAATAAGACTCAGTGATATTTAAATATTTGGGGCGGTTTTATTCAATCCAAAAGCACAAGAGATCTCTTCTTCGTTAATTCCCTGTCTTTTTTGAATCCTCTCGTCTTTGTTAATCACCATGACAACCGTTGCTAGGGAGGTTTATAAATCATCGTTTCTTCCATCAGTTCTCTTGATGGATGATTGGAGGGGGAAACCGTAACACTACTCCCCTCCTTGAAAAAGATTGCCGCCCCGGGAATCAGACCAGGGACTATCTGAGATGTTTCAACTCTCAGATTTTAAAAATAATAAATGAAAAAAATAACAACTCTAAAATTTTTTTAGAGTTGGAAGATCTCACATAGGGAGGGCCCCAGTTTGTTCATTCAACTAAAACCTCCCAGAAATCTCTGTTGAAGAACAATTCCGATACAATCATTCTTATTTGATACTATATAAACATAAATTTCTGACGAGATGTGTAATACAAATTCGAATGTTCAAAACAAAATTCAAGTTCAATATGGAATCTATACATTCATTAATATTAAAAGAGTGTCAGTGTATTTGTGAGTGGAATGATTTTCTGAAATCGATAAACGTTAATCGAACAGTTCCTCCTCTTTCAGATCTCATATCTGTGAACAGCTGAACACAGAAATTCCTCTGATTAGAAAAACCAACATACCAGAAATTAATCAATTAAGCAACTACATTCTCAAAATTTGCTATTTTTCTGGCTTCAATTCAAATTAGATATTGTCAAACTACAAAATTGAATTTCAAAAATAACTACAAACTTTATACTCCATAAGTGAAAAAGTCATAGTCTTAGCCACCTGATTCGAAAGTAAAATTCTGTCAAAACCACAGGTCAAAACCAATATTTTTTTTTATTGAGCTGATTTTGTTAAATCTACGAAAAAATTCGTTACATCCACAAATATTTTTTAGCTCAGTTCCGTTAAATCCACGGAACCATTCGTTGAATCCACCAATTATTATTATTTTTTTTTGTCTAAGTTTCTGTTAAATCCACAGAAAATTATTGTTATTTTTTTTTTTTTTTTTATTGATCTGATTTCGTTAAGTCCACGAAATAATTCGTTATATCCACAAATATTTTTTAGCTCAGTTCCGTTAAATCCACGTAACCATTCGTTAAATACATGAATAAGATAAATTTTTATCAGGCAACTAAGAGTTTCAATAAATTAGTTTTATTTTACAGAAAAGCAGTTTCATATCACATTATTATTATGAGTGTTTTGTTGTCTGCTACTCAAAAGTGAAGCGATCGATTTTAATTCTGTAGCTCTCTCAAGGACTTTCTGTAAAGTTTCATGTCGTTCTGAGCGAAGAGTGAATTCGATTTGGGGATCGTTAATTCCGTCTATAAACGCGCGACAAGCCATTTCATTCCGATTATCTTCTGATAAATGAAGATATGCAATTCTACTGAGACGTTCAATTTCTTCAGCATATGTGATGAAACTTTCCTCTTTCTCCCTCTTTTCAGCCTTTAATTCGTTATGACAAATTCTTGATGAATGTTTTTCATCAAATCGGTCATTGAGAAGTTCTGTAATCTTTTTATAATTTTTCAAGTCATTTTCTGATATTTTTTCTAAAATTAATTGTGCTTTACCACGAAGACACGTTAATAGTTGAGAAGCTTTCATTTCTTCAGACCAACCGTTGGTTTTTGAAGTAATTCCAAAATGTTTCCGATAATGGGACCAAGGTTGTAAACTGTCGTACGTATCAGGTTTAATAAATGAAATTTTATTTGATTCTAGTATGTTGATGACAGGAATTGAAGTGTGTGAATTTTGTGAAGCGTTTTGTGAACTGAAGCGTTAGTGTTAGTAGAATTAAGTAAATTGTTATCTGGAGTAGAAATGTCTGTTGGAACTGTAGTTCTCCGCAAATTGTGAATCTCCTCTCTGGCAGCACGCCTATGATTCTCCAGTTCAGCTCGAAGGGTTTCCCTGATGTTGGTGGAAATCTCATTCCGGGCTTCTCTTCGGTCTTGTTCCATTTCTCCTCGTAGATTATTCCTTATCTCGTTCAATTGTGTTGTCAATTCTGATCGAAGGCGATTCTCGATACTCTCCGTTGTTGGGGGTGTATGAGGGCGAAAATCGGAAGCCAATGGACCAGGGCGAAGGGTTAAGTCTTCCTCTGAAGTAACACCATGTCTTCTTCCACCATCACGGTTTTTTGTTTTTCGTGACATGTTTTATTTGATTTTATTTGATACGCAATCGTTTATTCTCTTGGAAATGTTGTTGATTCGTTTTGTCACTTTCACTTTTTTTTTATTTTTTCATTTATCGATTTTTTTATTTATTTATTAATTCATTAATTTATCAGTTTATTAATTTATTTATTATATTCTGTTTATTATGTTTTCCTCCGAATCCCACGGAAATCTATCACTTTTGGTTGTTGAAACGGTCCTGCAAAACTGCCACTTTTTATTTTTCACTAATTTTTTTCTTTTTACTCATTTTTCGTGTTTTCCGCGGTTCATTTCTGACACCAATGTTGCGTTTAGGCAACTAAATAAGACTCAGTGATATTCAAATATGTGGGGCGGTTTTATTCAATCCAAAAGCACAAGAGATCTTTTCTTCGTTAATTCCCTGTCTTTTTTGAATCCTTTCGTCTTTGTTAATCACCATGACAACCGTTGCTAGGGAGGTTTCTAAATCATCGTTCCTTCCATCAGTTCTCTTGTGAGGAACTAAAATACTTGCTTCGTTCTCCCTTTTCGCCTTATTTTCGATACCATAAATTTTAGCAAATATCCCAACCTTCACCTTCGGCCCCCCTAACAAATCATCCCCTTCCTCCAGCGTGGCTGTAAAACCCGATACGGCTCAAAATACCGTCCCCCAATCTGCCTCGAAAGTAGCTCAAAAGAAAAATAGGTGTGGGCGCCAGATAGATTTTGATGCTGCTGAACCTATCTAACCAGACCAACGGTAAATTGACGGAAACGATAACGGTAACCTCTCTAGGGGATTGAGGAAACGCCAGAGAAAAGGGGGTTGCGGCTTGTACTAGGCTAGTTCAGCTTCGTGGAGAGAGGGCGTCAGTCTAGGGCACACTCAGAAGTCGCCAAAAATGAGATAAAACACCAATAAAATCGTAGAAAGGGATCCGAACCATAGAACGAGAGTTAGGGTTAGGAATAGAGGAATAAATAAATACGAGCCAGATAATGTTCTTATGTGTTTCGCTATTGCCTGAATAAGACCAAAATTATACAGGATATCCAATAATACATTAATTAGTTACATTACTTTCCCCATTATTGAAAAAGTAGCCAATGCTACTAGGTAAATTGCGAGAAGCGCCTTTTATAAAGAAATGCCTAGAAGATCGACTCAAAATTCCTTAACGCCATTAAAAAGGCCGAATTAATCGATTAATCCGTCAGAGAATCCAACTAACTCAAAAAGTACTTAGAATCTTGAATCGAGCGAGAGAGGGAAAGAATAGTCGCAGAAATCGAGAGAATTACTTAATCTTATCGATTTGTACCTAAAATCGCCGATAACGTCGAATTATTGCAAAAGGTACAAAAGTGTCCCAAAATCTGACAAAGATAATTTTTAGATAATTATCTATCAGTTAGATTGGACGGAATTCCCTTAAAAGTATTCGCCAGTACTGATTAATAAATATTTATAATTATTTCTACTGATTATCTCATGCGCCCGTTAAGAAAGACTCATACGCCCTTACGTCTCTATGAACTGGCGGAGAAGATAACCGGCGACATGATCAATCTCATTATTCTTTTGAATTAGTCTGCGTTTCCTTCAAAATGCTACGAGGGAACCGGAAATGACAAAAAAACTATCCTAATTCGTTGAAAGGTATAGGGGATTGTAACGTGATTTTTCCCATCAAAGGGAAAAACCACCGCGCCGTCCCTCCCTCCGCCTCTCTCTTGTTTCAAGTTCCACACTACAAAAAAAACCGTTGCTGGGCGCCAGGTGGTTTTTACGGAACCACCAAACCGGAAGTTCCTCGGCGGTTCCTGCCCCACATTTTTACGACCTTTAACCAGCCCGTGGCAGCAGGGAGTTCCGCCGAGAACGGAACGAAATAGGCGGAGGGGGGGAGGTGTTACCTTTTTCCCGTCTAGCCCTAGAGAAAATTACCATGACATGAGTCAGGGGTGGAATCGGGGTTGTTAACCCGATCCGTTGCCGTTCCTCCAAAAAAAAACAAAACCAAGAAAACAACCTTCCCGAAAATTACGAAACCTGAAAAGTGAGAGATTGGGGGAAAGGGGATGGTCCTGCAATAAGTACTCGAAACGCAAATATCGGGTAAAATTAAAGTATATTGTCTTTGAACTAATTAAATACTACACTCATATAACTTCCCCTTTTAGTATTCCAATAGTTCCCTTTAAACATCCCCCAAGAGGCGCGGCGCCTCAAAAGAAACGATTACTCCAAAAAAAGGAAAGTTCAAAAAAAAGAAATAATAAATCATCGGAAATCTAAAATAAAGTCTCGAATTCAAGTTTATTTTATTCATGATTATTTTGAATCCCGAAATAAAAGTATTTTAGTTATGATTATTACCTGTATCGAAATTAATTTTATTTTAGTTATGATTATTAAATGGTATCGAAATTGAATTATTTTAGTTATTATTATTCTGTTGTTTCTAGTAAGCACAACAACCATCCAAAGGCACTAATTCTCGGAACTCGTCCGAGGTATACGGGTGACGTGATACGGGGGGAAGGGGGGAATGGAATGTATCGCCACGGGATTTTTGGCAATAAATGCTCCAATTTCTCCTTTTACCTTTTCCTTATTACAAATTCAAAAAAACGTAACGGTAGGGGTAAATTGGGGCTCGTTGGGTTCGTGGGGATCAACCCCATCGAAGGGGGTTGGGTTCGGATTTTTCCCGTGGGAATTACGGAAGTTACGGGGGAAAAGCCACTTTGCCTACCCCAACGCAACGAGTGCGAGAGAGACAGACATAGAGCTGTATACGGCTGAGGCAACGCGTGGGTTTTGGGCATTTTCTTTTCGCAAAAAAAAACGTGGTAAAGAACGACACGGCGGTTAACGAAAGATTTCCTTAATTAATTGAAACGGGAATTAATTATTTACGTAACGGGAAAGGGAAGAAACAATTAAATTAGTGGGAATGATTTTGGGGCAAAGTCTAGAAACGGGGTATAAGAAAGAGGCTCACCAAATCCTGTGGCGTCTTCTCTCCTTTCTCCTCCATTCTCTTTTCCTTCTGCTTTTTCCTCCACTTAAAAAACTCACTCCCCACTATCTTCTATTCCCTTTTTTTCTTCGTTTCCCTTTTTAGTTATTCATACAAAAAAAAGAAAACACCCACGCACGAAAATGTACCGGGTGAACCACGTGTTGCTTCATGCCCCTTTTTACCGCTAGGGCGCATGACATACCTTTTCGCGACGGGACTTTTTCGCGCATTTTCCATTTGAATTTAAACGGGGATTTTGGGTGGACTTTTTATTAATGAAATAAAATTTGTCGCGACTGGGCTATTTTTTGGGCGCGCTTCTCCGGGATTTTATACTACTATTTTCATTAATTATTGGGGCACGGATCGTGTCCGCTGATGCCCCCTAAATTTACTAACAACACAAAATCAAAAATATAACTCTTTGAGGCACGGATCTTGTCCGCCGATGCCTCCTAAATTGAACCGGGACGTTGTCCCCCAACAAAACGTGATTGGTGTACATTGAGGCACGGATCTCGGCCGCTGTTGCCTCCCAATCCTTATTTAAAATTACCAAATAACCGGAATTTTCCTCAACTATTTTTCCCTCAACTACTGCAAACAAAAAAAAATCCCTTATTGGGAGCGCCCTTTTTACGGGGCTTTCCGCGCGGGATCCCATCCCTAACCTCGCTTCCGCTTTAAACGGTCGCGTTTCGGGGTTTGTCACGGGGTTTTGGGGTGTTGCGTTACGGGGATGAACGGGTTGATTCTATTACTTTGGCCTAGGGGTTGTGCGCGATGGTTATTGCACTTACCTGTGCTCTGCCGATGTTCTGCGACGAACGAGATCCTTCGGGGCTCGTTACACCCCCCTCCATTGCCACACCCTCTCCTCCTCTCAGGCGGCGATGTGTGGTCCTGGCGTTGTCGAACTTCGTCCTTCGGTGGCGGCTCTCCTCGGCGATGGTGTCTTCCTGTGAATGGAACTATAGGGCTTCTACTGAAATGATACACAAGTGTTATACACGATACGAAAGTTTATTATTTAAAGGTTTTTTTTTTTTTTTTTTTTTTTTTTTTTTTTTTTTTCTTTCTTTCTTTACAGGTGTTTTTTTTTTTTTTTTTTTTTTTTTCTTTTGTATGTAAATTAAATATAATACTTTTCTTTATTTAATTTTATGATACGGGGTTTTAATCTAGCAGTCTTTGGTTCGTCACAGGTCTAAATTAAGCGCGGTGGCTTGTCTCGGGGCTTAGCGGCGTCCTCGGGCTCTTCTTGCGCCTCTTCTCCTCTCCTTCTCGTCGTACTCGCTTCTGGGGTGAGCGTATCCGAAACGCGAAAACGCATCATGCTCCTTCCAGGTCCTCTCCTCCTGCACTCTCTCCCAATGAGCCTTGTATTCCTCGGGCGTCATTTCCAACAACGTTGGCGGTGTCGCTCGAGGGTAGACGGGTCTTTGGGCTGGAGTTTGCGTGACGGGTATTATTGGTGGTGCAGGGGTTGCTGGCAAGTGCCAGGATTGGACACTTGTCGTCGACATTGGACTATTGGATCTGGAGGTGGACGTGCTGGGGGGTGGGCTCATAGCACGTTTGATGGAGTTGAGCGCGGGGTAAACTATTGTGGGTAGAACTGGAAGGTCTTGGGGGACTGTTCGAGTCCGTGACGTGACAGGTGCTGGGATTATTAGCGACAATAAAGGCACGGGGCCCTTTGGAATTGTCGTGACGCGAGTTGTGTGGGGTTTTGGGAGTGTGGGAATTGTGGCGTTGGTGGGTTTGGGCGTTGACCTCTGTTTGGCGGAATGGGAATGTGGGAGGTTGTGGAACAACTCCGGCTTCTTGCTGTAGGAGCGCTTGTCCCAGTGTCGGTGCAGATCATGGTGGGTGCACTCGTGGGACGAAACTCCCTCGGCTCCACACTTGTGGCAATACACCTTCTCGTCCTTGTTCGCACAACGGGACATGGTGTGGCCCACGTAGTGGCACTTGAAGCACCACCTGGTGCAGGGGTAATAAGGGTCAAACACGGGTCCTGGCCAATCGACCTTGGTGCCATTGGGATAACGAGGCAGTGGTCGTTCGTCTTTACGGGGTTACGGGACGGTACCACTCGTTGAGGACGTAACGGTGGCATCGGGGTTTTTTGACTTGGCCTGAGTCGTGGTGACGGTGTTTGTTGGGGGTCTGGGGGCTGTTGTGCTGACGACAGTGGAATACAGTTTTTTGTGCTCTCCACTGTCAGCAGCCTTGGAAAAGGGATTAGGGACTAGGACCTTGGGTTTTGGGTCAATGGTTGGGGTTATTGGAGGGGTTGCTACGGAGCTTGGGGAATGGCTGGAAACCTTTAGCTCCGGAACATTGGGTTTCGTAGTTGGTGGTGGAGTTGGGGTTTTGGAAGGGGTTTTTACGGGGCTAGGAGTACGGCTGGGGTCGTTGGGTTCAGGGACTTTGGATTTTGTAGCGGTTGTTGGGGTTGTGGGTCTCGAATGAGTGGATGCGGGACTTGGGGTACGGCTGGGGGTTTTGGGGATTTTAAAATCCGTAGGGGCTGGTAGGCTCGGGGTGCTGGGACTAGGAGTCCGGCTACGGCTTTTGGGTTTTTGGGGTTTTGAGGGGTTTTGTTTGAGGGGCGAGACGGGAAGATGTTGGTCTTCGGGTGTTGGGTGGAGTTCCAACACATCCTCGGCTGGCTTCTCGTCACCTTTCGCCTTAGGCGTTTTCGGGCTTTTGGGTGTTTCGGGAGTTTTGGGAGTCTTTGGGATGGTGCCAGTGGACTTGCCTTTGGCCGCTACGGGGAATGGGGTCTTCGTGACGGGCTTGGCGTCGAGACTCCTGAGTAGGGGGACCAGTAATTGGTCCGCAGAGGTACCTCTGCGTGGCCGTGACGGGAATTTGGGGATGGAATCGGTTCCAGCGGTGTAGGAGAGGGCTGTCTGTGCGAGTCCCTCCAGTGCACGAATCAGACCCGGGTGGTGGTCCTCCACCGCCCAAAGATATTTGGCATACGGCTTGATGGGGTTCCAATAAAGGTCCTCAAGCCGTACGCACGACGCAGCTGCGGCTACGTCGGGCACCTTCTCCTCCTTCTTCCTTTTCCCCTCCTGATCCCTTTTCTCCTTACTCTGATGGCCTTCGTCCTTTTCCTTTTGCTTCTCCTTCCTATTCTCCTTTTGTCTCGGCTCCTCTTTCTTCTTCTCCAACTTCTTCTCCTCCTTCTTTTGGGTTGACGGGTACTCTTCTTCGCCGTCAACATCCATGTTCTCCTGCACTACCTGTAACCAATCCATTACAAATTAAATATTCTTACAATCAAATTGGTCACTAGTTACGGGAATTTTACGAGGAATGGTACATGAGGAGTCTACGGGTGAATGTTACGGCTTAATCGTTACGGGAGATAATTTTACATTTATGAGGGAGAAGTTTAATCGAGCTTCTCGTTACGGGCGTGAAATTTTCTCTTAATAAAAGATTATCTTTCGTTACGGGGCACTAGCGCGGGTTGTTTCGTTTGTTTTCGTCACGGGTTTTCGCTTAATGGGGGATGCCAGGGCTTTAGGTCGCTGACGGAGACTACTCCGGATTCTTTTCCATTGAAATCAGCAACTCTGAACCGGGTTGGCGAGAGTTTCTCGACGATGACGTATGGTCCTTCAAATGGAGCTGTCAAGGTCGCGGAAAAGCGTTTCGCAGCGTTGGACAAATGATGGGACCGTTTCAGGACGAATTGGCCTTCTTCAAAAGTATGAGGGCGTCTACGGAGGTTATAGTTATGCGCTTGCTGTTGCGATGCTTCAGTTAGCGCATGTTTCAGGGCTTTTCGTAAGATGTCGAGACGGGACATACGATTAATCCATTCTGGAGTTTCTCGTGGGACGATTTCTATGTTGCCTTCGACTTCGCGACGAAGAGAAATAGCAGGTAGAGGTTCGCGGCCAAAATTCGCGAACGCAGGTGTTGCTTGTAAGGCACTATGGTACGCGGTATTGTAGGCGAAACGAAACTCGTGGAGGTGTTCATCCCATCGGCTATGATCGTGATCCATAAATGCACGAAGCATCATTTTGAGGACACGATTCACGCGCTCAACGGGATTGGCTTGTGGGTGATACGGGGGAGTTGTTTGGTGTTGCGTTCCAGTCAACTGCATCAGGGCTTGTACGTCCTTATTAATAAATTCGGGACCATTATCTGTGAATAAGATACGGGGTGTACCCCATCTTGAAACGATTACGTTCTCAAGATATTGTGCAATCAATTTACCGGTGTTTCGGCGTAACGGGATGATTTCTATCCACTTAGTGAACATATCTTGGATCACTAGGGCGTAACGGGATCCGGACTTGCTGGGAGTAATTGATCCAATTAAATCCGCAGCGACGGAAGTCCAGGGTTCCATGGCAACTCTGGTTACCATGTGTCCACGGGGCAAAGCGTTCTCCACTTTGACTTTTTGACACGGGTCGCAGTGACGAACGAATGTAACGACGTCACGAAACATATTTGGCCAATAATAGGTGGTGGAGACTCGACGATACGTCTTGTCCACTCCTAAGTGACCGGCTTGTGGCACGTCGTGACATTGTGACAGGACTTGGTGTCTGGACTCAATGGGCAAGACCAACTTCCACGCATTTAAATCCTCCATCTCTAAAGTGATGAATTCAGAGGGGCGATGGGAGTATGGTTTTCCATCAACGATCTTCCAATCAGGGTGCTGATCCGGGTCGTTTTGGACTTTCTTTAAACGATTGAGGTACCACAAATCGTTTGTTTCAGCTGGGGGTTCAATAACGACACGGGCGAAAGCAATGGTTTCACTGCTAGGATCTTCTCCTTCGAGTGAACGGGATAATGCATCGGGTACGTGGTGAAGGGCTCCTTTCCGATGGACAATCGTCAGGTCATATTCTAAGAGACTCAGGGCCCATCGGGCAAGTCTCCCAGTCGGATCTTTCAGATTATTTAACCACCGGAGGCTACTGTGGTCCGTGATAACGGTGAAGGAGTACCGGAGTGTAATTCTTCTCTGGGGCTGACAGGGTGCGACTCGCATAGGCGATTACCTTTTCCTCTCCCTCAATGGTTTGGGTGAGGACGGCTCCGAGGCCAACGGTACTCGCATCGGTTTGAACCACAAAGGGTTGTGAGAAATCGGGACATGAAAGAATCGGGGCGGTGGTTAAACGGGTCTTCAGGGTGTCGAAGGCCGTTTGTTGCCTCTCGGCCCACTGCCAGGCATGATTCTTTTTTGTTAGGGCTGTTAGGGGCTCAGCAATGGTTGCTAAGTTGGGAATAAATCTGCGATACCACGAGACCATCCCGAGGAATCGACGGATTTGTTTCAGGGTTTTCGGCACGGGGTAATCGATCACAGCGGAGATCTTCTCAGGATCCACCTGTAAGCCTTCGCTTGTGACGATGAAACCAAGATATTTGACACGGCAACAACAAAAGAAACTTTTCTCTCGATTAATCTCGAGTCCAGCGGCTTTTATTTTATTCAGGACTTTTTCGAGTTGCACTAAGTGCTCGTCGAAGGTACGGGACACGACAATGATGTCATCCAAATACACGAAGGCATTTGGATACATTTCTTGACCGATTACTCGGTCAATTAGTCGTTGAAACGTGGCAGGGGCGTTGGTCAAGCCATAGGGCATTCTGAGAAAATGGAATAGCCCACGGCCGGGTACTTTGAAGGCCGTAATCTCTTGTGCTCTTGGAGCAAGCGGGATTTGGAAATAGGCTTGACTCAGGTCGAGGGTGGTAATGAAATTGGCCTGACGTAATTCATCAAGAATTGCCGTCATATTCGGGAGTGGATATGCATCTTTTTTCGTAACGGCGTTGACCTTACGAAAATCGATACAGAAACGGATTTTGCCATTGGGTTTTTTCACAAGGACGATTGGGCTGGACCAATCGCTGTGTGACGGGGTAATAATGCCATCTTGCAGCATCGTGTCGACTTCTTTCCACATTTTCTTGCGGGTTTCGGGGTTGGTGGAATAGGCATTTTGATTTATCGGCGCATGATCACCCACATCAATGTCATGAGTGGTCAGCGGACACAGGCCGGGTTTATCCCTTTTGGACGGGAGATTTCTATCCAGAAAGGCTTCGAGACGGGTCTGTTGTGAGTCATCCAACGTTTGGAGTCCACAACACATAGTGACACGGGAAACGTGGTCAGTTGGTACAAATGAAAATTTTGGTTCCGGGGCGTCACGGTAATACCATTCTTTGGCAAAGAAATCGATTACGATACGGGAATTGATGAGGAAGTCCATACCAAGTATGAAATCCTCTGATAGTCCCGGAAAAAGAAATGCGTTCATTAGACTACTACGTCCTCCGAGATCTACGTAACAGGTTGCAAGTTGATTTAACTTGTTTATTTGTCCATTGGCCGTGACGACTCGCCTTGGCGGGATGGGCAGTAACGGGATGTTAGTTCTGGAGAAGACTTCGATACCAGCTTTTACTGCGAACGTTCTGGTTGCCTCCGAGTCGATCAGGGCTTTTATGCACTTTCCTCCTATTACGATATCCACGTGAAAAGCAATAGGAGGGTCATCGGGGTGGAGATTCTTTACGAACTCGCTAGACGGGGCTGGTTCAGGACTAACCAGGTCATTCGGGTTATCCCAAGAGGTATTGGGCGTTACTGCGGGTTCGGAAGAGATTTTTAACTCTTCAGAAGATACGGGTTTTCGAGATTCTGAGTCTCTTACGATACGAGCTTGGGCTGCCGATATAACAGGCCTTTCGAGAACTGGAGGCGTCGTATTCGGCTCTACGCACCTCCATTGGGGTTTCCCGAGTTACAGGACGGGCATGTGAAAGAGGAATATCCAGGATTCCCACAACGATGACACGTGAGACGAGGTGGATTATTACACTCTCGGCGCATGTGTCCCACTTCACCACACTTATAACAACGTCGAGGGGGATTGTCTCCTGGCGTAACCGTATTTGAATTTGTTGGCGGAACGGGATTAGAGTTATTAACTCGTTGCACGGGAATTTGGGTTTGATGGGTCGGCTGAAGACCGGGGGTCTTTGGGCATTGGCGTTTGGCCTTGGGCGTGGGGTCCCAGCAGCATCAACTGTCTCCATTGGCCACTGCATCATGGCTGGAGGCTGCTCTGAGTCGTAACAAGGCTCATAATATTGTGCGTACTCTGGAGGATACGGGAAATTGAATGGGTACCCTTCGGGTGTGACGGGGTTCCATTCTGGAGCAACGGCCTCATTCTCCAGTGTCTCCAGAGCTCTAACGGGATAGTTTTGTCGTAGTGGATTTGGGTAGCGACTGGGAATGGGAAAACCTGGTCGTGGGTTTTGGGTAAATCCACTCGCGACGGGAGTTGAGTTTGGAGTGAAGGGGGGTCTTGGGCCCATGGAATTTCCATATTGATTGTTGAAACGGGGATTACCATACTGGTTATTGTAACGTGGGGAATTATTCCTAGGTGGCTGATAGGCCAAACTAGGGCAGACACTTTGGTCTGGTCGTAACGGGACTGGGCGGCTTTGAGCACATTGATAAATTAACTCTTGGCGTTTGGCTGCCTCTTCCAACTCCTGTAGATTGGTGTAAGCCTGGACAGACAGGCCAATTTGATATTGTGGAAGCAAGTTACGGGTTACTGTCTGGATTTGCTTGGTTATTGGCATTGGTGGATGTAAACGGGAGAAATAGGAAGTCATGATCGTGAAATATTCACTCACGGATTCATGAACTCCTTGAACACGGGTGAGAGCCTCCATTTCCAACGTTGCTTGATAGGCAGACGAGGAGTAGTGGGCTCTTAAAGCCATCTTGAGTTGTTCCCAAGATGAGAATGCATTCTGGTTGGCGAGATACCACATCTCGGCCATTCCAGTTACGAGATTCCCAAATGACGCGAGAATTTCGTCATCGGGGAGTCCACGCATTCCATATTCGACACGGCTGATGAAGGTTTCCAGGTCTTCCTCCTTCTTTCCACTATGAAGACCTTTTTTCACGATTAGTCCAACCGCACGAGACGCTTTGGCTTCGAGGTTACCCGAACCACTAAAGTCATTCGGCTGAACCGGCACCGGTCGTCGTTGACCCGTAGGGGATTGGACTGGTTGTGACGGGGGTGGATTGCCATACTCAGTTGCGTATTGGCAATTTGGGACGGTGTAGAAGGCTGGGTAGTGGCCTGGTAGATAGGTGTATCCGGGAGCCATCGGATAGCCTGGTACAGGGAATTGGGGTTGTGACAGGCCTGGGGGATTTGGATAATTAGGAGCAGACTGAGTCTGCTGTGACGGGTTGGCGAAGGTGTAGACTGGGGCCGTCGGATAAGTCTGACCTCCAGTGTACGGAACCTGGGGGAGGGTCGAAGTTGTTCCAGGTTGCGAGGAATGGGTTCCAGCGATACGGGAGCTGACCTGATAAGATGAGCGTGACGTGGGGGCTCGGTACGACACGGAAGCGCCTGGGGCGTTTGTACTCGGGAGATTGGAGTTGGCTCGTGTAGACGAGGGTTGGTTCGCCCCTATGCGGGGTGAATCGGTCGCGGGTGTAACGTGAATCGCCGGGTTACCACGGTTGTCCCGGGGAAGGTCGTCGCTCGCAATGGAAGTACCACTGTTCTCGTCATCACCATCCAGACCTCGCGTGTGCAACGAGTCGGGGTCAGGTATGGTGCTCACCTTCACCTTGCGTCGGATGTATGTCCGTTTGGGTGGACGGATGTTACCGGTTATTAGGGGGTCAGTTTGAATTTCTTGACTCACCCCCTGTGACGTTGACGGGACTTGCATCGAAGGCGATGCGTTCACGGGGTTTGGCTTGAGGGGAGCTTGTGGGAGAATTACCTGCTCTGGCGGGGCCGGCGGGCCCCCTGCAGTGTCGCCTCCTAGGGTTGCATTTGCGGCTGCAGCTTGTGCATCGGCAAGTCGCTGCTCTTCCGCCAAGTGTGTGGCTTCAGCGACCTGGGCGGCGGCAATGCGGGCTTCCTCCACTTGTGCCTCCTCCTCGGAGTTCGTCATCGTTAACTGCACACGGTGACACGAAACGCGGGATTTGATTGACTGCACTTTTCCACTGTGCACAATTAAAGAAATCGATCGATTTTTTTTTTCTTAGCACTCGGATAGAGCGTACGTAATTATTTGATCCGTTTTCTTTCGCGGTGTCCGGAGAACTGACTCTACCAGTCAACGGAAATTAGGGCCTCGAGATTTCGGGCGATAATCCTAGGGATTATCCCCACTCCGCGGATCACGTGACGGCTTTTGTTCTCACTGTTTTCACTGTTGACGAAAAGTGCGAGAAAGAGAAACGGGTATGAAAACAAGTTGAGATCGAGAGCGGACCTCTCTCTCACTCTTACGGGCCATGGAAATATTATTTCCAATTTTATTTCAAAATTGGTGACTCGGGATGACGTAAGACACGGGTCGATACGGGAAATAAACAATGGGACAATAGAAGTCTCGAAGCTTCTCTTCGAAAATAACATTGTTATTGTTACGGGGATTAAAATTCGGTTGTTCGAAACCGAGATGAATTTCGTGTGAATTTTATCGAGCGTTATATTGAATAACCCGAATAAAATTATACGACACGAAATTATGTGAAACCCTGAGGCACATAAAAATTGCTTGGGGTTTGTTACGGCGTTTTGGAGAGAATAAAAAATTATGTCTCGTCACGGGGTTAATTTTTACAGCCTAAACTCCAAAGCCTATGCTGCAAAATGTTTCGTCTAGATTGTTACGGGAAATTATGGATTTGGGGAATTTTCATTATTGCATTGATTAATTTTAGTTATATAAAATTTTTGAAGAACGCAATTATAATTGCCACGGGTCAGTCGGACATACGCCTTTTCTTAGCTTTACTGCTCTCCTTTTTTTTTTTTTCCCTTGGTAAACAAAGAGAACAATAGATACGGGTTTAGCGGGCCAAAGTTGGTGACGTCATCACCAAAAACTTTTTTTTTTTTTTTTTTTAAGAAACGGGAATTCGGACGGAAATAATTGTAACGATAGAATGAATTGGACAATGGAAATTTTAAATTGTTGTAGAAATAAAAAATGAAAAATGGCTTTTTGGAAAAATTTTCCTCTCACTTAATTTGTGAAACCCAAATAAAGAAAATCCCCTCCCAAACTCTCAACTTTTCCCAAAGAAAAACTATAAATTAAATAAACAACGGATCGGGCCCCACGTTGGGCGCCATTTTGTAACGTGATTTTTCCCATCAAAGGGAAAAACCACCGCGCCGTCCCTCCCTCCGCCTCTCTCTTGTTTCAAGTTCCACACTACAAAAAAAACCGTTGCTGGGCGCCAGGTGTTTTTTACGGAACCACCAAACCGGAAGTTCCTCGGCGGTTCCTGCCCCACATCTTTACGACCTTTAACCAGCCCGTGGCAGCAGGGAGTTCCGCCGAGAACGGAACGAAATAGGCGGAGGGGGGAGGTGTTACCTTTTTCCCGTCTAGCCCTAGAGAAAATTACCATGACATGAGTCAGGGGTGGAATCGAGGTTGTTAACCCGATCCGTTGCCGTTCCTCCAAAAAAAACCAAAACCAAGAAAACAACCTTCCCGAAAATTACGAAACCTGAAAAGTGAGAGATTGGGGGAAAGGGGATGGTCCTGCAATAAGTACTCGAAACGCAAATATCGGGTAAAATTAAAGTATATTGTCTTTGAACTAATTAAATACTACACTCATATAACTTCCCCTTTTAGTATTCCAATAGTTCCCTTTAAACATCCCCCAAGAGGCGCGGTGCCTCAAAAGAAACGATTACTCCAAAAAAAGGAAAGTTCAAAAAAAAGAAATAATAAATCATCGGAAATCTAAAATAAAGTCTCGAATTCAAGTTTATTTTATTCATGATTATTTTGAATCCCGAAATAAAAGTATTTTAGTTATGATTATTACCTGTATCGAAATTAATTTTATTTTAGTTATGATTATTAAATGGTATCGAAATTGAATTATTTTAGTTATTATTATTCTGTTGTTTCTAGTAAGCACAACAACCATCCAAAGGCACTAATTCTCGGAACTCGTCCGAGGTATACGGGTGACGTGATACGGGGGGAAGGGGGGAATGGAATGTATCGCCACGGGATTTTTGGCAATAAATGCTCCAATTTCTCCTTTTACCTTTTCCTTATTACAAATTCAAAAAAACGTAACGGTAGGGGTAAATTGGGGCTCGTTGGGTTCGTGGGGATCAACCCCATCGAAGGGGGTTGGGTTCGGATTTTTCCCGTGGGAATTACGGAAGTTACGGGGGAAAAGCCACTTTGCCTACCCCAACGCAACGAGTGCGAGAGAGACAGACATAGAGCTGTATACGGCTGAGGCAACGCGTGGGTTTTGGGCATTTTCTTTTCGCAAAAAAAAACGTGGTAAAGAACGACACGGCGGTTAACGAAAGATTTCCTTAATTAATTGAAACGGGAATTAATTATTTACGTAACGGGAAAGGGAAGAAACAATTAAATTAGTGGGAATGATTTTGGGGCAAAGTCTAGAAACGGGGTATAAGAAAGAGGCTCACCAAATCCTGTGGCGTCTTCTCTCCTTTCTCCTCCATTCTCTTTTCCTTCTGCTTTTTCCTCCACTTAAAAAACTCACTCCCCACTATCTTCTATTCCCTTTTTTCTTCGTTTCCCTTTTTAGTTATTCATACAAAAAAAAGAAAACACCCACGCGCGAAAATGTACCGGGTGAACCACGTGCTGCTTACACTCACGGCGTACACTCGACTGCCTTCGGTCCTTCGTGTCCTTCGACTCGAACGGTTCATGCCCCTTTTTACCGCTAGGGCGCATGACATACCTTTTCGCGACGGGACTTTTTCGCGCATTTTCCATTTGAATTTAAACGGGGATTTTGGGTGGACTTTTTATTAATGAAATAAAATTTGTCGCGACCGGGCTATTTTTTGGGCGCGCTTCTCCGGGATTTTATACTACTATTTTCATTAATTATTGGGGCACGGATCGTGTCCGCTGATGCCCCCTAAATTTACTAACAACACAAAATCAAAAATATAACTCTTTGAGGCACGGATCTTGTCCGCCGATGCCTCCTAAATTGAACCGGGACGTTGTCCCCCAACAAAACGTGATTGGTGTACATTGAGGCACGGATCTTGTCCGCTGTTGTCTCCCAATCCTTATTTAAAATTACCAAATAACCGGAATTTTCCTCGACTATTTTTCCCTCAACTACTGCAAACAAAAAAAAATCCCTTATTGGGAGCGCCCTTTTTACGGGGCTTTCCGCGCGGGATCCCATCCCTAACCTCGCTTCCGCTTTAAACGGTCGCGTTTCGGGGTTTGTCACGGGGTTTTGGGGTGTTGCGTTACGGGGATGAACGGGTTGATTCTATTACTTTGGCCTAGGGGTTGTGCGCGATAGTTATTGCACTTACCTGTGCTCTGCCGATGTTCTGCGACGAACGAGATCCTTCGGGGCTCGTTACAGGATTATTTATTGCGCGTCGATTAGTGCAAAACCCCGAAAAGATAACCCAACTCGAAGAAATCTCTCGAAAGACTTCCTAGGAAAAGGTAATTCTCCTTCACATTAATTTCGAAAGAATATTCAAGGACGACGCTCGTGAAAGCGCGCCTGAATTTCTCCCTAGTCGGTTGCTAGGGAGTTTCCCCTAGCCTAGGGAATTCTCGGGTTAGGCTGAGTCACTGGGTGTGAGCGTAACTCAACTGCCTTCACACTGAATTGGGTGTGAGGGAAAAAGGAAGAGAAAGCGGCATAAAATGGGAAAGAGACATCGATGCCTGTATATAAAGGCACTCGAAAATTCTCGGAACTCCGGCTGGAATTATTTCTCCGAATTGAAGGAAGAAATAACTCGACAGCGTAGATATGAGCATGCTTTTCTTTTTGATAGAGAGAACCATTTTATTTGCATGAGTGTGAAAGAGACAGCACTAGCTGGGAATTGAGTAAACTCTACCAGCAGTGCGTGTGAGAGAGACAGCGTGCAAATGAATGAGAACGAGGAAGAGAGAGAGAGCCATGGCAACGCATTACGAAGGGTTTTGCGTTCACCATGCGTGTGAGAGAGATAATCGTGCGAAATCAAATGCGAGTGAGAGAGAAAAGGAAACCAGCTCTACCCAAGCGTGGGGAGCACGTGTTTTTTGTCATTGCATCAGCCAATGACGCCGCTCTGGAAAATGCTCCAAACTGCTCCAAAAATGCTCCAAAATCCCTGCAAAAATCCTGAAAACATCGGGAAAAATACCTATAGTTTTATTTTCCCCATTATCTCCTCACTGGCCATTAATTAGTCGAAGATATCCGGCCAGGAGAGATAAAGAGAGCCGGGGAAAATGGTAAATCCACGAGGCGCGTCGTTTTACGCATGACTCCATTCCTCCGTGTTTTATTCCCTAAAAATCCAGAAAATCGCGAAAATAACGAAAAGACACCCGCGTAATTTCTTTCAATTATTTTCTCAATGGCCTCATTAATTATTGAGGTATCCGGCCACGAGAAAATAGGGAAAAGGGACGCTACAACCACGTGTAGCGTCTCATCGCAATTTTACTCACGGCACTCGGAAAAACTCAATTAAATAACACTCGCGGAATTAATTGATTAAATGGACTCACCATGATTTCCCGCGGCGTTTTGGCACTTTTTTGGGGGAAAACTGAGGGCTTTGGAGACTTTTTATTGTCGTGAAAACACGAAGAAGTTGGAGCAGAGACACGGGCGATGTTCTCTGCTACGCGGCACTACTCGAACTGAATAATTCGGGAGTGGGGAGTGCGTTCAGTAGAGGTGAGTGGTGGGGCCAGCCGTTGTGGTGCGCCCTCGCACCACTGCGAGATACTTATTACGTACTCCTGCGCATTTATTTAGGCAGGAGAATTCAAATGGAACTGAATTCTCCCGGATTAAATTTAATTCATTCATTTCTTTATTTTTTGCATAAAATTCAGGGGTTTTAACGGGAGTAATTTTGGGTCGGTAGAGGGTTAATAGGGGGTGGTTTTGAGCGCATTTTTCGGGAACTATGGCGGCTCTAAGGGAGGAGAAGATTTATGATTTGATGAGGAAAATTGTTGGGAAATTGGATTTTCGGGAGACACATTCGGCTTAATATTTTTGAGCCTTGTTGGGGAGGTGTTTTCCCTTTTTCCCGTGGTGGATAGTCGCCATCAGAGGGGCATGTCTCTTGGGGAATGAGCAGACTCGCCTCGGCGATACTGTAAACCCGAATTTGGCAATTCTTTTAGCAGGGTAGGTTATTCCCTGCCCCCAGACCTTCCATCCGAGAGCCTGATCATTCCCACAAAATTGGAGCGCGACTCCTCTCAAGCCGACCTCTGCACTCACCCCTGAGGACGACCAAAAGGGTTGTCCAGAAGCCCTAGGAAACACGGTATATTGGTCACTTAACCAAGGTGCTTCTGGGCCCTCTCTTCCACCACGAGATAAATGGACGATAAATGGAGTGGCGGTACTATGGCGGTACTTATTCATTTTTCGCGGAAGTTACGTAATATTGTGGTATTATTTAAGATATCCTTAAGTCAGCTTTTCCTCATGACTTGAAGGATTTTAAGATAACCTTTGGTTAGTTTACCCTCATGACCTGGAGATTTTCAAGAGAACCTCAGTCAGTTTATCCCCATGACCTGGAAGATTTTTACAGATAATGACTCAATTAATCTACCCTACTTTCGCGGAATCTCTCTCTCTCTCTCTCTACTCACAACTACTGCCTACAGGTGGTGTGGGAAAATACCACGTCACACTCTTGATGGGTGATTGGAGGGGGAAACCGTAACAATATATTCGATTGGGGGGGTCGACTTGTGTGCTCACCTGATCTCTAGTCGAGCATTAGTTGATGGCAATATGAAAAACGAGGTGACCAATGATCAGCTGAATATTGGGTCGACTGTCGTTCGATCCCAAGTGGGAACCTCGACTCGACTAACGATCGACCATGCACATTTTTTGAGCACTTTTCAATCATGGATGATAAATGGCTTCATCGATTCGCGTCTCACTGTGTATAGAGTCGATTTTTAGTCACTCCATATACCCAAGAGCCTTCAATCGACGACTGATCAATAATCGAATTTCCGGAGTGCATGTCGATTATAGGTGATGAAGTGGCGTATCGACCAGCAATCGACTATGTATTAAGTCAATCGCCGGTTGATGATATCCCTAACTCTTGACTGACCCCTAAAATTTCTTAAGTGCAGATCGATTTTGGGTAATGAATTGTTCCATCGACCCGCAATCAATTGAGTATAGAGTTTATTGTTTATCGACTCATATCACTGAAAGCCTTGGATCGATTATTGATGGACGGTTGATATTTTTCGAATGCGTATTGATTTAGGGTAATAAATTGTTCCATCGACCGGTGATCAACCAAATACAGAGTCTATTATTAATCGATCCATTCTGGTAAATGCCATCGGTCGACTCCTGATCGAATGATTGAACTTCCGGAGCGCGTGTCGATTGTAGTTAATGAAGTGGCCTATCAACTAGTAATATTCGTTGAACTGACTTTATAAACGTTGAAGAATTCATGTGCACCAATAATCTGAAGAATTGTTCAACATTTGGATATTATTATTCATCCTGATGAGTTTTGACGAGTTCCCTGAAGAGAGCCTCCGGAAGTGCCCCTAGAAGTTCCTCTAGAAGTTCCCTTAAAAGTTCCTCTAAGAGTTTTGAAAGCTCACTATGTCAGTTAGACATTTATAAATGTCAGTTCAACATTCAGAATGTGATTCAGAGACACCTTCAGCCTAGATCAAACCGTACACCAACGTCGCGGCCCTACTCATGGACTATAAGTAATTGAGTGAACTATCGAACTTACATCAATAGAGTATCGAGCTGACTGCCAGTCACTTCCCGTTAATGAGAATCTTCGAACGCCTCAAGGTGGCGATTGATCTGGAAAAGCTGACAAAGTCAGGGAATCAAAATTTTTGGAAAAGTCGGGGAATTTTCATCTTAGTCAGGGAAATTAGTAATTTATTTTCGCTTATCTCCAAATCTTTTCAGATTATAGATATTTGAAAAGATTTGTAATAACTAACAATTAGAGAAGGTTAACAGAGAATCTTAGTTCTAAAAATTTATCGCAGTTTAGGGTCTTATTGGGAAATTCTAATTGAAAAAATCATTCTCAGGAATAATTAAGAATTGTAACGTAGGGGACGATGAGGTGAAATAAACACTCCAATTGAACGGTTCAAGATGGAAATTTCCTGATGATTCCATTGAAAAGCTGAAGAAATTTAGGTGGAAACATGTGATAATTTTTTTTCTTCAATTTTTGGAAAAATTTTCTCTTCTGGCCAAGTTTTGGAAGGGTTTCTCTTTCGGGGTACGGTTTGATCCAGGTTAAAGCTGTCTCTGAATCGAACACATTTCGAATGATTATGAATGTTAAACTGACATTTATGAACGTCAAAGTGACTTTATGAGCGTTCAAAACTCTTAGGGGAGCTTCCAGAGGAACTTTTAGGGGAACTTCCAGAGAAACTTTTCAGAGAACTCGTAGAGTAACTCATCACGATGGATAATAATATCCAAATGTTGAGCAATTCTTTAGATTGAATATTTTTGGCTTCCGGATGGATGCCACGTTGAGTTTCAGCGTTGCGCCGACGTTTCGCAAACGTTGCAGGTTGCATCTTCAGGGCTATGAGCTCCGATTCTGAGCTTCATTGTTAAAGGGTAGTCCTTATATACCCTCCGGAGGAATGAAGGGGGGTTAGGTAGGGGTGGGGGTACAGCCAATCAGGAGCTTCCAATAGATCAGCTGGTCAATTAAAAAAACCGGGAGGACGGTTTTCCAAATAGGGTTCACCTCATATCCTTTATCCCTATTCAGGTTATTAGGATTTTTGTGGATCTCTAGGCCTTCTCGATATTTCCTCTCAAAATATCCTTGGGACTTGGCCAACATTCTGGCTTGGTCATACTGAATAATAATAGTATGCCCAGTGTCCATATAGCGTTCAGCCAGGGCAGATTGTTCCAGGTGGCCTTTGCTGAAACACCGTAGGTGTTCTTTGATCCGTGTACTGATCATCCTCCCGGTTTCCCCAATGTACACTTTACCGCAAAAACAAGGAATCTCGTAGAATCCTAGTGTACTCAAGGGTGGTCTAGAATCCTTAGGACTAGGCAACATTTGACCTATTTTCTTCGGAGCAAGAAAGGTGGTGCAAATGTCATGTTTCCTGAGTAGTTTACTGATGCGATCAGTCGTACCTTGAAGGTAAGGGAGAAGGGCCACTTTTGGTCTTTCCTGGTCTTCTCGAGGACCACTCATTTCCTGTGGAAGGATCTTATTTTGGAGTCTTTTGGTGACTCTCTTGATTTGTTGGATTTTATATCCATTCTTCCCAAGGGCTGTCTCCAGATGTTCAATTCCATCGTTCAAGTTGGTTGTTTGGGAGATAGTAAGAGCTCTGTAAATGTGGGAACTGATAACTGAATTCTTTCGAGATGGATGATGATGGGAATTAGCGTTAAGGTATCTGTCGGTATGTGTAGGTTTGCGATACACTTGGTGACCTAAAGTGCCATTATTCGATCAGGAGTCGACTGATAGCATTGATCAGCAGGGATCGATTAACAATCGACTTTATATTTAGTTGATCACGGGTCGGTGGAAAAATTCATGACTCACAATCGATGTGCACTTGCGAAATTCCAGTGGCCAGTCAAGAATCGATTCGATGCTTCCATCGATATAATGACCAGCGATCGACTTAACACATAGTCGATTGCTGGTCGATAGGCCACTTCGTCACCTATAATCGACACGCACTCCAGACATTTTATTATTTGATCGTCGATTGAAGGCCCTTGGGTACATGGATCGACTAACAATCGACTCTATATATAGTAATAAGCGGATCGATTAAGGCGTTTATCATCCATGATCGAAAAGTGCTCAAACAATGTTCAGCTGCCGCTGGTCATCTCGTTCTTCACATTACCATCGACTCATGCTCGACTAGTGATCAGGGGAGTGCACAAGTCGACCCCCCCCCCCCCCCCCCTCCCAATCGAGTAGCGATCAAATAGTGATTGATGGATCCGCCTGGAAAAGCAAGATCCCCTAATTATCGAATAGAACTTTGTAAGCTTCAGGTGGATCGGAAAATTTATAATGAATTATAGACGAATATAAAAAATTGAGAATCCACTTCAATTATTAATTACCAAAAATTTCCGCGATTTTCGCGGGAGGTGGTGAGGGGGACTATCCGCTCATATTTTATAATTGCCTTCTATACGGAGTTGAGAATGCATGTTCAATAATATACCGCTTACGTAGAATTAATTTTTCAAATAAATTTGTGTTATTCATTTCTCGTCAAACGATCGTCTCATGACGCCGGGGCCCAGTCACGTGATGCACGCCACTCGCACCCTTTTCAGATCAACGGAATAAGATACCAGCAGAAAAAATTATATTTCGTTCTACTTTTGATATTCATTATTCATTAAAAATTAATTATAATCAATGGATAAAAATAAATCAACCGAATAAAATGGAAATAAATAGAATAGAATGAAGTTAATTCAATTAGTCAATTTTTATTCAATTAATAAATCGAAACAACAGAAATATAATTATTTTTTTGTTTTTCTTTCCAGCAGCAGAAGAAAATTATATAGTCAGATTTATTTGTCAAAATGAAAAAAGAAACATGAAATAAATACTAAAAGAAAAAAATTGTAAAAAATCTGTTAAAAATAATTTATTTTCCTTAGCTGCTGGAAAGAAAAACAAAAAAATTATTGTAATATTTCTGTCTTTTTGATTTTCAAATTTAATAAATTCATTAATTTCATCTTATTCACCTGATTTTTATTTATTAGTTATAACTAATTCTCGAGCCTGGGCCGGGGACAGACCAAGGGGACCTTAGCTGGACTCAAGGTCTGCGCCCAATCCCGGGATGGTTGAGTGCCCACATGAGCTTGTCCTCCAGGTGGCGGATGGGAGGAAGGCCGATCTGTGGTGAAAGAATGAATAAAGTAGAGAAGCTAATGATTGTGAAGGATATATCCTGATATAGTAACTCATACATTTACTCATTTATTTCTTTCTAGTTCTCTTCGAGGTAACTCCTGAATCGAACTAATCAACATGGACGAATTGAGAATTGCTGAGAACGATTTCATCAAAATCTCTGAGAAGGATCTACATGAGGTCACGGAGGAACAGATGAATGATCCGTATGGAACCCTCACAGATTTCTTGGAAATGTCAGGAGGAGAGTTTTTTTACAAATTCCGATTAAGTGAGTCATAGCGCACGGAAGTATGGGTAGAATATAAAAAAATGGCACAAAAATAATCCATTGAATCTCTACGGCGAATACTATTTGGAGGAGATTGATAGGAACATCTTCAAATTGGACCGTCCACGTAAATTTTGGAAGAGGCTATGGTACAATTATAGATGCATGGTGCGTTCACTTGATTATAACTTCCAAAGCATGTTAAAGAAGAAGGAGATTATGAGTGCGCAGCATTTGCATGACATGATATCTCTAGAGTGGCTCAGAACAACTGGATGAATACAATGGAGTCAGCTACGGAGATTCCTATTCTTGATATCAAGACCATTAAACAATGGAATTTTAACAATTTGAATCCAAACATAAATAACTTTAAGATATCGAGTTCACCAAATGGGCAAAATCTTAGATCGATTGGGATTCATGGACCGACCTATTCTTGGTCGGGAGGTGGTTTCATTAGGCCTTTTCGAACTAAAAATTATGAAGTTCCTTTTGTGGATCACCAACTTAAGTGCGATGGCAAGTACTATTCCATTGTGCCGCGGAATGAATGGAGAAGAGTTCATGACATTCCGAATGGAACTTTGAGAAGGAGATATCCCATGAGGCACTGCACTCTAAGATATGGAGGCGAGACCATATAGTTTTAGTAAGAGAATTTTGGTCCGAAAATCAAATTCCAGTTTCGCTTGTCCAACTACGACAGGGGGAAACAATAATGATTGGACCTGGAACTTTCTATTCGACAATCAATACCGGTATCACCGTCAATATTTCCGCAAATTTTGCATTCAACAACTTTGGACATTACGCCCATTATTATGAGAACGAGTGCTCATGTGGCTTCCACCAAAACAATTTGCCACGACTGCAGATCGCTGAGAAGATGAAAGTTTGGTGCAAAGCTCTATTAGAATCACTCATGAGAATGGTATTGTAACGACCTACCACCCTCATGATCCACGATTTAGGGAAACTCAGCTTGCCAGAAAACAAAATCAGTTGCTCCAAAATGTGGGGTGCTTCAGAGAAAAACAGCAAAGCAACACGCGAATGGATCCGCAGCTTCTCCATCATTTAACGAGGTTTAGGCTGCATCATTACACAGGAGGCTGGACAAATTCATGAATGACTTCAAAAAATAGATCCAAGCTCGAAGGCTTCAAATCAAATTACCCTCGGGCAACAAGGCATTTCTGGATAGAATGAACGCTTGTATTGAACGAGAATTGATCTCGGTATTTTTGAGTGGTGAAAATGTGTGACAGTTTTTACCGTCACAGAATTGTTAAAAATCAGGAGAATTAATTAATTTGATTAAAATCACAGTCATTGTCGCGATTCATGGTACCCGGGGAGAATACGGCTCAATTAGAGTCAATGCAGCACATGTCCAGAGTGAGGTCAATTAATTTTTGTGACCTCACTAATTATTTTTGTTTCTTTTTGTTTAAATCAACTCCGAAAAATGGAGGAAAGTTCGAGAGTTAAGACTGGGAAGGAATTTCCTCACTTCTAAAGATAAAATTAGCAGCATACAGGACAGTCAAAAAGAGTCTGGATAGAAGCAGCATCCAAGTGGTCGTCCAACATCCATCAGCACTGAGGGACGTTGGCCAAGAGAGCCGAGAAACCGGAGATTCCCAGGAACAGTGCCGGAAATAGTGAAAATGAAAGACTAGAGTGAAAATAAACCGAAAACTTTCCCGTTTATAATTGTCACGGAATTATTGACTAAGTTGTTGTGATTATTTTTGTACATAAATCGAAATTATTTGAGAGTGAGATGTACCGTGGATTTCGTGGAATTCGGGTAAACTCAGTGACGTCGAGAAAAGTAGTAGGCGGACTCACGCGATAATTGGTTAAGTTGGGCCTTGGCTCTACCGGAATTGAGCAGAGACAGCCGAGTGAACCCAACGCTAACTTGTGGGAGAAAAGACTTGTCCTTCTTCTCTCGGGACACCGTGGCGGTCACATCGTATGGAGAAAATTTAGAAAAACGTACAGAAAAGTCAAGAACATTGTAGGAAATAAAATAAAGTAAAGAAAGTTGAGAGAGGCCAAGACGGATAGAAGGAGCGCGCACGGAATAAGATACGCGAGTCCCCGAAAAAGATTAATATTTCGAACTCACATCATGGATTTTGCGTAGAGAGTGAAGTTAAAAGAAAACGTCGAGTTAGCGTCTGTTTTGGGTGGGATCACTCACGCTAAGATAAAATTATTGTCAGTCGTTCTGAGTCTAATTCTGAGTTATTAATTAAGGTGGGAGCATTATCATTTAATTATCGGATATTTCCTATTTTCTTTGATTCAAATGGACATATAGCATTTTCCTTCAATATGCATAATTTTCATCATTTGAATCGAAAGTTTTCAGGAGTTTTGTGTAAAGGTTTTGCTCTGTCCCGAAAACATAAAAAGAGGGTATTGTCCCCTCTCCTCCTTGAGATAAAATAAGGGTTCCACATAAGAAAGCGGGTAAAATCCAAGTTTTTTTGGGGTTTTGTAATTTCATTAGAATTAAAATAAAGCTTGGGGATTTGTCGTTTTCCCCTAAATTCATAAAATTTTGCTGAAACAACTGGCACCCATTTCTAATGAGGCAAATTAATTGGGAGTAAATTGGGTAAATCTTTGGAGCATAAATTTGGGTCAAATAAAGAATTAATTTTTGTGCCTTCAATAACTGGCTCAAGGTCAGCCGAGCCAGCTCTTACAAATGACTTCGGTTCAGATGAAGACGAGAAAAGGAAATTCACACAGAAAATATATGAGAAAAAACCAAGCCTTCGAAACCAATTGTGAGAAGATAATTGCGATTTTGTTTTTCTTTGAATTGTTATAATAGGGAGAACACCTATTTTTTCATTTCGGTTTCACTCACTATAGATTATAAATATCATAGAAAAAATATTAAAATCACCCTCATGCGCATTTTCCAGTGACGTCACACTGTATAGGACTTTAAGCCCGTTCTGCCATCTGTGTGTTAGTGTTGATTTACTTTCATTTCGAGTAATTTGTTGAAAAGTTGGAGGAAAAAGGATCAAAATGAATCAATCATGATTTAATCCAGTAAAATTAAATTTAAAAAAAACTGTCAATATGCTGATTATCTTTAGTGTATGTGCGATAATAACGGTGGGGCTACTGACCCTGTAGCTCCTCATTGATAAAAACAGTTTTAAAATCGTAGATGACCGTATAGTCCAACGAGCAGACTGAAAACTAATAATTCAGTGTAATGACGTGATATAACGTAGAATTATACAAAAAAAGAGGGTGCGTGGAACCCACGCGACAGAAGTGAAACTTCTTGCTTATTGTGTATAGATAGCGATGAATTATTAGGATCTTTCCAAATGAACAAGTGATAATAATTGAGAAATGTGAGGATACGGGGTTAATCCCGAAGTGAAACGGCGAAAAGCACAGCTCAGCACATTTAGTTGTGTCATGAACACAACACTTTGAGAATTTGAGCATCTGCCTATAGTATTTTGGTTAATTCGAATAATTCACACACCCCTACAAATTTCCCAGACTAAGATTAAAATTCCCTGACTTTCCCAGAAATTTCGGGTTCCCTGACTTTACCAGGTTTTCCAGATCAATCACCTCCTTGAGACGTTTGAAGATTCTCACCAACGGAAATTGACTGGCAGTCAACTCGATACTCTATTGATGTGAGTTCGATAGTTAACTCTATTGCTTAGAAACCATATGTAGGGCCGAGACGTTGGTGTACGGTTTGATCTAGGCTGAAGGAGTCTCTGAATCACATTCTGAATGTTAAACTGACATTTATGAATATCAAACTGACTTTGTGAGCTTTCAAAACTCTTAAAGGAACTTCCAGAGGAACTTTCAAGGGAACTCCTAGAGGAATTTCTAGGGGCACTTCTGGAGGCTCTTTTCAGGGAGCTCGGAGAGTAACTCATCAGGATGAATAATAATATCCAAATTTTGAACAATTTTTCCGATTATTGGCGCACATGGATTCTTTAACGTTTATAAAGTCAGTTCAACGAATATTGCTAGTTGACAGGCCACTTCATCAACCACAACCAGCACGCACTCCGGAAGTTCAATCATTTGATCAGGAGTCGACCGATGGCATTTACCAGAATGGATCGATTAATAATAGACTCTGTATTTGGTTGATCACGGGTCGATGGAGCAATTTATCACCCTGAATCAATACGCATTCGAAAAATATCAACCGTCCATCAATAATCGATTCAAGGCTTCCACCAATAGGAATCGATAAACAATAAACTCTATACTCAATTGATTGCGGGTCGATGGAACAATTCATGACCCACAATCGATCTGCACTTAAGAAATTTTAGTGGTCAGTCAGGAGTCGATTCGATGCTTTCATCGAAATCATCAACCAGCAATCGACTTAGCACATAGTCGATTGTTGATCGATACGCCACTTCATCGCCTATAATCGACATGCACTCCGGAAATTCGATTATTGATCAGTCGTCGATTGAAGGCCCTTGGGTATATGGAGTGACTAAAAATCGACTCTATACATATAGACCAGGGTAGAAGCCTTTAAAAATAATAAAAAGGGAAAAAAAATACTAGTAGGATGAAACCCATTGGGGAGAGTGGAGAATATCATGAAAATAAAAGGAAAAATAATTTACGGGCGATCTGAGGCCGGGAAGGGGAAGGGGGTGAGTTTTTAAGGGTGAAAAACAGTTTATGTCGATTCCCGGCAAAACTACAAGTCTTATAGAAAAAAGTTTCCTGGCAAAGTTGTAGGTAATAAAAAGTTCTACAACTTTTGTTGCTACACTTTTTTCACATAACCTCAAATTTTATGTGAAAAATTCAAAAAACCAAGTTTTTGGTTTTTTATTTTTATCTTTCTCAAAAAATATTTTTTTTCAACGAAATTTGGTGAAAACTTACTTTTTTATGTCCCAAATACACTGTAATTTATTTGATTTGGAATTTCATTTTTTCACCTCATTTTGACTGAATATCGAAAAACCACCCTAATTTTCAATCGAAAATTCACCCGTCAAAATATGAGCTTTTTTGAAAAAGTCGGTGTTCTTTCTCTTCGTTGAAATGTCTACTTTCCGATGGTGTGAAAAAAATATATATTACTACAGTAAATTTCCTCAGAAAATGCCGAAATCGAAAAAAACTTGAATTCCAAATTTTTTTTTCAAAATTATTATAGGGGAGAGGCGGGCAAAATGGGATAGCACTTTGTTAATGATGTTTTCAAATGATGGTGAAACTAGCCGCTATTCTAGCTGCCGAACGCTGAGAGCCCAGGGATGAATAGGGCGTTCTAGTACCCTGTATATATAATATGGAGAGATATTGTTTGCTATATGATGTTAATTTTTTTAATGACTTGAAGAATTCAAGATGAACATTTTTTCAAAAAATTAGAATTCTGGGGGTGGTATGGCATGAACGAAAGGAGGAGGAAATGTGAAAACGTATCATTTTCTAGATTTTTTTCACTTTCTTCAAAAAATATTTCTTGCTAAATCAGCTTCATTCCCGGAATAGCATTGGGGATCCAGAACAAAGGTATTATGAAAAAACCAGACCTCTAGGGGTGGTATTAGAGTGATAAGAGAGGTAAAAATGTGAAAATTGATAGATTTCTGCCGAAAAAAATGAATTATTGTGTAATCATTTATTGCTACATCTTTTTCTTCTTTGGGATACTTAGGTAGATGCCAAACGATGATTTCCTTGCCTGAACCATATTTTTGAAAATGGTATTTTAGAGAACAGGTGAGGAAAAGTGTAAAAAAGCGTATTTTTCGGGATTGCTTTCATTTTTCGAAAAATATCTGATGCTACATGAATTTCATTCCTGGAATAACGCTAAAGATCCCAAACAAAGGTATCTTGAAAAAACCTGACCTCTAGGAATTGTATTATAGTAGTAAAAAAGTTAAAAATGTGGACATTCAGAAATTTGTGCTGAAATAAACATTATTGCATAATTATTTGTTGCTATATCTACTTTTCTTCTGGAATACCTAAGGGCATGCCCAAGAATGATTTCCTCCCCTAAACCATATTCTTGGGAATGGTATTCTGCAAAAGAGGTGGGGAAAAAAACTGAAAAACGCGTAATTTCTTGTATTTTTTTGATTTTTCGAAAAAACATCGGTTTTTACATTAATTTCATTCCTGAAATAGCTTCGAGCTTCCGAAACGAAGGTATTTTACAAGAAACCAGTCCTCTAGGGATGACATTAGAGTATTAAAAGGGTTAAAAATATGGAAATTCATGGATTTCTGCGAAAAAAAAACTGTAACGAGACTACATGATCCTCAATTACTCTCGCAATTCCTTCTCTGTGCATTCAAATGAAGCCATAACACCACTCTTAGGGATCTCCTTTTTCCACGAGACTTTTCTCTCAGATCCTCAAAGCTATTCCGGGTTTGAAACTGATGTAGCAGCAAATATTTTTTTTTTAGTGAAAGAAATCGCAGAAAAATACACGCTCCTTACACTTTCTCCTTACCTCACTTATAAATTATCATTCCTAAAAATATGATGTTGAAGAGAAAATAATCTTTTGGCATCTCCTCAGATATTCCAGAAGTGAAAACGATGTTGCAACAAATAATTAAATAGTAATTTACCGTTTTCGATAAAAAATCTAAGAATTTCCGCATTTTTACTCCTTTTGCAACACTCATACCAGCCGTAGGAGTCCGGTTTTTTGAAGATACCTTCGTTAGGGATCTCCAAAGCTATTCCAGAATCAAAACTGATGTAGCAACAATTAATTGAACAGTAATTAATTTTTTTCGGCAAAAATCCATGAATTTCCGCATTTTTACCCCTTTTGCTACACTCATACTACCCCTAGGAGTTCGGTATTTTGGAGATATTTCCGTTTGGGATCGCCAAAGCTATTCCAAGATCACAACTCATGTAGCAACAATTAATAAAACGACAATTGATTTTCTTCGGAAAAATCCGTGATTTTCCGCATTTTCACCCATTCTGTCACATTCATACCACCCCTAGAAGTTCGGTTTTTTAAAGATACCTCCGTTCGTTATTTCCGAAGCTATTCCGGGATCACAACTCATGTAGCAACAATTAATAAAACGACAATTAATCTTTTTCGGCACAAATCCGTGAATTTCCGCATTTTCACCCCTTCTGTCATTCTAATACCACCTCTCAAGTTCAGATTTTTCTACGAGACGTTTGTTTTAGATTTTTAGAGCTATTCAGGGAAAAAAATTATTTATAAAATTTACTATTTTTCTCTATGCACGGGGCCCCTATTCGTCCCTGAACGTTTGACGTTTGGCGGTTAGAATAGCGGCTAGCTTCACCATCATGTTTTCAAAAAAAAAAAATTTCAAATTCTCTTAGTTTCCAGATGAATAAATCCATTCCGATTTTTTTTTCCGTAGATTCAGATTTTCCTCTGAAAATGGAAAGCCGGGCAAAATGGGATAACCAATTTTTTGGGGGAAATTTTTTTTTTTTCAACCATTTTTCCAACTTTTTTTTTGAGGCAGTTTTTACAGTGTTTACTCCATCTTCATCAGTTGATGGTGAAGTGTGGAACTCTCTGGCTTGAGGTTCCTGGATTTTTTTGAATTGTGTACCGTAAATCTGCTTGAAAAAAAGAGGAATTAAGGTGTTTCTGTCCGCATAGTAAAAAAAAAAAGTTGAATTTCTGTATAAAAATAACAATTTCTACGAGAATAACTATTTATACGAGATAAAATTCTCAAATTTGATAAAGGCGAATCTGTAAAGAATGTAATGAGAAATGAACTAAGTCCTGGAAACAAAAAATCGGTTGAAAACTTTAAAATTTTCTGTAGTTTTGAAAATTCCTTCAAAACTTAAAAAAATGGAGGAAAAATGTAAGAAGCACAGAGAATTCTTCAATTAATTTTCAATTAATTTTTAGTTTCTAAGACTTATTTTATTCCTCATTAGATTCTTTACAGATTCGCCTTTATCAAATTTGAGAATTTCATCGCGTATGAATTGTTATTAATGATTTTATACAGAAATTTAACTTTTTTTTTGACTATGTGGACAGAAACACCTTAATCCCTCTTTTTTTCTAGCAGATTTACGATACACAATTCAAAAAAATCCAGGAACCTCAAGCCAGAGAGTTCCACACTTCACCATCAAGTGATGCAGATGAAGTAAAAACTGTAAAAACTGCCTCAAAAAAAAATTTGAAAAAATGGTTGAAAAAAAAAAAAATCCCCCATAAAATTGGCTATCCCATTTTGCCCGGCTTTCCATTTTCAGAGGAAAATCTGAGTGTACGGGAAAAAAATCGGAATGGATTTATTCATCTGAAAACTAAGAGAATTTGAAATTTTTTTTTTTGAAAGAGCCAATAAAAAAGCGCTATCCCATTTCGCCCGCCTCTCCCCTATAATAATTTTAAAAAAAAATTTCGAATTCAAGTTTTTTTCGATTCCGGCATTTTCTGAGGAAATTTAGTATAGCAATATATATTTTTTTTTACACCATCGGAAAGTAGACATTTCAACGAAGAGAAAGCACACCGACTTTTTGAAAAAAGCTCATATTTTGACTAGTGACTTTTCGATTGAAAATTAGGGTGGTTTTTCGATATTCAGTCAAAATAAGGTGAAAAAATGAATATTCCAAATCAAATAAATTACAGTGTATTTGGGACATAAAAAGGTGAGTTTTCACCGAAGTTCGTTGAAAAAAAATGTATGATTGTAGTAGTGCGTGACATCGCGATGGCGGCCCCCACTCTTGGCAATTCAGGTACGAAGTTATTCACACAAACGGTTGGGGCCCCGTCGAGTGCAAGATATTTCTGTAATGTTTCAAAATTCGACATCTTTTCGTGGAATTCTGCAATATGAATGATAAAAAAAGAAAAGTCCAGATAAAAAACGAACTTGACTGATAGCCATTGAATTTTATTAGTATTCAGGGGCCTGGTGAAAGATCGTACGGTATTGCTACCGCGCAGATCTCAGCGCCGTCACGTGACTTTCGCCATGCCTCCTTGTGCTCTGGTCGGTGGTGGGGACTCGACGGTCGAGTCATAGGGTTAAGACGTCAAGGGAGTATTGTCGTACTAACGAAAGAATCGACATGGAGAATGTTAGGAGCTAGGTTCTCCCACTACGGTTCTCAGTGTCGATTCTTTCGTTAGTACGACAATATGCTTTTGCATCACCAGAATATTTGTTGATTGAAGTCTGGTCAGGTACCATGTCAAAAATTTTACTCGCTTCTGTTTATAGACCCCCAAAAATTGGACATCTTGAGTTCTTCGAAAATGACTTTGCTCAAATGAGAGTTAATCATAAAAAGTGTGTTGTTTTGGGTGATTTTAATGCAGACTTGTTACGAAACGGTTTTAATGCGGTAACACTTACAGGATTTTTGCATGTCAATAGACATGGCTATTGTTCCTTTTGCAGCGACACATCATGCAACTTTGACTGGTTCGTGGCTAGACATTTGTGCAGTTTCGTCAATGGAGAAAGTCAATGAATATAGGCAACCTGAAGAGCCCTTTCTATCAAGACATCAGCTTATCTTTGTTGATTTACAATGTAGAACTCATTTGGGTCATCCCATGTCAAATCGACAAATGGTTGGAATCGACCCCCTCCGATTCGGATAAATTTCGGTGGAGAGTTTTGTCTTATCATAAAACGAAGTTCTGCCAGAGGAAAATTTTTTTAAAAATTTTTCTTGAGAGTTATGCAAAATTGAAAATTTCATTGTTTTTCTGGTTTTATAAGTTTATTTATTTAATATTCCATAATCTACTGGATATTTTAGAAAAACCGCCGGTGTGTTCGAAGAGGACACTTAGAAATAGGAGAAAAAAATTTTTTGGAAAAAAAAATTCAAAAATGACCGAAATTGGAAAATTTTGAATTTTTCCAAAATCGTAAAAAATAAACTTCGCAGTAAAATTTTGGGCTCAAAATTTTTTATTTCATAGCTCTAACATATCTTAAGAAATTCTAAAATTTTCAGGAGGGTGTTCTTTTTTTTTTTTTAAATATGAATTTCTGAATTTTGGCAAAATAATTTTTTTCAATTTTGTCAACTTTTCTGTTGTATATAATCATTCTACCCCATGATTATTGAAGTTCAAGCTCTAAAATATTTTTCTCATGTTAATGGGATGTGAAAACGAAAATGTCTCAAAAATTTCATATCATTATTTGTTTATTTAGAATAATGTTTGAGATTCAAGGTTTCTCTGATTAAACGAAAGGATTAAAAGCATTGAAAAAGTACTTAATAGCATTCAATATTCTAGATTTCGAATCCTTCTAAATATGCCTTCAGTACATGAGAAATCATTTCTAATCTTTTTGTTCTTTCAGGGTTTGCTGTATTTCTTTGGTACGACGTTTTTTGGTGATTCCTTGTCCTGATGTCATTGTCTCAGTCCTTTTTCTCAATCTAAAAAGAGACAGAATCGTATTAATTTTCAAATGAAAGATTAATTGTTATGAATAACATATAAATAACAATTAATCTTTTATTACGAATGAATACGATTTTGTCTTTTTTTAGATTGAGAAAAAGAACTAAGGCAACAACATCAGAAAAAGGAATCACCAAAAAAAACGTCATACTAAATAAAATACAGCAAGCCCTGAAAGAACGAAGAGATCAGAAATGATTTTTCATGTATTGAAGTAGTATGTAAAAGGATTCGAAATCTTGAAAATTCAATGCTATTAATTACTTTTTTGATGCTTTTAATCCTTTCGTTTAGTCAGGGAAACCTTGAATCTCAAACATTATTCTGAATAAACAAATAATAACATAAAATCTTTGAGATATTTTCGTTTTTACATCCCATTAACATAGGAAAAATATTTTAGAGCTTAAACTTCAATAATCATGTGGTAGAATAATTAGGGTAACATGACCAGTAGATGGACGATTAAGGAAAAGTTGAGGTTCATTATATGATATAAAATCGGAAAATTAGGTTAAAAAAATGCAAGAGGGAGCAATGCATAGAGAAATATACAATAATTAAAGTGAAAATGAGCAATACTTGGATGATTAAAGAATATTCAATGAAAATTGGAAAATGTGGAATTTTGACCAAATGCCCAGTAGATGGACAGTAGCACCTAGAAGATGGACGGGAGTTGCCAGTAGATGGACAGTCTCAGCAAAAATATAATTTCCACCGGTTTTCTTGGAAATACAATTCATTTTTATTGAATTTGCAGTATTACAATGACAAAAAATGCATTAATAAAAAAAAATAGAAAAATGTATTTATGCCTCAGGAGTAGATTCTTCTTTGGGGCTTATCTCCTTCTGTACGGTTTTCTTCCTCTCTCTAGTACTCCTTTTCACAGGCATCTCTTGAGTTTCTGTCTCGAGTTTCAATTTTAATTTTTCCTGCTTAATTGAGATTTTCGCGGCTGCATTTTCTTCTTTTATTCTAAATTTTTCGGCTCTCTTCTTCTCTCTTTCCATTTTCGCTTTAGCTTTTCTCTCTTCTTCTTCTTTATCAAACGTGCCTGCGCTCTCATCTTCACCTCTGCTTCTTTTTTTTCTTTCTCTTACTTCAATTGAATTTGGCGATTCCTCCATTCAGCACTGGTCAGTGCATAAGGTTGATCAGACTTGGATTGATTCTGCACTTTCTTTCCACTCTTCTTCAGCAATCCTTCAGTGCTCGGCCATAGTAAATTACGATTCCATATTTCAGAAATATTATTGTTGTTCTGTGAAGCTGACGACTGATCCTCAAGTTTATCACGAACTGTCCCACGCTTCAATTCCACGTCTGCAGATGCTAATAATTCTGAGGAAGAGAAAAAAAATCATAAATTTATGATGTGGAGATATTACTGCATGTAAGAGATTACGAAAGACCTTACCAGAGTCAGTATTTTTCATTTCCAGCTTCCAAATAAACAACAATTGGTGAATGATTTATTACATCACACTGAAATCGACTAACATTGTTCATTGAAACTTTTTTCTGTGCGCGCAGGATATTTCCAATAATGAATTCAATTAATAATAAAAAACATAGCTCTCAGCATTTCACGAGTTGAAAAATAATTTAGAGTGAACGAATACAGTAAACCATATTACGAGCTGTTTTTCTACTGGATTTAGGTTAGAAAATTGACGCCGGTACATGGACAGTTGTATTTACCAGTTTTGAGTGTAATTCGTAATTTTTTCATATTAAAAAGTGAAGAACAACTTTTACGGATGATAATGATATTGTACATACCTTGTTTAAGTCTTTTTATACTATTTTATCAGCAATAATTCAACACACGCCACTCCGCCAGTCTAACTATTTACAGCGCCATTCAGGCACACAGCTGAACCTCGCGACGATTTGTTTTTCTTTTTATTGGAAATTTCAATTAATCGATATATAATCACTCGTACAGGAATCTATATGAGTGTTATAATTAAGATTAGAAGAAGTCACTACAATAATCATTTGCTTATTCAAATAATCTGCAATAAATGGTGAAACCGTCCATCTTCTGGTTGGTGTCCAGCTACTGGTCATGTTACCCTATATCCAACAGAAAAGTTGAAAAAATTGGCAAAAATTATTTTGCCAAAATTCAAGAATTCATATTAAAAAAATAAAGAACACCCTCCCGAAAATTTCAAAATTTCTTAAGATATCTTAGAGCTCGAAAATGACAAATTTTGAGCCCAAAATTTTACTGCGAAGTTTATTTTTTACGATTTTGAAAAATTCAAAATTTTCCAATTTTGGTAATTTTCAAATTTTTTTTCCAAAAAATTTTTTTCTCTTACTTCTAAGTGTCCTCTTTGAACGCACCGGCGATTTTTCAAAACTATACAGTAGATTATGAAATATCGAATAAATAAACTTATAAAAGCAGAAATACAGTCAAATTTTCAATTTTGCATAACTCTCAAGAAAAATTTTTAAAAAATTTTTCCTCTGGCAGAACTTCGTTTTATGATGAGACAAAACTCTCCACCAAAATTTATCCGAATCGGAGGGGGTCGATTCCAACTATTTGTCGATTTGACATGGAATGACCCATTTATCATCAGAAAATTTTGTTTCCAGATGCAGATTTTGGGATAAAATTGATCGAAGAGCGCTCCTAAGATCCATCAGTGGAACAGATTTTTCATTTCTAGAGGGAGATGTTGACTCCGCTGTTTGCGGTCTGTCAGCTTATGTTTTTGATCTCATTGATACGCAAGCACCTATTCATGAGTTTGCCCCTCGGAAGGCAAATGTCTTGGGCGTTACGCGTGAAGTTCGCTTATTAATTAAACAAAAGGATTGTGCTTGGCGTCGTTATAAATTCACAAGTCATCCCTTTGAATTGGAGCTGTATCGTCGTCTCAGAAATTCTGCTAAGAAACTAATTAGACCTAATGCCTCTAAATTGATCTTAGAAAAATTCAATCTTTCAAAATATCCTAAGGTATTGTGGGCAGAGCTGGATAAGCTGGGCCTAACGAGAAAGAGTAGCAATCTAACTAAATTCTCGGTGCCATTGTATATATCAGCAAATGATTTGAACAGCTGCTTTGTCTCGATGGCTAAATCACTAGAAGAAATTGCAGGACATTCTAACAACATTTCAGTTCCAGAACAAGCTTCAGCTGATGTACTTGAAAGACCACTTCTGAACTTCACCATGGTTTCTCCTGAGAAAATATCGATTGCTTTTCAGTGCATTTCATCAAATGCTACCACATAGAAAAATTCTGATGGCGGCCGCCATGTCGCGGGCCATGGCGGTGGTCATGGCGCCGGCCATAGTGATGGTCATGGCGCCGGCCATAGCCACCGCCATGGCGGCCGCCATCACGAATTTGCCGCTTTCCATGGAGTTCTTTCCCATGGCGATTTCTCATGACGATTCTTTCCATGGCAATTTTTTGCATGATGAGTCTTTTCATGACTTTTCCATGAATTTTTCATGCCTTTCATGAATTTATGGCTATAGCAAATTTAGCATTGACGAATTCGGCCATGGAGAAAATGCAATGGAGAGAAACGCCATGGAAAGAATCGCCATGGAAAGGATGACTATGGAAAAAGTCACTATAAAAAACAAACGCCATAGAAACAAAGTCCATGGAAAAGAAAGCTATGGAAAAAAAGCCATGGGAAAAAATGAAAAGAATTATCATGAGAAGAAATACCGTGCAAAAATATGCCTTGGATAGAATCGCCATGGAAAAATTGCCATGGGAAAGAACTTCATAGAAAGCGGCAAATTTGTCACGTGTCGTGGCACGGGCCATGGCGGCCGCCATCAGAATTTTTCTACGTGACTGGTTGCGACAATCTTTCTCTCAAGCATTTTAGAGCTTTTGGTGGTGCTTTAAATATCTTTCTTCAGAGATTGTTTAATAATTCAATATCGTCTGGTATTCTTCCTTGTAATTGGAAAAGGTCAATTATTAAACCGCTGGCTAAATCTGTGAATCCATCATCAGTTGAAGACTTTCGTCCTATCTCCATTCTTCCTGTACTGTCGAAAGTAATGGAGAAATCGATTCATGAAAGATTGTTATCTTATATTTTACGTTGGTGTTAGGACTGGAATTGGTCCAAGAGTAGGTTCTTTGGGTTTATCTGTAGAGATACCCTCTACAGTGAATAGATACTGCAACTCGGTGGTTTATTAGAAAAAGAATAAATATTTATTTATTTAAATGATTAATTAATGTCCATTATGTATAATAAAGTATAATGATAACAGGTACCAGTCTCCGAGGTGACTGGTACAATGACACACTGTCGTGTCTGCTGAGAACTGACCTGTCGAACATCAGTGAGTTCGATTCTTATAGTCAATTATCAGTGTCACATTGCAACATGATTATACATGCAGCAATAAGACGCTGAGTCAAATAATATGTGAAGTAAGTTGAACTCATTAATGTGTTCAACTTCTTCACTGTAATTATGAAATAATTGAATAATATTAAATAATGCTTATGGGGCATAACATTGGGATCTCCTCGATAAATTTCAATGTGGTTTCAGGCCACATCACAACACACAAACGGCAGTATTGAGTTTTTTTAGACAGTGTAAGAAAGGCAGAAGATCGAAAATTGATTACAGTGGCAGTTTTCTTAGATTTTACGAAGGCGGTTGATAGCGCTTTACATCAACGTTTCCTCCGCAAGCTCGCAGAACTGGGCTGTTCTTCAGATGTTTTAACGTGGTTTAAATTATATTTAAATTCAAGAGAACAATCAGTTGTTGTTAATAATGAACAATCTGAATGACTGCCAACGTATATGGGGGTTCCACAGGGAAGTGGTTCAGGACCTCTCTTATACTCTCTTTATGCCAATGATTTATCACCATCTTTATTTTATAGTTCTCATCGCTCTTTTGTTGATGATACAGTTATTTTTTGCGACTGTGCGCCTGAAGATGTAAATGAATGCATACACGAACTTAACTCAGATTAGTCAGTGTCAACAATCAAAATTACAGCGTCCTTTTACTGTTTGCGTCAGATTCGTTACAAAAACTCCGAGATTTGATCATATTTCTGAGATTCGAAGAAATAATCACTGGCTTTCAATTGGCAATAGACGAAATTTCCTAATTGCTTGCGATATGAACAAAATTATCATGCTTGGCACTAATACATTCTTTTTAGAATCGTTTGTATTCAAACCACCAACAACTCAAAGAAATGATGACAAAACCAATATTCTTCAAGTGCTCTTCGCAAGAACGGATATGTTCCAGAAGTCTTTTATTATTACGGCGACTTCTTTCTGGAACAATTTGCCTTCAGCAATTACTACATCTTCGTCCTTGTCAATTTTCAAAAAAAAACTGTTCAATCATCTAATGGCAATCGAAGTAGCTGAGGCTCAATAAATAATATAAAAGTTTTATGTTAACATTATATTTTATGATAAAGCATCATTTATTTGTTACTTTTTCTAATTATCCTATTCTTATACTGATACAAAATTATTTATTTATTTTTTTTTCTCCATCTCAATTATTTTCTGTTTTGCTCAAAAACCACTCAATTGTTGAAACAATGATTTTTTTTTTTTTGGTTGGCTATATGGCCTCTTAAGGCTCTAGTCATAATAAACATTTATCTATCTGTCTATCTATCTTTGTCAAAAGAAATCGATTATTTCATGACTGCCTTACCTCTCATCAAGCTCCCTCTTCTTTCACTCAATCAAAACATTGAGCTCTACTCTCTATTGAATTTATTATTTTTCTATATTACTGTGAAATAAAATTCAATGAAGTTTGGATGTTATATTCATTGAGCTGTTGGACACAATGAATTACTTCAAGTTTTTTGACTCGAAGTGAACAACTCGACTAATTTTGCAAAAAAACTTATGAAATCAAAATTTTCAAAAACCGAACTCAATGCGACCCTAGAATGAGCGTACTGAATAAGGTGGACGGAAAAATTGGAAAGAAAACGCCAAAAACACTCATTTTCAGTTGGCAGAGCTGTACTGCTGTGACGTCCGTCAGTCGTTCATTTTACGTAAATGAATCGACAAAAATTATTGAAAATATCGAACAAATGAATACATTTTAGAAAATATTTTTGGTTGCTTTCCCACGTTTTCTGTGGACTAGCAATAAATTTTAGAGACACTGTGCCGTCTGCTCAAGTGTGTCACTTTAAAAACTCTGGTTTTTGGAAAAAGATTCGAATTTCAAAACGCGTAACAAAAAAATTAACGGAGAGAAAATTCGAGTAAAAAGAAAACCATGTACGGGTTCTCAAGTGACAGACGACGTAGTGGCATCGGGCCCACTCTCACTGTCTCTCTTCTCTTTATGACCCTCTCATCTGGTCCAGAGGATCCGTTAAATACTTTATTCTGAAGATACTGTCTAGACGTTTCTACAAGTGTTCAGAATTTTGGAGACTACAAAAATTTAACGGAAATTATTTGAAACTGATATTTTTTTTGACTCGAGAAAGTTAGAAAATGGTATCTTGTGGAAGAGAGGACGGGCCTCCCCAAAGCAAAACATAAGTTCACTTACATATAGGAAATTAAGACGAAACCATGTGGAGGGGATGGAGTGGGCCTGAAGCATTGGTCCTGAAGACCCTGAAGAGAAAAATCTAAGACCCAGATGTTACGTCATTGGTCTTAGAATCCTCTCCCTTAAAAAATACGGGGAACGCCTTAAAAATTATTCAGAGGACTACAGAACTGTTTAATTTTTAGTTAGTCAAGTTTAAGTTCCGAAACCGTCAAGTTCAATTTACAAGTGTCAACCGATTCTGTCTACAAAATGAGGAAAAAGAAAAAGAAGAAGAGAATTACTGAGTGAAATAAGAATATTTGAATACCGTTCTAAAAGTTAACGATCGAGTAAATAATTACAAACACTCTTCAAGTTCAATTCAAGGGAGTTCATATTAAATGGAATTGTTTAGGCTAAGTACACTTATACTGCCCATGGCACTAGTGTACCATGAGTGTCCCTAGGTTCGACTGGTTGGTTATGGGAGGATTTCCCTGAAAACCAACCTGATACCAGTTGGACAACTTGGGGCAGGCTAAGTACACTAATGTCGGAAATTTCATTGTATTGGGCAGAGTAAAACTAGCTCATTACGAAATTTCGGTAAATGGGCAGTATAGCTCTGCCAACTGAAAATTAGTGTTTTGAGCCTTTTCTTTGCAATTTTTTTCGTTTGCCGTGTTCAGTGTGCCTATTCTAGGCTCGCATTGAGTGTGAATTTTGAAAATTATGATTTTATAATTTATTTTGCAAAATAAGTTGAGTTGTTAATTTTGAATCAAAAAACTCGAATTAATTCATTGTGTTCAACAACTCAATGAATATAATATTCTAACTTTATTAAAAGTTCATTTCGGGGTAATATAGAAAAATATTAAATTCGAAAGAGAGTAGAGTTCAATGTTTTGATTGATTGGGGAGGGGGGCGGGATGAGAGGTGAGGCAGTCAGGAAATAATCGATTGCTTCCTGACAAAGACAATTGGTGTGAAAACACAATGATAAACAGAGACGAATGGTCTTAAGAAAACGGCAAATTTGGTAATTCAACCACATGAGCCTTTTCTAGGCCAGTTTGATTTTGGTTGTCTGCAGTGAAACATCAGAACTGTGTGTTTTGTATTAAAAGTTAGTTGCCACCACTGCAGGTGATTTTTCTTGGAAAATCCAGATTTCAGATGAGTATTGCGAAGTTTTCATTTAATCCATATTAAATTTATTGTGGTTTATTTTTGCTTTGTTTTTTTTTTCTTGTTTCAATTTATATGAGGTATTTTTTGATTGATATTGTTCCACGCGATGTGTACAAGTTATTGACTAAAGAAAAAAGTACGCATTTTAATGCTCTATGTACTTGTTTTCTTAATAAGTTAAGAAATTAAAATTTTTAATGCTCAAAGAAGGTGGGCGGTGTTTGATTCAATAAATTTCTTCATCAAAATCCCGAGTGTCGCATAGGATAGGTCGTGATAGGTTTTTACGAGGCCCATGCACCACTACGTCCCCATCGTGGCCTTGGGTTACGCAAAACGTGGTGATATTCTCAATTTCATTTAATGTTTTTTTTTTTTTTGTAAAATTGGTTATTGATTTTCAACAAAAGTTCGTTGTTTTTGGTAAAAATTTAATTAGGATTTTGTCTGCTTGCCTCGAAATCTTGCTACTGATCTCTACTACATTGAAACGCTTCAAGTCAATTCAAAAAATTTGGTAAAATCGTTTAAATTTTTTAATATTTGGCAGAGTGAAACTGACCATTCACCGAAATTTCCAACAAAGCATCGCAAGACTCTTTCCTATATACTAAGACTGGTGTTATAGAGCTATCAAATGCTATGCGATATCTCGAATTTAAATGCGATTAATCGAATATGTGAGAAATGACGATCGGAAGTTTTTTTTGCAAGAAAAGTTTCCACTCGCTTTTAATTGCTATGTATTTTTTTGCAGAGAAAGAATTAATGCAAGCGGGTTACGTTGTTCACTGTGCGGTTAACGAGATATCGATAATCAGAGACAAACAGGTGTTCTTTTCCTTCAATTGCCGACATCTTAGGGACAAATGGTCGTAGAGAAGAAAGGAAAAATAGATCAAAGCTAAAGAATCAGACTAGATGACCCTGGGAAGAGCTGAGTCGAAAAATAAATTCTTAAGCCTGTAGACCGTTTTGAGAAATGGGAATCAAATTGTTTTTTTTTCTCCCTGCCTTCATTCCTTTTCTCGCGCCATCAATAACACCCCAAAAAAGTTCATCTGAAAATCTTAAAACTACAGTCTTCAAGCTTCCAATTTTTTTTCTTCGATCTGATTATTTTTCGCGAAGAAACAGCCTTTGAAAAATAACTAGCGAAAACAAAAAAATTTCCTGCTCTTTCGGTTTTTTTGCTGAACGTATGCAAAATTGATATTGAAATCCAGCTATTCAGGTCGAAAATGTCTATCAATTTCTTCTTCGAAAAATTTTACAGTCAGTGTGAGCTTTTATGTACCACTATTTATGCGATTACCCCCCACAACTTCAAAACTTGGATCGAATTTTCGATATCTATATAACTTGATTCAAATACAATCGATGTATAGAATTTGATGAACTTTCATCCAGCCAGTTTTTAATTATTGGGAAAAGAAGAGAGAAAAATTTTATTAAGCTCTGTCAAACGCAGACGATCCTACAGGTTCGTTTTCTCATAGACTTCGTTTATGTGTACTTCTTCCTTGTGACTCATACGTCCCTCGCCCTGTGCTCCACAGAGTACTGACGTTCTCCCTTTACTACATTTTTGATGCAAATTCAAATCAATAGACAATTTTCTTTCGTTCTTTAATCGAATTCAAACAAAAATTTGATGTATGAGAGACAAGAATCAAATGAGTGAAGAGTGAAGCGAAACGAACCAGGATTTTTTTTCGGAGAGAAGGCCTTCATGACAAAATATGAAGAATGAGAGAATGATGTAATGATATTGAAGCAATGTTCACAAACTTTTGCACATTTTTTAAAAAAACCCTTCACTTTCGAAAAACTCTCGTCTATGCTGCCCCTTTTTCCCATCAATTGTTTCGATTAAATGAAAACAATGTGACAACAAAATTCTATTTTCAAATTTTTGATTATCATTCAATACGAGAGGAAAGTATTGAAATATCACGATTCGACATATTGTATATTATTAATAAAAAACTAGATAATTCATGTGAATTCGATACCATTGCTATGAGACCATCTATTGTCTTTGGAGTACAGGAGAAAGTTCATTCATGCACAACCATTCTGCTTTCACCTGATTAATAGACGAGTTAGATCAAAAAATTGCACTAGTGATGCTATCATCAATGGTTATAAATGACTTTCACTTTCACAAAAAAGAAATATAAATATGCTGAACCTTGGAATTATGAGTAAAACAAGCAGGCGTTCCTCGCTGGGTTGGCTGCTATTTTTTCTACGTTATCCTTTAAATCGCTATTTCTTCCTTTCAATTTCTGCTAATAAATTAGCAGGATGCTTCCGAATGGTTCTTCTTGAATTTTTTCTATCATCTCTCTCGAAAAAAAATCATATATGCTAAATTTTACATAAAAAATCACTTTTTCACTTTTAATGTTCCCTTTTGGTTGCAGTTTCTGATTGTCCTACGAAGGTGAGTAGGGGCTTATTCGAAAGAGAAAAATGTGTTCTTTCAGAAAACCAAATAAAAAATAGGGGTGTCCATTCAAAAAAATCGAGAAAAATGGCATTTTTTTGATTTTTTTTGGAAATTTTGAGAAAAAAATACATTTTTCAATGTAATAAGCGGAGAACTCCATGCAAAAATTTCAAAAATTGAGGGTTTGTTCAGCTCATGGAGACGAATCTTTTGAGCTTCGTCTCGATGGAATCGGATGAGTAGTTTGGAAGATACAGCTAATTTTCGGAAAAACTTCAATTCAAAATATCTCCAGAACCGTTCGGCCGATATGCCTCAGATTCAATCCCAACCATCTCTATCAGAAACTATATATACAGAAAAAATTTGAAGTCTTTAAGTCAATTATTCATTGAGCTATCGTCGTACAACCGAGTTTTTGAAAAAAAGCACAAAAAAATTAATAACTAATAGAATAATGGGATTAAATTCATGAAAATTTGCCAAAAGTTAGATATTATGGTTGCCAATCTTGAGTAAAATTTTGAACGGAATTCGTCTCACGCAAATTGAGAAATTTCAAAATATACGATTTTTAAAAAATTGCTATATCTCAGAAACCATTGGACCGATCTTGCTGAAATTTTTATGGGACATACACTTTATCAAAACTGATATCTTGCCAAAATTTCAGATTTTTATCTCTCACCGTTCTCGAGTAATAGAGAGTCGTAAAGTCGTACACACAGCCACACACACATACATGTCTACTTTTTTTCTCATTATGATTTCTCGACGTTTTGGATCATTTTGAGTCGTTTCCAATGAAAATTGGCATTTCGAAAAAAATTGCGAAAACAAAGCTTCCATTCGGAAGCAAAAAAAGAGTGAACTATGAAAATGTGCCATAATAAAAAATACAATTCACGTGATGGTACGAAAAATGGCATCAAGTAATATAAGAGAGATAAATTTCTTATATATTTCAATCAGAGCTCACATACATATTCATCAGTTGTCCTTCTCGGCCATCATATCATCAGGAAGAAGTCCCAATTATCAGCCGTTGAGCAATGATCGCTCCAATGAATCAAGTAAAAAGAAAATATTGATTATCCTTCGTTAATCGTTTTCTTGGAAGTTCAATATAAATATTTATATTGAACTTTAACATCGCGATTTTTATGTGAGTCAAGATGGAGTTATGTTAGAAATTCGATTTTCTGTGAAAAAAATCAGAAAATATAATTTTATAGAATTAATGAGTATTGAAATGCTAATGAGGGATTTTGGTGGAAAACTGAATGATCTAGAAATTCGAACTTATGAAGAATCGATAACTTCAAATTAGCACCCCCTTGAACTTGATAAATTGCCTCAAATTGAATTCATTCACAAAATAGTTCGCTCCCAACATAAATTGTCATATAAGAATTTCTGTATAGAAATCCATAGAAATTCAAGATGTATTCGATTGTGTGCCTATCAGCGGAATGTTCAAGAACTGAATGTCATAAAATTTTAAGGTTAGCTCAAAATGGCCAAATTGTTGTCACTATTGATGACGGAGGAAGCGATCCTCGAATTTGTCAATATTTCGCCGAAATGTGGACGAACATTTATAATTTGTTTAAATTCAGACTAATTCTGTATTATAATAATCAACCCACATATGGATAACTGAGGATCTGAAAACCAATACTCAATACATGGACACAGTTTCAACTATTGGTAATTTCTCCTAAGGCAATGAGAAAATGTTCAATTGAAATTGTTCTACATGAATCGGAACTTTCATTATTACATAATAATAGCTCTACTAATTCCCAGTATATTAATGTAGTAATCATCCAAAATGACGATTTACATATAATTAATTCACATTGTTACTCAGAATTAATCTTCTCATCACGTCTGACACACATTTGCATTGACTACTGGCGTTGTATAATTTTTCCTTGTTAAAATAATCGAATACGCCGATTTATCTTTCACAATTGACACGAAAATGAAATAATATCGATTTTCATAAGCTATGAATAAATTTATAAAAAAATACGAATAGTTGTTGATTACGACTGCACTATTGAGCAGGCGCGCCGGACCAATACAAATTTTACTCCTCGTCAGTTACTACAATGCTCCGTCTGACCATGCCACGCGCCAATCCCTATGTCACGTGTTTACAGTCCTTTAGTCTTTGGAAATTGGAGCACATGGTTGAAGATAAATACAGAAAGATAAACACTGGAGTTTATCTTCTGAATGTGATAATAAATTATGATAGAAATCAGAAAATATATAAATTACAATTTACTTAATAAATATTGAACAATAGTGCTGAAGGAGAAAAATCAATTGTTTTTTTTTCTCCAGCAATCAGTGATTGAAAGCATCATGTGATAATACATATATGTATTTGTTCGTATGCGTATGAGAAAGTAGAGATAGAGTGAAAAAGGAGGGACTAGACGAGTGACAACCGAATAGGCAGACCGCGTGACTAAAACCACTCTTCTCGCTGCAGCTGGTCTCAAATTATCGATTTCAGCAAAATTTCCCTTCAGCTTCCCTCTCCTGTGTCTCTTTTCCCCTATGGTCATGCGCACCCATCTTCATCTCTCTCATCCCCCCTCACCTTCATTTTATCCTTTGTGTATATGGGAATTTAGCAACTCTCTCGCAACTCAAATACTCGAAAAAAAAGGAGAAAAAAAAATCCTACACCAATACTGAGCAAAAAATTTTATATTTGTGTATTTGTCAATGTTATATCGCCCCTTTGCAGTGATTGCGCTTGCGTCAACGAACGAATTGAGAAAAAGTGCGCGATTGCAGCATCATTTAAATTTTAGGATTCACAAACCGAGTGATTTGGACGACATCCTTTTTTTCAACCGTATCTCGTTCAACTGAATTTCCGGAAAAAAATCAATCTATGTCCATTTATTTTATTGTGAATTATTGACGTTAATAAATCCGATATAAATTAAATACAATGCATAAATGAAGGATTGAATAATTCCCTCCACAGCCTATCATTAGGTACTTTTCTATGATCATAATTGTACGCCTGGATGAATTCCTAAGATATTAATTATGTTACCTATCTAATGTCAGCTTAATTTCTTTTGAGAGTTATAAAATATCATCAGAGTAATGCAGGTAAGTCAATTGAAATTTTTCCGAGATTTTATATATGTATACGAGGGAATGATGAGAAAGAGGGGCTAGACAATCGTTGAGAAAGAAAGACAAGTGCGGCCAACTAATACAAGGGGGAGAAGGGTGCCCATTTGAGGTCGCGGGACGAAAGCTTCTCTCAAGTTTTTGGGGTGCGCCGAGGCAGAAGCAGAGAGAACAGGAAAAGGGACGGTCGCGGACAAGGAGAGGAAGAGAGATAGAGAGAAGGAGAAGAAGGAGGGAAACGTGCCGGATGATCAGTGGGGTCGAGAAAGGAGCGGTAATAGCAGCGGGGTTTGGTTAAAGGGGTCTCGAACTAAAGTGGAGAGGAACTGGCTGGTGGAGGCGTTGGATTGCCCGGGCGGGGAGCGGCAAAAACGAAGATGGCGGACCCTGCTTGCTGGCAAATATGACAAAACTAACGGAATTTGCAGGAATTCTTCTGCATTCAGAAGTTTTTTTTAAATTTATGGAGCAAAGCAAGTCTCATTTATTTCGAGAAATCAAAGAATGAGTGTTCTTTCATTCATTCAAAAATGTAAAATTTCATGGACAGTGACAATTTTTACAATTTCATTTGATTCTTTCGATTTTCCGACACAAGAGGGACACACATGAGTAGGAGCCGACCATTACGCAACACTGGTCGGAAGGTCTCAAACACATAAAAAGTGAAAGACAAGTAAAAGGGAATGAAAGTTTTTGAGGCGGAATGAAGGAGAAACAGTGAAGAGAGAAAAAAATAGAGTAAGAAAGAGGGAGAACACGCGCGCGCGCGTGATAGAAAGGAAGAGGAAAAAAGAGCAGAGAATATTTTCTGTATTTTCACGTAGCAAATAGTAAATTCTGCAGAAACTTATTCGGGTATATAACATTCTGTAAAGAGCGAATCACGCTCCTCACCGAATGTTTTCTCATTCTAGTGATTCTCTCTGGAGGCGCAGCTTCTATATCTCATCTCACTCTTTTCCTCTCCTTCATTTCCTTCGATTTCACCAAGTTCACATTGATACGAGATATTATCTTATTCTTTCTCAGTGCTGATTGTTGCTTGCTAAATTCACACACACCAGTGTTATACGTAATGGTCACGGCACTTTGTTGCATACAGTGCGTTTCCTGAGTATTTCGGAAGCCTTTGCGACTTAGAGGTGCACAGTATGTTGAGTACATGAAATTGTAGAAAATGCATACACATGAAATTTAATGTGCATCTGTGTTTGTGTGTGTATCGATGCGCACGCAACTATATATCTCTCTGTTTTCTATCTATCTCTCTATCTTTCGAGCTTTTTGGTTGCTCTGTGGCTCCCTCCCGGGGGTTATTTGTACGTGCGAAAGCGCGTATAACCTCGAACGAATAAGAGGAAGAGAGAGACAGAGACAGAGGGAAAGAGAGAGAAAGTCTGACAGTCCAAAGGAAAACTGATATAATTGTAATTTTTTTGCAAACACTTATGTGTAATACATTTGAAAATGATTAATTAATTAAAAGATATTTATTGGCAAATAAATAGGGAAGAAATCGCAGAATCATGCTATACAATTTTGATGAGTACACTTGCACCGAGCCGAGTTGGAAAGAGAGGGAAAATGGAATTTGTGGAAGTGAGTGAGAGAGCGAGAGAGAGAGTAAGAGAGAGAGAATGAGATTGTGAAGCACGAGGATAGAAGAAAGACAGAAATTGAAACGAAAGGAACTCGCTCCGCCCCCTGTCGGCGGCTGCACACGGCCATCCGGGGGAGGTAGGCGAGGTTTTCAGTCTTGGAACAGAAGTGAGGAGCAGTCGTTACACATTCATCCCGTTGTAAGGACATACGTTCAGTCGTTTTTATCATTTGGTTGTGATAATGTTGTTTGTTTTATCCATTAAATTTATCGTGTGGACTATTTGATAATAAACATAATTATTTTTCACAAATTATATAAAAAAAATTAACTATATGAAAGGTATAAATTAGATAAAACAGAGAAGAAAATGTATGAAATATTTCAAGCTGAAAGTGAATGATCAAATGAAACTCAATTACCCTATAGTGATAATGGGAGGATACACGATAACAAAACAAAACGTAAAACGATTAAGGATTACTCAGTGAACAGTATTATTTTCGAATCGTCATGAATGGATTAAAGTTGTTCAATAGGTGAATAATTATTTGAAATTGGGAAATTAGGAATAAAATAAAAGAGAGAAACAGTATATTACAGTGTTAAGAAATATGACAGCGCCAAATTTGAGGTCCAGTTTTTAATGTTAAATAGTGTGTGTGTGTGTGCGTGTGTGAGTATGTGTGAATGTGTGTTAAAATTTTGTGTGTAATGGTGGCAGCAGCAGTAGCGACAACTGCGACGTCGACGACGTTCCGAAAAGCAGCATCAGTAGTGTCAGGATCAGCGCAGTGGTAGTGATTGTGAAGGATGATGATGGTGGTGGTGGTGTTGGTGGTGGGAAAGGCATAGTGAAACGTTTGGATCCTCGGTTATATTACCGAGTCAGTTACCCAGTTTGCTGATTTTTTTATTCTCATACAGTTATTTCAATTTTTTTTGGGTTCCTCCCACTACTAAATTTTTCCACCATAAAAAAATTAAGCAAAGAAACTGAATTTTTCTTTTCTCCTCTAAATTTCTTACTTTTTTCATTTTTACCCCACTATATTCTCTCTGAATCTCTCTCTCTCTCGCTCTCTTTTCTCTCCCTTTCCTTTTGGGCAATACTGCGCGACAGAACGCACGCGCGCGTACGTGTGAGTATATGTGTATATAGTTATTCGCTGTCGCTGTGCCATAGATCTGTACATAATATTTAAAAAAAAAAGGAAAGAAAAATTCTCCATCGCGTTTTTCTATCATTTCTCCACAAGAGCGTTAAGTGCTGGATACTGAGAGTAACATTATTGACCAAAGGGAAGGAGAAAAACAGAAGTTCAGGAAGACAGATGCGTAGAAGGGAGAAAAAATTAACAGAATGAAACAGGAGAAAAATCATAGTGAAAAAAATAAAGCAGAACAATACGAGGTAAAGAAAATCACAGAGGATACGCGAGAGTTGCGTAGAGGTTAGGAGGAGGGAGAGGCTGAGGTTACTCGCGAGTGGGAGACGAGGAGGCGCTCTATTGTGTGACAAGAGAGTGTGATGGAAAAACCAGAAGTGAGTTAGGTGGTGAATATTCAGAAGAGGATAAGTGTAAATGCAAACGGAGGGGAAAGAAAGTGAGAGAAAGAAAGAGGTAGAGTGGTAGAAGACAAGTGAAAGAGGGGATTAGTGCCTCGAGAGAAAGTCAAAGGAGAGAAAAAAAACGAAAAGGTTAGAAAACAGGATAAGGAAGATCTAATATCTTGAATGTTACGCGACATACCCGCTGGGTGCGGGGTGTGTCCATGGATCTGTGTACGCGTGCCGTGAGTGCGCGGCCGGTACGCGTGGCCCTGACACCACCCATGGTGTCATCGTACATAACCAATTTTGGATTGCCGTGATTTTGTGTATGTGTGAAAAATAACCACTTCTATCTAGTGGATTTAGTGTAATTTTTGGTTGGGTGTTGTTTGTTTTGAAGAATTTTCCGCTGCCCCTCTCGTTATTCTTCTTCTCGAAATATAATGTTCATATGTGTGTGTTAGCCCGAAAATTTCCAAGTTGAAAACGATAAGGAGACGGAAGAGGAGGGCTGGCGGCGTGGCGACGTCAGCGCGGTGGTTGTAAACCAGCATGCAGCATGCACCGCGTGTGTCGTCGCACCACCAGCGTGAGGCCGAAGACGAAGAAGAAGACAAAGTATCAGAATTATTATCAGCAGGAAAAGAAACTAGTGAAACGTGTAAAGTGGAAGATACGTCGTCGCGAGAGTTACATCTGCTCGATTACGGTTGTTACAGACGTGCTAGAAGGAAAACTAGATCAGAAACATATTGCTGTTTATTGGACGCCTACAAATTTCGCGTGTTACTTCCATATCGTTGCGTCGAGTCCAAATTGGACGACGACGTCGACGAAACGAGAAACAAGTACAACGACGACGTATCAGTATTTGGAAAAATTTCAACGACGAAAGAACAGCTGCGGGTGCATCAGTTACCGCGCGGCCGTCATCGTCGTTGGATTACTATTATCGTCAATTCTGTTGGCGCAAGCGGTCTTTACAAATTGGCCGCTATTACGCGTCCTCAGTGAATTTAATAAGCGGCAACTGGTTAAATTACCAGGGGCTGCTGCTATACAAAACGCCAGCTGCGGCAGCGGCGACGGGCTTAGGCCATCGTGGCTGTTTCAGCGATGCGGCCCGGATCATACAGGACCATCAACCCGCGCCGTCGTCCCTGTCGCCGGCGAGCCAGGCCCGAGCCCGCGTGGTTTTGTATACGAGAAAAGAAGATAGAACGGGAAGAGGAAGACTACGTGGTGGAAAAAGTAAAAGTATTTGGTTCGATAGATACAGGCATTTATGGGAAGGTAATCATTGGTATTTCAGAGAAGGTGAATATAGTAAAAGTGGGAGGTCGACGCTCGCCTCCTCAAAGGAGCGCCGACAACGTCGTCGTGGGGACGTCAGTGTCCCCTGTCACGTGCTCATGCGACTCGAGCACCAGCCCCGTATCACGGGACTTCCACCCACGACGAAGACGAAGAGCGTACGGAATAATGTGTTGTCGCAAAAATTACAAATTCATGATAATCAAGCGGCAAACACCGTCCACTCAATTCGCTCTTCGTCAATATATTATATTAATAGCGACGTACGTGATTACACTAAATTTAGTGGACGCAATCGTCGTACCGTCCTTGAGGTACTGCACACTGGATCGGCTGGCCTATTTGGCAATTACGACGAATACAATTATCATGATAAACGCCATGTGCGAGCCCGCAGCACTGCCTTTAATAATGTCACTACTCATCCCGAGCACGACAACTGGCCTCGGCGCACCAGCCATAAATTACAAATTACTCGTAAACTCGACGAGTTACCAACAAGTTACAACAATAAAATCTTTTTCAATAAACAAAAACGAAACCAAAAACAGGAAAATAAGCTGCTATTGGAAAATGACAATGAAGAAGCCAACTGTGAAACCAATGTGGCAAATCGCAGTACTTGGTCTCTTACTAATACCGACGTCCTTGATAACACTGCCTTCAATCATTACAAACACGCCGAAAAAAACGAAATTGAATTATTCAGCACGTTGTGTCACAAGTATAAGACAACGATCTGTTCTGATTCACCGAATGATAAGATCATTGAAAAGTCTAAATTTGAAAAATCTCCGAAACTCTCGAATTCTAAGATATCTGGCAAATGGACAGGGTCAAGAGATTGGAGAAAGCCAAGACGTCGTCGACGTAGAAAGAATTGCCTTTCTAATAGCTTCATTATGGAACACAATAGTGACAATGTGTCATCAAATAAATACGACAACACTGCCTGCTTGGAAGAAACAACTCATGAGAGATTATCAATACAGATTGATAATCATGAGAATTATAAAATCAATAACAAATCATTCGGTCGTAAATACAAGAGAAAAAGTTATGGTCTGTTCTTCCTCCTCTATTTACTGGCATTGCCAATACTATGCTCTACTTATCCGTCACCTGGTATTGCTGCATCAGTATCATTCGTCCAAAAAAGATCGCTGGTACATGCTGATAATGCTACAATTCGTAATTTATCAACAGCTGCACATTTACGCAGCGGTGGTAGTCATATTGATGCACAATCACACAAGGAGCATTTACAGGGCAGTGAACAGGTTCATCCCTACAACGAATATACATGGGAGGTGAACCAAATAAATCCTTGGCTATCGGCCTGTGATATGGCTGGTCCAGCACCGGCCGATCTTCAGGGTAGTTGTGGACCTCCAGAAGTACCCAAGTACTGTCCAATACCGTGCTCACAAAGTGTCAATGTTGATAGGATATTTCGTGAGATTGTTGAGAGTATTATTGTACCAATAGAGTGGCGTACCGGTTCATCTAGTAATGTTAAATGGAAAACAAATGATAAAACGGTTAAGGGCAGTACGGCTCCGGATCAGTGCCTTTTTTATCTCGAGGAGTCGCACAAACGGGACATCTGCCGGGACACTTTTGCACGGTCCAGTTCGTCAAGTTTTTCAACCTCACGGGAGAATCGATATTGGTTTTTAAGTGGCCTCCGTTTACGTCACTGTTGTGAGCATGCAGTAATAAATGCCTTGGCACCTGGCAAGGGTGGACCACTCGAGGACGTTTTGAATGGCGGACGTAGATGCATGGATGCACTTGATAAAATACTTATCGTTGATAAACTTGCTGCTAGACTACACTGCGAGTTTGAGGAGGTACTCGCGCGATACGATTGCGGCCAGTCATATTCCGTCATCCACAATTGTACACACTGCAAGGTGAGAATTTTTTTTTCATATTTTCTTTTTTTTTCAGGTGCGTCATTTCATGGAAGGTGATAGTTTCGTACCTTGAATTATTTCTTAATCAAAAAAACTGGGGGAAAAAATAGTTGGAATAATTTATTGTTTCTTGAACTATAATACTGTGTAAAATTTCATGTAAATGCGAGGTTAGCTCCACCGTGTGTTAGCAAGTGTCATGTGAAAATAGTGACTTGTAGAGGAGCTGAAATATGTTTGATTTTTAAATTTTTCCAGCAGTAAAGCGGTTAATGGTAATGACAGGAATTCCCCACATCTGTCACAGGTGAAATCAATATGATTCTGGCGGAATAATTTGCAGAATAGTACGAAAATTATTCTATTCACCTGAAAATCTATCTGAATACAGATTCGGGAATCAGGATGTGTGTTTGGTGAATAACTAAATCCCAATAATCCCGAAAAGCATGACTTAATTACTCGAATAAGCCTTTTACCTGTTTAATTGTGATCTAATTCACACGATTGTGTCTCTGTTAGCCATTTGGAGTTTCATGTCGCCCACACACTTTTGCGGTGGCTTTACGAACTTATGCTGATTCAAACTATATCGTAGTGTGTATTCGAGCCCACGATAAAAGTAACTTTGAAGAGCAAACAATGGGGAATACGTTTACATTGCTAAAATGAGATCTCTCATTTGTTGAAGTAGTTTTGTCATTCTTAAAATTATTCAGAAATTATTCAATGATCTTTCGAAAATACTCACTGAAAAACCGACAACGTGCAGAAATAGAAATTGCTCAATTTTGAACAAGTCTGAGATGTTCTACTTTATAATTCCGTTCGGGCAGAAATTTATGTTCTAATATTTATGTAAATTCAGTTTCCTCTGGAATTAAATTGATCATAACATCGTCCTGACCACCTGGATGAATAAATGCAATGCGACACTTGTTCAAGTCTAAAATAATAATATTACACAATTTATCGAGAATTTTCACATCATAATCAGCTGTTTAATATTGAAATATTCCAGATCAAACGGAATGGCTTGAAATTTTAATGCAAATAGGAGACAATGAAAGGAAAAGAAAAACTAGAAGGCTTACTGGTAAGAAAAAAACAAATGTTAAAGTTTCACGTCAGTGAAGTGGGGAAAGTCATAACCACAGAGTTCTCTATAAAGCTACCATTTATAATGGTACTGTTATATGTGCAGTTACAAAACTCTCAGGAATGGGCAATAACGAGGAATGATCGTTTTGACTTACTAGCCTGCTTGTCAATTTCATTCGCTCGTTTCGTTGGCAATTCTCTTTTCCCCCTCCTGTCTATCAAAAATATCCCAAAAGTAACTGACTCTTTCACAAAAGGCAAGGAAAAAATCTAGATAGAAAGAGAAAAAGTGATGAATCAGGAGCAGAAGTCATGAAGAAGCCTGCACTTCTCTTATTTTTTTATCTTCTGTCATTATTTCTCCTACCAGTATGTTCGTTGATAGATGACATATTTCCCTGTATGGCATCTATCTCTTCCCTGCACCACTGCGCTTACTTGTGACTAGTCTGTGGCTTTCAATTAGTTTAACTCTCAGAGTCTGTGTCGAGTTCGTTAAATTGATTTGGCTGGATTTACGTCACTTCTTGTAAAATTTATCCTCTACCCACGATCATTGTATATCTTTGGGGTTTTCTTACTTTATTCGTGGACTCTTTTTTTTGGAGAATCGTACAGCATGAAAAGAGACTTAGGGAAAATAAAATTCGATGTGAAGCTTTTCCCACTGCATTTTTTGTGCCATCAATGAATAATCCTGCATTATCACATTTTGTGGCATGTGGAGAAAGACCTCACCATCTTTTTTGCTCGAATAATTCGATGAGTTAACTCTGAGAATTTTACAACGGAGATAATGCTATAAGCTACTCTCATAAGATATGCGTCCACTCTTGGGATAAATGCTATTTGTCTGTGATTCCATCGAATAATAATGAATATCTGATTTAGTATTGACGTATTCTAAAATATTTCGATCAATGAGTTGCGAATAGCTAGAATGCTATCAATGACTGAAGGATAGATCCAAATATCCACTGATGAGAATACAGTTAATACAATTTCATGCTTCCGAATTAAGATTGAAAACAGATATATAGATTGAATCATTACGGAACTTGGCCTAAGTTCATTCCAATATTGGTCAATGTTCCGAGTGAACTTCTGCGAGCTCGTATTGATTTTGAAACTCCCCTATAGGTCCAAGTACGGAAGGACAAGGATTGAAGATACCTTCTAGCATAGCATGAACAATTCAGTTCATCAATTCTGAAATCCAATAATAGTTTGAAAAGTATCGTATATTTTTAGGTCTGACATAATTCAAGAACGACCTAATCGGTAAAATTTTGGGGTATTCCTAAAAGTTTTAAATGTCAAAACTCCATTTAAGAATTCTTATCTATATATTTATTTACGGATTTGTCTATGTTATCGAGAAAAATCATAGAATCTTGAAAAACTTTATACAATTGATGATTTTGGGGAGAGCAACATTTTATTCGTTAACGTGAATATATTTTTTTATTATTAATGGTTTATTATGGTTATTAATGAAATTTTGGGAGAGGAACATGTATCTCCTCAAACATCTGCATCAATCTCACCACTTCCAGGAGCTATCATTAGTTATCTAAATAATCAATCAATCACAATCGATGAAATATCCAACAGAGAAAGAAGAAGAATCATTAGTAAACTTCAAAGGCTATAACTATAGGCATTCTAGTAAATTCTAAGACCTCGAGAATTTGCGAATTCCCTAATAATATATATAGACATTAAACTTGATAAAGACTATTTAAGCTGATGGTACAAAACCAAGGGAAGATGTGATCCCATTGGGGACCTCGAGTAAGTCACCGGAAGCCCCAAGATGATCGTTCGATCGTAACGAAATTATTATGCGCTGCCACTTGCACTCAGGATCACAGTTAATGAGCTCACCAGTGAACTTAACCAAAGTATCTAACGTTGAAATAGAAGACGGTGGAACCCTGTTTGATCGTGCCTAAGTATCTTATCTTGTTGGGGCTCGATTCTCTACGATAAAAAATTTCACATTACAGAGATACATTTTGATATTAGAATTTGGGGAATTTCTATGGGAAAGGTAGGGGACTGAAGAGGAAATAGAGTAAAGTTTTTGATACCTAAGTATACAAAGTTTTTGGGGAGAAAAGAGAGCGTGAATAGAGAAAGGAAAAGACCAGTAAGGATTTGGATCGATCGATGCTGGTCTTCCACTTGTGCAGTGGTGTAGAAATATTACCCTATTAGTCTCTAACGGTTTCACGTTCCAGTGAAGGGTACAGAAAAAAACAGGTATATTTCATTATTTGAGATTCTTTAGAATTTCCGAAATCATTTTTGAAATGATTTTGTTTGTTCTTTCAATCACAATTTCGACCAATAGGAGCAAGGGATTTCACATCATGTAGTGTGTATGATATCGATAATTCTCGATAATACCACGGCTGTTGCTAAGCAGCGAACAAATTTTTTTCAATAGATTGCAACTCACTTGATCCCATGAAAATGGCAAATCCATGCCAAAATTTGCAAATTCGCCAAAATTTGGACTGAAAAAATAATCCCCCAAATACTACTCTTACTTGAAAATTAATTGGGTTTTTCCCTCAAGTTTACCCGCTCAGCAACGTGTTCGGCACAAAAACCCTTGCGCGCGAGCCCTCGGGATTTTGTCACTGCCAAACTTCACGCATGTGTTGCTGAGCAACAAAACTTTCGGGAAATATCTGACAATTTTCAGGCACTCGAAGTATTATAAGTGAAAATTATCTTCAAGATTTCTTTCTAATTCAATTCCAGCAACCTTTTTTTTCCACCTCGGAATCTTAAAATCATTTATATTCCACTATTTGAGATTTTCCAGAATTTTCGGAATCATTTTGATTCCGAGTGCGAAAATTGGTCATTCTCAATTGTTCTCAAGCTTGTTCGCTCTTCAAGTTTTATTCTTCTCACAATTTTTTCATCGATTTTGCACCACAACTTCCGTCTTCAAAGTCATCTCTACTTTTCGGTAAATAAAACTGTCGTTCTCGTCTCATCCTCGCTTATCCTTGAGCCTCCTTGTCGGGATGACTGATGATGAAAAAAAGGAAATTTGATACATGAATTCAAATTTGATAACAAAAGTCGTGCATAAGTTATCCTAAATTCTCACAGGGATCCGAACCATTGAGTCAGTTTTTTTGACTGATGAAAATTTTTTCTAACGCTTCGACACTTTAAAGGGTCATCAGCCATATCTGCTATCAGTTAGCCACATGCTATCTGTGATCTGTGATTAATTGGCGATCAGTTCGTCAGATCAGCTCTTGCCTTTTTTATGATTTTCTCAACAAGATCATTTTTTTTGTCTTCTTGTATGATTTTGTATTTGTTCATGGTACATATTTTGGTAAATGACGGAAACACGCCCTTCCCACCCTGATTCTGTAATAGAGTAAATTTATCATTGAGACTGAACACTAGAAAATGTGCTACGATATGTTTCTCTTTCCCTTCGGGGGGAGCGAGTGAAACGAGCGGGGGGAGGGTAGCATCCCCGGGGCTGGTGAGCGTAGTGAGTAGGAGCGAAGCCCTTTAGTATCTTCCATATTCATGAAGAAAGATTTTAACGAATATAATCACTTGAAGTTGAAACCCTGTTAATGGATCGAACTCACTGTTCTTTGCAGCAAAAACAATAGAGAATCTTTGCTTCAATATAAATTTTGATGGATTGCATCAATTTTTGTAAAGCGGGAGGGGAGGAACGGGCTCTCTACCATAGCTCCTCTCTTCTTGATCCCTTGCTCTGGGCCTTGTCATCCAAGAATCAGAAGAGGACGGATGTATTCGTCAACGATCATAAAGAGGGTGTTTCAATTCTCTGAGTCGACCATACCACAAAAGTATAGGGGGGAGGTGCTGCAGTTGTAACAAAAAATATCCTTTTTACTATTACTCTTTGGTTTTTCGAAATTTTGAATTCTAATTCTATCAGGAAGTTACTCTATAGTATCCTTTATAATACTGATTTAGTTTAATAATTCCAAGTTAACATTAACTTATTGAAACATGAATTTATTTGGCGGAAAGCAGACATCAAGATGGCGGCGTGTAAGGGGTACAATTGTAACATGATGCCCTTTGATCAATCGATAACAGAAATCAAATTATAATGAAACAATGAAGAAATTAATATCAAATACTATGATATATATTATTCTGAATATGTCTATTGAAGTATTCATACAAGCCCCGCATGATAATATTAACGAGCAGGCGTTAACTCCTTGTGCATTATTTGAATTCTTAGATGTACTATTCTGCCAATGCAATTGGCAGTAGGCTTCCGAATGGAATTTTCAATTTCTGATTCGATAATGACCATTCTGAATACCATGAATCACCTTAATTCACGATAACATACTCATAAAATATTTTTCTGATCGTCATATCAGGATGAAAATGATCTCACTTCATGCGAACAAGTATATATACTTACTCAAAAGGTAGGAGAATCACGTTGCGATCAGTGGAAAAAATGTAAATGCTAGTCTATGATCTTTCCCCACACAGAAGTATTCTTTCATTTTCTTCATATAATTAATATTCGATAAGATATGAGCATTTGAAGTGAGAGGGAAATGAGCATCTACAGCGTTTTTTTCAAACTCGAAATGGTCGTAAATTTTGAATTTTTTTTCCATGTGAAATGACCTCCATTAGCCATTCCAACACCCTATTCAAAAATTAACAAAATCAAAAAATATGACCCAAAAATTGAGTGAAATAGCTTGGAATGCCTCATTTACTTTATTATGATGGAATAAAAACTATATGTGTTCTCAGAAAAACAGGAGAAAAATTTGAAATTTTTGATTTTTTCTAAAAAAGTTAATTTTTTTCATAACTAGAAGAAATACTTGACCAATAAATTGGGAATCTAGAGAGTGCGTTCCCTTCATCATAACGAATTCTTTGACTACAAGTTGATGTCAATCAGTCTAGTAGTTTTTGAGAAATACCCCTTTAAAAAAAATCATTTTTTGCGAATATCTCAGAAACGACTGGACCAATTTCGCCCAGATTAGATACCAGACTGTACATTCATAAGGTATACAAACTGATAAAATTTGAAGTATCTAGCTCAAGTCATAGGGTTAAGTCTTCACTAGATGTCATATTGCACTAGGTGCAACTCCAGTATAACTTGAAAACTTGAGAAATCAAGATTTCTATTACCTTTACTAACATTTGGATAACTGAATGGAAGTTTAGAACGACCAACTGATCGATTGAGGATATCCTTCTTGTACTTCCCTCCTATCCTCACGATCGAATTAAGTTTTCTCTAGTGAAATCTCATCAAAGGGAGCTTCAAACGGTTGGAGACAATGGAAAAAACATTTTTAGTAATTTCATCAAATAATTTGATTTAAGAAAGTATTACTTCCTTTCAGATGGATAAAATGGATTGATTGGATGGAATACATTACGTCTTGTGATAAACTTTATGTATTTAATGCCAGAATCAAAGGAGTCAAATTCCCACGCGCACTGTAACCTCATGATATTCTTTATTATTTCATAATAAAATTAAAAATGGAATCTCTCAATGAGATATTTGTTTGAGGAAACAGAAAAAAACAATGAACTCTATTATGCATACATCGGGGATTACAGTTTGGAATCATTCTCGTTCATTATAATGGGATAATATTAGAAGCTTTTTCGTTACACAAAAGTTGAAATAAGTGACATTATTGGACTTTGTAATTAGATATCTTAAAACTAGCTTGTCCATCTGCTACTGTTGCACGGCTGCAATGCATTATGTTTTCAAATATTTGCTTTGATATTGATGACTACATAACAAAAGAACGTATCTCATATGCTTATACACAGCCAATTCGTCTTTCCGCTATTTAGCCATCGATATATATATCGACATACATGTTACTTTCAATCGCGCCACTGCTCGATTCCGACACTTTGAGGCTGTATTTGTCGACGCTCAACAGCATTCAGCAGTGACGTATTGCAAAACAATTACACGTCAAAAATATTCCGTCGATAGTCATTGATTGAATGATATTCATGTACGGATAATTTTATTAACTAATGAATGTAAAAGTAATCAATTTCTTTGGATTGGTTGAGAATTAGAAATGTGGTAACTGGGGGGAGAATTCATACGGCAAGTCCACTTTTTGAGAAGAGTGAAGAAGGCGTGGAGATTTGATTGGAACATGAATTCATGGCTGACAAAGGGTATGCTGAAGATCTGAATTTGAGTGATGTTAATCATCCCGAATTGACAGTAATAATTGGGGAAGTCTTTGGGATGTTTTTGTTGGTGAAATACTAGAATCTCTAAACCGTGAATAACGTTTGTGAATTCTCCAACTGGAGGACCCTTTGATCTATTATTTTATGAGAATCTATGAAAAATTTGGGGAAAAGAGCTCATTACCTCGAGATAGAGATTCTCACGTTTTTATTACTCGGAGAGAATCTCATAATGAATTTCTGTAGCAGTAACAATGTATTTTCATGTATAATTCTCAAAGCATGTCATCAATATTTATATCCATAAGAAGTTCTTCACTAAATTTATGTGCTAAGAAATGTACGAATGTACTCCTCATTCAATTCTAGCATTCTGATTTACAATTGAAATCATAAAATTTTATGTATACAAATATGTATATTGTATGCATGTAATCTAATTTGTGTATATTAGACTATAATATAAGTGAAACTAGAGATTCTATTCCATTAATCGTCTGCATATAGTAACATACTGCGTGATAATTACATAACACAATTAATCCCTCTAAACTAAAATAGATGCAACGAAACTATCGAATTCGATGGTTAGGTATGCGCTGTCTCGAATTTCATGTAAGATATTGCATCGATTAATCAAATACATTGAAATTGATCCATCGGGAGCTGATGTGATATTGTTTTTTAACTCTATACTATAGATTACGTAAAACATAAAAATATGATTGCTTTTCACAAGATATTAACGTAGTTGCCTCCCAGCCGCCCAGTTAAAAAGTTTCAGCTCTGAACCCCCACCCTATGTATTGATAATTTACTAGGGTAAACCTATATATTTTTGACCTGACTCTATCACATACACAGTAGTATCCTTCATATGAACACACAACTGTGAAATATTCTCCCACATCTCTCGCGGCCATCTTGATACCTCCTCCACTGAAAATATTCGTTAAAATATGATTCTATTTCTGATTATTCATCGAAATAATGTACTGGACGATCTCCATCTTTTGAAAAATAATTCTAGATTTATATTTCTGATAGGCATTAGTTTTTCATAATGATGGTGTTTTTTTTCAACGTGAAAAAAATAAGATTCGTAGTTGTTTCATGCTTCTCCTTAGTTGCCAGTATGAGAAGGTAATTTTCAATTACAATACTTTCATGCTTGCTACGGACCATCGTCATTTAAGCCGGCATTTGTCATCACGTCATACTTTGTCATTTACGAGGCAGCTACCTTAAGAGATTACACCACTGTGACTGGCTGAGCGAGTTACCTCTTTTTCATTTTTTTTATTCCAGATATAATCAAATAGATATTGTTGCGGGTGGATAGCTATTACAGAACACATGTATTGAACTACGCGTATGATTTTTTTTATTGAAAAATATTCATAACCCGAAAATTTATAATAATTTCAGTTGAAAGTCTCCTGACGGCTGCTGGCTTCGAAATCGCTGGTTTGGTTGATTGGAAAAATAAAAATAATACATTATCAAATATTACAAGAGTAAAGCTAAGTTGAAGCGTACAGATTCCAAGAACAAAAAGAATTTGTGGACGATATTGCAATTGTTAAAGAAAGTGGCCTGATTTGGAGACACGAAAGTTACAAATACATAGGGAATGACAAACATTATTCGAACGGACGTACGGTTAAACATGAAGACATAAAGACTGAACAATTGAAAAAAAAAATTTTATAATCCATCAACTGTTCTCAAATACCATTAAGCACCGTTATTGCAGAATACGTTTCGAGGAAAAAGCGTACAAAGTTTCCCAATGTGACCTCTCACATGGAGAGAGTCACTCAACCCTTCGCTCGGCCGATCTGTTGTAGAATTTCGTCAATCAATATTCAAGGTTCCTCACTCACAACATTATTATAATGCAATTGATTATACACATTTATAATGTCATTAATGGTTGGAAAATTCAATAATATTATGATGGTCAAGAATATAATAACAAGGAAGAATGGGATGATCACGCTTAGAACCTCGGTATGGGACAGCAGAGGTATTGCGCCAGCCCTTTCACCTGTTCGGATATAAACAAAGATAACTCACTCAATCCTTAAAATTTAAAAATAAAATTCGGCAGATACATTCTTAAATGTACCTACTTTCAGAAAATGCAAAAACCAAAATTAGGATTTTTTTGAGAATTTACAGTGGCGTAACTCCTTAATACAAGGCCCCACAGTATGCTTTGCATCGCTCGTAGGTGGATAATAAGCGTATAATACATGAGCAAGGCTCTTCATATAGCCAGTTACGAGTTAATTCGCACTTATGGGTGTTTTTTATTCAGTTTATTTTTCCGCCATTCTCGCTTTCTTCTAGTCCTGGATCAGTTTTGCCTCAGTACTAAAGTTCAGTTTTGGGCCAGGATTTATTCAGTACTGATCACAAATGGATAGGATAGACCACATCCTCTTTTCTAGTTGTTTTTATGAAAAATTTATTTCTGTAGGTCGATACTCAATATCAAACTGTTACCAAGCTATTGAGAACAAATGGCCGAGTAGCTACACGGAGAGAAATTCAGTTGAATTTTTGACCGAAGAGTAGATGAAAAAGTACCCTGCCGGAGGAGAAACGTGGGCCGAAGTGCCAGCATAGTAAAAAATTGCCCAACTCGGCAGGAGAAAATTTCACACACTGAGCCTCTCTAAAAAAATCTTGTACTAAGACGTTGAAATAAAAAAATAGAGTTTGTATTCATCAACGAAAATTAAGATTCAATGTGAATAATAGTATTACCTACCAGAGCGGTAAAATTCATCTTACTTTCGATAATTCGATAACAAGAACATTAGAAGAAAATTTTTTTTTTTTGGATGAACAACCACCGTCCCAGCCAAAGAAGAATCCTCCGAAGTCGACACGAAGCTAAAATTTACATGCTATAGCATAGGACCCGAATATTTCCGAGGGTCCTTCTTCGGCTGGGACGACTTTACTTTTTTCTTCAACCCACAGGACTATAGGATCGGGACAAGAGAAAATGAGAAAGAATAATTCAATAATACCACTTTGAATAGTAATAATCATACTTTAATAATCATATCATTAATAACCATCACATTAAAAATATCAATTGATTGTTTCAAGTGTCACATCCAGAATGAGGTTATACTCATCGAGTACTACGCCGACTAAGTAGTTTTTTTTTTTACTTTATATAAATATCACTTTTCACAAAAAAAATAAAAATATTGAAAAATGGTAGCAAATGTATAAACTTTCATAAATCACATTTATTAATTTTACACCTTAACAGATTCGTCAATGCTCAGGGAAAAATGAATATGGCGACGAGGCAAATCGACAATACAATAACTCGGCTATTATCGGTTATCATCGGCTATGACGAAAGCCAATGTCACGAAGAGCCCGTTAAAAATTGTTCCGTAGCAGGGTAAAAATTCATCCAAGCACAGAACTTTTTATGAATTGCCTGATGAGTTTTCATCCATGCTAGAGGGACAATTGTTGGGTAGCATAGAAATTACCCTGCCAATGGCAAAAAATTATCCAGCGTGCATTAATTCTTAAACGAATGTCGGATAATTTCTGATCATATGACAGTTCGGCCCACGATTCACCTTCTAGCAGGGTAATTTTTCATCGAAATTTCTCTCCGTGTAGGAAATTGCAGTTTTCTGCTGATAGCTTCATATTCTTAACAAAGAAAAATGAAACCTGAGTTAGTAATCCAACACACTTTGAATGAACACGATGCTCAACTAGTAATGAGGCTAAAGTTTTGTTCATCCTTATCACTTTCTCTAAGGATCATACTATGAACTCATCATTTTAATGAATTGTAGCGTAAAGAAACGAATACTTTCAATCATTTATCTTTAAAAAAAACGACGCTACTTCAGTTTTTTCTTTTTCTTCATTGACCATTTAAACGAATACAAGTTATTCAGCTACTTCAGTTTATTCAACAGCAATTCTTTTCTCATCTGAATTCAAAAGTAATCTAGGATGCTACAGGAAAAAACCACACAGCAATTGTTTAAAAAAAAAATCGATATATTCTGTGAAACAGTGTAAGAAAAAAAATGAGAGGGATACTCATTTATATATACTCTGTTGTTTTCTATCTGTAACTAATGCAATCGACTCGGCCATAAAAACAGACACCCAAGGCTCTACGTTATCATTAAAGAAATGTGGTCCATGAAATAGATCGTCTCATGTTTCACGAGGATCGACAAAAGAAATGCAGAGTAGAGAAGCAGAGGGGGATTGAAGAGAGATAGAAAAGTAGAGGAAAATAAAAGAAAAAAACAAAAAAAAATGAATGAAAGTTGCACGGGAAGAATGAAAATGAAAAAAAAATGAGCAAAACAACTGGGAAACAACGCAGTGGAACACTTGAGAGACTGCGAAGGTGTGCGCACACCATTGTTATATATATACTGCTGTGAAATCCTTTTTCCCCTGGGTGACACCCAGGCAAGTAAGCTATGATGCTAGCAGTAGTGCTGGAGAGACTGAGGCTAACGTAGAGAGAGAGAGAGAAAGAGAGAGGGGCGGTAGTGTAGTGCCCCAGGGGAACGGATCACGCTGGTACAATGGGCTGCAACTACGGATGCATACCGATATCCGTAAGGGAGAGAAAGCTCACACCGTTCTTGCTGCACGAGGCTGAGGGTGTTAGAGTTTCTCCTGCAGGCTATTCACACTGTTGCAGCAAAATTTATGCGGTATTAAAGGCTAGTATAGCTTATCGTGTTACAATGCTTTACTGAATATTCTTGTATTGCATTAGTAGATAATAGTGTATGAGCTGAACTAAATTATATGTCATTAAAAATCATGTTCAATTAATTTTCAATGGAAGTGAGAATCGATTATTCATTTGAAACAATGAAGTTTATAAAATTTAAATGAGAAAAGTTCGTTGTCTTCAAACTTGAATGAGCTTTTTGTTTGAAATAATGGAGAAGTTTTGGTCTTTGATATTTTTGGCAATCTCATTTGCAAACAGTTGTTCGGTTTTAGAATAATAATTCTGAAATGAAATTTCGTCAGAAATTATTTTAGATTTATTCAGCTGCGCTTGCACTGAGAAAAATCATGCATGTCGGTAGCACATTATTCATATAGTGATGGTGAAAATGAGCTTTATGTACAGTGATCATAGCAACGTCTTATGTTTCTATGTGCTATCGGCGATCACTTCAAATTGTTCATTTCGAGATTTCGGCCTTTTCAATTTTGATCAATGATTTCGAATCTGAAACGAATAATTGCCCATCTAATCGTAGTCGTTTTGTTTTTTGGTCATCAACCCTCGCGGAATAATTCCCTCTCTTAATAAACTTGGTTACTTAAAATTACTTAATTTTTTTTTCTAATAGACGAAGTTCAGGAACATATACTTGGCCATGTTTTTCACTATTATGTGTCAACTACAAGAAAAAAATTTTCAACGTTTTTTTTTTTTTGTTGAGTCGTTCTATTCAATATCTATGTTTTTATAATAGTTTTTGATTATTAAAAATTGTATAGATCAATCTTTGACGAATACAAATAGGCCTTAGATTTTTACTCATATTTTTCTCAGTACCTAGACCGTAGATGCATAAAATATTCTGACGATAAGTATATGGTATATAAATTTCCGTACATAGAGTACGCATGAACCTCATCAAGATCAGTTGGAACAGTTATTCCAATTGAAGATCAAAAAATAATTTAATACCTGAAATAATGGTTCATGAATCTAACGCGATGTACTCTATTACGATGAAAATGGTTGAATTTAGATGAGGTCGTGATGCCAGTTAATTGAGATCATCTCGCTGCTGATAATTTCATCCATCTCCATCTACTGGCTCCCTTGGGGATGTAGAGGTATAGACGGGAATATTGGCTCACGTCTTTAGATTGAGGATGATAAACCATGATCTAGTACTGGTATTAATGTGATTCCCTTTACCGGTTTATCGGTGAACTATATACAATCTATTGATGCAACGAACTGTTTCAATGCTCCGATGATTAGAGGGAAAGTGTTTGGACTCAAGTATATGAATTGTGGATATTGGTTGTAATGGAAAAGTGACAAATTGATGGGGTTAATCAGGGACGATTTTGCATTGAAACTTCGGATGACTCCTTCAAGCCAACAACGAAGCCCTAAATTCCCCACTTGACATCAGGCATCATAGGAATAATCCACAGATTTGACCTCTTATAAGATCTATACTTTAATCCTCTGAGGTGAATCCACCGCTTCTCACTCTCTCGTACATGCTAATGTGAGTGGGAGCCGAACGGCTTTCCTCACTTCGGCGTCTGACGGGCTACTTCCACCTCAGAAGGCTAATTAGCGTAAGGAAAGTAAGTGAAGATGAAATTATACGGTTTGAAATTTGACTGGCAAGTATGGGAACTCTTGGCAGCCCGGGATGAACGATGCATCTCCCTCAGAAATAATTTTTCATTTATTTTTATTACATAATTATTGAATTGCGATAATCAACCATTTCTTTATTCATTATTCCAAAGTAATGAGTAAATGCCCAAAGTAAAATAACTTGAAAGGAGTGAACATATTTTTTCTATCTCTCACAATTTTCTCTCATAATTGCGGAACTTCTCCTATATCTTCACTTTTAATTGTTATAGAATAAAAAAATAAAAATCACTTCAGTCGATGAAAATCAGACGTTTTTTCATTGATTGAGATGACTTTGAATCGATTCTAAATGATTTTGGAAAAATTGACATTCTTATAAAAAATATTTTTTCCCCCCATATTTCACGTAGCAATTATTCACAATGGATTAAATACAATTCACATCAATGGCAAATGGAATCCTACACTAGTTTCCGACTTTCTACGCTGCAACGACCAGAAGCAGAAATTAAAAAAAAGAAGCTAGTGAAATAAAAAGAAATTGTGCTCTGAGTTCCTGATCAAAGTACTTAGTTTGAATTTTCCAGAAGTTTCTCTAACAGTTTGATGGAATCATTTGTTTCAAAATCAAATGCACAATGATAATTTTAATGACGAACTTATAAAAAATTCATAAAGAAAAATTATTCTAAGTGTCCATCGCTTCAGTAGAGACCTAGAGTATCTCCGAGACTCCCTACTAAATAAATTGATAATTCAACACGACCATATACTCAAGTCTCTGGCCAATGTGTACCATGAGAGTTCAGCAGATCTCCCAGAGATGCACCGAGTCTTTAAGAGACGCTCAGGCGTCTCTGAGAGACTCGATACCCGGGATAAAATTTTTGAGTCTTTGGAGAGTCTCTTACGGTCTTCAAAGACTCCCAGAAAGACTTTTCAGTCTCTAGAGTGTCTCGCAAGTCCCGCAACTGTCTCTACAGTGTCTCTCGGGTCTCTCCCATGAAGACTTTTATCTTTGCTGGTCTCTCCCGTAAAGACTTCTATCTTCGCGTGTCTCTCCCGTAAGGACTTCTATCTTTACTGGGCTCTTATTAGATTCATAAATCTTTGCAAAGACATAAGTCCTTATGAGAGAGATCGAGAAATGAATTTTTTTTTTATTTCAACTTAATAATTTCTAAGTTTTCAATTTTTATAATTTTTGCAAAGCGTGGAGTTTTCATTTTTTTCATATTTGACTTTAATTAAAATTCTCAATATGAGCGGAAAGTGGAGTGAAACGGACATAGGGGTAAAATGGATATATTTGAGTTTTGATGTTTATATTATCAATCTTTTTTGAAGTTTGACGTTGTTCTTTTTTCTTTTATTCAATTGCTGGAAATGACTACTTCACTAAAACTTTAAAATAACGTCATCTAAGATTTCTTTACGTTTCAATAGTTTTTATAGATGACGTGCAGAAAGTTATGAAAATTTAAAGAAAAACATGCAGTTGTGTTAATTAAAACTGGAATCGATCTATATTAAGGATTATTAAAAACTAAGTCGCATTCAACAATCTATTATCATCTAAAATATTGATTAATGTATTTTTTGACAAAAAAAAATATGGATAAAAATAAATATTTTTTTGAAAAATAGAAAGACTGATGGCTCCCGAAGGAAGACTGGAGGATTCATTATCTGAGAGACTGATGGCTCTCGAAGAAAGACTGGAGGAGTTCTTATTTGAGAGACTGTGAGTCTCTCAAGTAAGGACTCTGGTTCGTAGAGCAGGGACTGAGAGTCCCTGTAAGAGAGACACGTGTCCCGTTCGGAGAGACAGCAAGGTGTCTCTAGAAAGTCCCTGCCATGGCGCGAATAGGGACTCTGCCAGAGACCGGGACAGGAGTCTTTCGACCACTGAAAGACTCGAATTTTTTCATCCCGGGTAGTCTCTGGGAGATTCTAAATTTTCATCTCGGCAGCTCAGCTGGAAGAGTAGCAGACCAGTAATTCAAAGGTCGTGGGGTTCGAACCCCGCTTGAGCATTCCCGACTCTCTTTCGAATTTCTTGCCTCGAGAAAATTCCAATGCTTCTTTTTCTCGATCAGGTTGAGGAAAGGAAAACCTTTTCCGGTATCCTCAACTTGGAGCTGATGTAATACTGATCAAGGTATCTCTCCATGAAAAATGAGGAATATCAATGCAACTATCACGATCCAGCAACAATCAAAACTGTATACAAGTGCCTTGATATAAAAGAGTGGGCATAGTTATTCTTACATGAATGAATTTCCATAAATCGCTCTGATAGGTATAAGATCAGGATAAATTCTAGGCGTTTGATCACCTAAGAATTTTTCCCCGGAAGCTACTCCCCCTAGCAACAAATTCTCCCGAAAATTTTTCCCTAGCGAATATTGCTCCCGAAAATGATTTCTCGGACAACGATTCCGAAAATATCACATTGATATCATATGAATGTCATATACATATTTATATAAATATCCCAAGAATATCTCTGAAACATTCTCCACTGACCTGCCTTCGGCATTTCCTCCATTCAAAATAGAAGAATAAGGAGAATGATAGACATCAAATTGAATTATTACATGAGAAACTTTTTTCGGGGGAAATTCCAATTCGGAGAAATCATTACAAAGGAAATCTTTGTTGGAGAAAATTTGCCCAGGGGAAATTCCAGCGAGGGAATTACATTTGGGAGAAACACCACGGGAAAATAAATTCCGCACACCATCAGAATAGTCTGATGGAGGATCCGCATAAAGACTTACCTGAGTTCCGATATTAGGCTGCTCATCCAGTCCTGATTGGACGCCTGATCCAATTTCCAACGCCTCTAGTAGAGATTGCCCGTGGATGAATCGACTTTAACATGACTGGGTTATCAGTGGCTTGTTGGCCAGTAATGGGTAATTTCTATCACTGGTTGATTCTCGAATAATTGAAGTTCAAAATTTGGAACATTGGACATTTCTAGCCCCCTTTGATATTGTAAGCGGACTAGGAATTTCGTAATTTTAAAGTTTATCTATTTTCAATCAGGTGAACAGTACAAGAGAATTTGCCAGCTGTATTTATAACCCTCAACACAATTCATAAATTGACTTTATTCTTCGGTAAGGGGAGATCGTCTTATCATTGATGGTTTCTTTGTCGAGATATTTGTTATGAATTTGCCAGACATCTCAATGCTCTTACGTATTAACAGTGCGGAAATGATTTTGGGGTTGCCTCAATTCGAGTGTGAATTTCTCCTTGGGGTACACTCAAGTCTTTGCATTATTCCACAAGTATTTCTCTCAAGAGAGATCTAAAGCTTTTAGTTTCCAAATAAGAATTTTTCACAAGACTGACTCTCAACATTACTCCTCCATTGAAAGTGGAGTTCTCGCTCAGCGTTGATTTCAGGCATTGTTCCTTTTTCCGTTAAGATTTTTCTTAAATCTCTTTTCCAAATTTTGAATCATTATATGAGGGTCTCTGTAATATCAGATTTTTGGAAAGAAATTGTGATGATTTTGAAGGGATGATCAGCTTTGAATCAATACAAAAATTGAGTTATATTGAAGAAACAGCAGCTCACTTATGCTCAGAAAATAGAAGCGATTCATTTTCATTAACTCGTAGGATCGACTGGGAAAGTCTAATTCTAAAGATGAATATATGGTGCGAGTGAATAGTCCCCTGCTTTTTCTGCATTTACGGCAGGTTTGGTTATTACCTAGAAGTAGAGAAAAATCCAATTCTATCTACTCTTTCAATCCAATGTATAAATAGCCAAGTCAAACTTGGATCTCCCAGAATCAGACCAGGGTGATTAACGAATTTTTTTTAGCTGTACATCTCTCCGTTTACTCAAAGTATAAAGAGTAATGAATCTTCATCAGTGAAATAGCGTGCAGCTGGAAACTCTATGTTGTCAATTCAATGAGGTTAGTTGAAAAAAAATTATAATTTTGGTAACATTCAAAATTATTTTTTTCATACTTGAGAATTTTTTTTGAAGCACAACTTAATTTATTGCTCTTTGTGTATTTCTATCATTTTTCTAAAATTTTAAATAATTTGAATTTACAATGCATGTGTTCAATCTAATTGTCAAAATGATATATGAATATATATCTAAAAATTTGAGCTGCTTAGCAACTACAGCAGACTTTTTTCTGTATGAATTCTGTCCCTAGTCGTAATTTATGAGGCTCTGAAATTCATGGATCAGTTTTTAGTTGAAGAAATCACTTCTCTAATTAATCGTACGGATCAATGGAAATAGATTCTCAAAACGAAAACTTAAAACTTTATTGGTGACAGGATCAATGGAAGAGTTTAAATCTGGTGCCATTTGACAATTGATCGTTACTATGTAACCTAGGGAAATGAGATTATGGAATTGGGAATTACATCGATTCCCGCGTTAACGAAACAGAGTGTTCGCGTAACGGCGACAGCACCACAATAATTATGAGTAATTTTTATTAGCGGGATGCGAATACAGGAGAAATCAACCAATTTACGATAAGCAACAAGCCTAGGCCACGCGGTTATGCATAGAGCACACACTTTCATTTTGTCTGCGAACGGTAGCACTTGTAATACTTAGAGAAATTCGTTATGTTTATTGAAATTATCAATTTGAGTCGAGAATATTGTATGAAAATTACGATTAATTGAGTCATTCTAATCGGACCCTTATTAAGTAAAGTCCAGTCAAATATACTCTTTATTGATTTGTTAGTTCAAATAAACTAACTGACGCTCGATGTAATATCAATTAAATTGTCAACTTTTGAGCCTCAACGGCCACTGACCCAGGCTGCGTCAAGTGGAGGAATTCTCTTAAATTCATTTATAAATTTGGAGGATTTGGTTTGTATTTCATTTGATTGTCAGTTAAAGAAAATCCTGTTTCACATTGAAAATTCTAAATTGGCGTTCCTTTTTGAGTGCTTGCGATAATTTTCTAGTTGTGAATGGGGCAATTAAGGGAGGATTCTACTTTGAAACTTAAAAGAGGCTATTTTTTGAAATTTTTCATGAGAATATTGATAAAGATATTGATATTTTTCATGTTTTTTATGAACCTAAAAATATCATTTCAATGCAATGCTCTTTATTTATACGCTGGTGTTAAAATTTTGATAATGAGCCATCCGATAAAGAAAAGAAATTAGATTCAGGTTCAATATATTTCTCGTAACCACTTGAACTAGGATTATCTTAAAATTTTGACTTGTACTAATTCTTTGTTGCAAAAAACAGTGAGAAAAAAGAAACTTTTCATTCCTTTTTTTTTGTTTTTGCCACCACTCCTTCATTTTCGCATGCACATTGGAAATTCTAGCGAAGGCGGTTGCTGGAATAACATTGAACCTGAAACTTTTCATTTTTTTCTTTTCAGATGGCCCATTTTCAAAATTTAACACCAGTGCAGGCCCACTTATAAATCGAGTCATTGTATTGAAATGATATTTTTGAGTATAAAAAAAACATGGAATACATCGAAATTTCTTTTCAAATGTATTTTAAGAGTTCATTTATAGAGCCTCGCAAACCCTACATCAATATCTTTATTAATACCTTCATAAAAAATTTCCAAAAATAGCCTTTTTTTCAAAGTTTCAAAGTAGAATCCTGCCTCAATATCTGAACTGCTGAAGAAAAACCAGAATGAGGTTAAGAAAAACTTGTATAATTAATTTTAATGCCAATTATATCTTCAAATTTATCTTGCAATACATGGATCAATGAATCAACGCATATTCTCGTCCATGAAGAATATTCCAAATGGGATTGATGAACAATGGAGTAAGCCTGCGCTGAATAATGTCACTACAAAATAGAGACAAATCATTGAAAATAAAAATCTGAAATAAATTATTTTTCAAAATTGAGCTTCTTCCATTGAATGGTGTATATTCATATATGAGTGAACTTATCCTATCTGCTAGGTCTTTCTTCTGTGAGAATCTGTGCAATAAGAAAGCATAGAATAGAACAAAATAACCATCAAACGTCGAAAATTGTCGACGAAACGGTTGAAATGATAAAATATAATAATTGAAAGCACTCACGTTCGAGGAGAGGAAAAACTCAGGAGACATGTTTTGATAATCGGAAAAAAACGGAATCCTCACAACATCTCAAAACTCACCACAATTGATTGCTTATAAGCAGATTCACGATGACAAGTCACTGCTTCCTCGCCGGAACTTTGTATTCATACTAAGGAAAGATTTGTTTTTCGAAAGAAATATTTTTCGTTTCCCAGTTATGACTGCATTAACCTTATTTCCATCAATAGCTTATTCGTTCTCCAAAAACATGGAGAACGTGAACAAATTAAGCGAATGATCTCTGAAACAGTATCAATGAAACAATGGAAAGATATTTTTCATTTATCTCATCTACGATTTAGTCATTAGGGATGATGACGTGATGGATGATTCAATTATTTCATGGAAGGAAGAATGTAGTAGGAAAACTTACTTGATGAATCATTGTTCACAACTGTGCTCAGTAACTTTCCTTGAGTAATAATCTCCAGTAGATTGATGCCAGCACTAATTTAGTTGAGACTTACTTGACAAACGCATTCAACGAATCGGTGTGGACTACGTCGGTCTCTCGGTGGCTCCACCGTTGTGGTCTATGAAGTTCGGTTAACCGTAACGGATCCAGGCTGCCTGTCGAAGGGATTCGGCATGCCGAGTCTAAGAGAATGAGAGAGAAAAGGTAGGATAAAGGATGAACAGTAAGGGAGACTTAGGGGAGAATGGAGTGGGAATTGCTAGGAGTGAGCAAACGACAGGATGAAAGTCCCCGGGGGATTTGGGTCTCTTGCTTGGTTTAGAGTAAACGGACCTGTTCAGGAATCCCAAAGGATCCCTCAACAGAAGCGGGTCATGAAAATAATCGAGCCGTAATGTACGTGGCACTCCATTCTCCATCTTGTTTTGATGTTTTGAAAAAAAAAAAAAAAAGAATTTCACTTTATTACATCGAAATAGTTGTTTTCATGAATTCTGAATGGAAACTTCACAATCGGGAGTATTTGAAATTCTATTCATTTTTCTCGGGGGAAAATTCTGCCAACAAATAATAACAGAATAATTTGACACAGATTCACTTATTTCTCTCATATTCCGTGAAGATTATTTGATTTATCCCGAGGTTCAAAATAATCGTTACAAGATTTCATTTTGTCTTTTTCGACGATAATTTCGTTTGTACTCGAATTTTTTTTGTGTTCTCAATGAAATTTTCTTGTCTTCAGAGACTTGATTGTTAGAGGCATTCAAAAGTCTCCAGAGTATCGTTCTCTCTTGTGGTCTCATCTCTCTTTTGAGGATGTTTGCGATATTGCAGATCATTACCAGGTAGTCGAACCTGAAATATTAAAAAAAGCACTAGTAGGCACCTTCTTTTTCTTCGTTGGGTTTTCCCCATTTTCGTTGCGAGACATTCTTCTTCCCAGCCCTCATCTCCTTTGCCAATTGGGAAGACGGAAAAACCTTCAAAATTCAATCTTAGACCAATCTCTGTGGTGTGTGTCGTAAATGCAGTCTCGTCTCTGCATTTGGAACGGGTCGAGTTCATTTTATCATGATGTCCGCGTCGATTTGAGACAATCATCCCTCATATAAAACTCACATAGCAGACGATAGTTAGGATTACAAATAAAATGAAAGATGAAAGCAAATTGACAATATTTTAGTATTGTTGTTTACAATCTTCCAATTTCCCATAAAACCGTAATATAATTTAAAATTAACGCATTTTTCTTTTTGTCTATTCCACACATACTCTGGTGCTTTCTTTTTTGCTGACAAATTGTTTGAGTAAGAAATTATTTGAATAAACATTATACATTTGATTCTTCCATAAATGGTTCGTATTTGAAAACCCGGAAGCCTCGATTTTTATTCCTATACAGTTTATGGCATGATTATCCTTTCTCAAGCAGCACAAGAATTATAGAAAGCCAGACATATATTTCAAGGATCCTAAAAATGAAGAATTTCGACGACAATTGGAAGAAGAAAGTTGTGTAATCCAAGACGAGTGTTTAATGACAGGAGTCCTCAATAATTTCATGACTTTCACCGAAAGAACAGCGATCATAATCTCGTTGTTGCTAAGAAGCTCCGAACTATCATTGAAGATGAGAAGAGTTTTGGAGACGGAATGACGACTTATTTTTCGACACGGGTCTTCATAAATTCGCTTCTTATGGAAAGGAAAAGTGATTTGGCAAGTTATTTAAAAAAATACTTCAAGTTATACGAATACATGGAAAGAAATTTTCCATGAAAAGTATCAAGCCTCGTCAGCAATCATGGTCCATGGGAAGTGCTCTGCAGGAAATTATTGTACCTATGGAGTGAAAATTAGTGAACTACCTAGTAAAAACCAATGAGTCTCTGCATTTTTCGGAGCTGAATCCCATCAATTTTCACGGTGTGCACATTAATTTTCACTCCGTAGGTATAATAATTTTCTCCAGTGGCCTGCTGGGAAATTTTTATTCGTGTAATAAAACAAAATATTTTTCCTGAAAGGATGAATGCGATCTGCCAGCAGAAATTTGGGTTAATATTTTCCAATAATGTTCGAACTCCGAACGTTTTTATCTGGCGCATGGACGTTTCTCCTTCTTCGAGTAATTTCAACTTAATATTCTTCTGCGATCAATGCTTCAAAGTTCGCTCAAGGAACCGCAATTGAGACTACTACGATATTTCCAATCTTCGACAATTTATGGAATTACATAGTTATTCGGCAGAAACAAAAATTAATTCCTGAGAAATCAATCCAATTTGCATAAAATTTTTCGGGTATCAACACTTCCAGTTTCAACATGATATTGAATGAATTTTTGCTTGAATAAATTAATACAAAAATAGGATGACAGTGATATTGCGACAGAGTTTGTCGAGCTTCACTAGAGTCCCTAAGCATCACCCCTCTTATCATAATATTTTCGTGAGGGGTATTAATCGATAATGCCCTCCAACACTTAAAATTATGATATGTAGATAATTGGTCTTTCTGTAGAAATTAATTTCCTCTTTATCAGGGTCAATAATCTATTTCGAGTTTCAACTGGTTCAGATTCTGAAAATTTAGAAGGTTGTTAAATCATCTTACTGTACTATAGACATATAGTTTACATTGAACGTTAATGGTATCATGTTCTCAGTATAGAAAATTTTCATATCAATTCTCTTTGTGACAATCTATCGTAATTTCGTGTTGATATTATGAAAGGAAATACATCCAGTGAAATTTATCCGATCGGAATTGAATGAATGAATTCGGTGCTAGAAATCAGCAGTAACATCTTATTTTAAGTAATTATTGAAATATAATGATCCTTGATTACATTATCAAGATTATCACTGTGACTCATGCAGCTATTGATGAAACGATTTTCATTAATTCAAAGATATGGATTTTTTTTGTACATGATCAATGTTTAAGTATCCCTTCAAACTTTCTCTTAACGGAAATTATTTTTTCCACTCATTGATAAAAATATCTTTCTGGCTAAAACATTTCTCAATGAAAAACGGCAGAAATTCTTGCTTTTATAATGGTTTGCACGAATAATCTTGTAGAAAATAAGCTTTTCATTTTCAACATTCCTTTCGCTATTTTTGCCACTTGAGTTCATAATCCTTTCAGTAGAAATTAATCTTCATGATTGTCCTCAGACTGAACCACTAGACTCTAAATGTTCATACTTGAGAACCCTTGGGGTACTCGTGCCCATGTCTGAGTAGTATCTTTTGACTATCACTTCATTTATTTTTGAGGCTTGATTCATAGAGCTCCGTGTGATTTATACCTATCATATCATTCCTTAGATTTTAACTGAGCTTTCAAGAAATTCCAGAATGAGGGTATTCTCGGATAACGATTATTCTGATGAAGTAGTGAGATTCAGCCAGTCGTTTACGTCCAAATCGTTTCAGTGACGAGATTAATTTTGCTCAAAGTATCTTTTCTTAGAATAAGCTGCCCGATGAAGATATAATTTTATTGGGGAAATGCTTTTATAATTTGAAGTGTATATGACATAATTAGGGTTAACGAGCTCTTCGAGTGAATAACGTCGTATTTCCATGCAGCTGATGTTGAAAATTTTACGAATATCACAATCTTAATGTGACATCTCTAAAGAGATTTCATGAACTGAGCTGAAATTCGTCCTGGCCTGGTTGAAAATTTTATATTTCTATCTATAGGCCAATTAATATTGGGCCAGTCTTCAGAAACACTTGCCGAACTGAACTCGGGGGATAATCAACAGTTTTATCTTGGTTGATTCATTGGAAATATTATGACATACAACGATGACCCTAACATGTCCTCCGCGGGATGGATACTTTTGCATACAAAGTAGTATTGAAGCAAGTCTGACAGATAGAAACCTAGCTCTGTATACAGAGAATAATGGAAAATCTACAACGATGTCCCAAATTTGTCTTGATATGTCAGATTTGGCAGAAATCATCTATAGATTGGAATGTACAATTCATGCAGATTTATGATAAGCTCGATGTCAATCATAGAAAATTATCTTGTTTGTCCTCAATATGTTTGACTTTTCGGGAATCGACGAGTTTCAAGTTCACCTAATTTCACAAAAATGAAGAAATCATGATTGTAATCAGAGCTCACGCTCGTATAAGCAACTTTGATAGTTGACTCAAATGATATCCTGTACTTTTCACAGATATAATGAACAGAATTATTTTTTGAACTTATAGGATTGAAATTCGGTAGCACTAATTGAAAGAAGCTCAATCAAGTCAACACAAGGCTTAATAATATTTAATTATGGGCTCAGTTCTCTTCATTAGATATAATCGGTAATCAGGTAATCGGTAATCAGGACTTTCCCATTTTCATCAAAGCTGATTCCTCGAGAATACTTCATAACACTGAAACAAGATGGACCTCGAGATGTTACAATTACCAAGATTTTCCACATAATTGGCATATTCAATCAGAACATAATTGAGTCTTTTTCAGAATCGTCATAATTTTGAGTATTCGAATTTTCATGCCTATAGCCTGGTTCGATATACACTGTAATGCAAAATAAGCTGTCCCTCTGGAGTGATTTCACCGAATTGATTAATCCTGCAAGAAGTTTCTGGTATTATTGCTCGTTGAACAGAAATATCCTGAACTCTTCAATGAGATCATTCAGAGAATCTCGTCTCGAATTAACTGTTTCCTCTCAAGAATTGCTCCCTATAAAAATATCAAAATCCAACTAAAATCCAATATGTCCGTTTTCGTGAAATGAACATTGAGGGCATGAGCACTGGTCAAATTTGTGAGGAAGAAAATCCTTAGAATCATTTTAATCGATTAGAAGCTTCACTTATTTTTTTTCTATTGTTTGCTCCTTGAACTTCGGATTCATTCTGCTGGATATGTACATAATATGTACACTTTTTTCATAATATAAGTAAAGAAATAGAAATACAATGAAACCTAGATAAGGAAACAGCTTACTAATTATATTCGAATTGACAGATAATCAGATAAGAGTTGGCTCTGAAAATTAAATCACACGAATGCATTGATGATGTAATGAATCGATAGAACAAGACAATTTGCCTGTCTAGTTTCTGTGAATCTCGACGACAATTCCATGTCTACACGTTCACACACTAAGTGCATCCATTTAGCTTGTGGATGGAGTCCTGTAGTATACGGAGTACATGTATGCACAGTATTCGTACGTGAAATCACTAGTTTACCCATACCCTCCCTGACACTCCACATGGCCTCCCTAGCCTCGGCCTGTCGCTTACACCGCCTACCCACTCAATTTTGTAATGGACGTGTGTGCTTTATGTGTGTGAACAATAGTACCTGTACGCAACTAAATCTGAAACATATTGGTAAGTGTGGAACGCGTGTGTCTGGCCCGTCATCCACTTAGCCTCTTGCCATTTCTCATGACCAGCAACACAACCAATCTGAACGTGTTCATCCTTCACTGCTGAATATTTTAAATTATTTTGTCTGGCTCTATCGTTTTTTCTGCACTGCCACCAACAAATGTAATTAGTCTCAACAAATCTGTAGAAAGAGGAATTTTAGCAAATGAATGAAACCAAATATGAAATTTTTCGTTTGTCAATTTTTGGTAATTTTAGGGGGTAACGATTGATTCCGCATATAGAACTAATAATGATGATGGAATAAATAAAATTACAAAATGATAAGCATCGAATATCCATATATTCACAAGCGAAAATGCACAATGTAATCTGCTTTTACAACTACGTTCAATTCATATACTACCATTAACTTTCAAAGAGACCCGAAAGTATAATGAAAACTTTTCGTCATATTAATTTCTTTATTTTTCTCCATAGTACTTTATACTGTGAGAAAGGTATACTTGCTAGTATACTTGCTAGGTGAAAACAAGTTTCTTGATTCACATGCATAGTCATCTTCATAACTCAATCTATTCATTAATCAATTCGTAGAATATTAAAATTTTTATTATTATCAAATATTAGTAAGTTTTAAAAGCTTTCCTCTCCCATTTCCGCGTCCGTTAATTTTATTGTTATTCAAACTTCATTATCGCTCCTTTTGATAGTGTTCCGGGAAATTCATACAATGGTAATCCATTTATCCAATTAACTGTAGACTAAATTGAATAATTGTCCTAGAATAACTGGATTGCATCATTAATCAACTAATTTCCGTTTCATTATTTTTAGATTTGATTGAAGAGGTATAATCACTCAACTGGTTCAATTCTCAACGTTCAGGACTCAAATATACATCCAATAGTGAACAATAGAATCAGGATTAAACTTCATATCATTAGTTCCAAACTGGAAACCAGTAGAAATAACTTATAAAATTGAACACTTGATCCATTTATATTTAAGATACCTAGGAAAATAAATATTCATGTTTTCATATATATATTCTTGATATCTCAACTTATATAGAGTGACGTCAGCATTCACCTTACAAATTCTCGAGATAACGAAAATAAGAGATAACAATTCTAATGGTTTAAAAATCAATCGAATTGGAAAATATCCATCTGAATAGTGTGAAGCATAGATTTTTTCTGTAATTTTGGAAATTGTTGCATCGAGCGTCGCTAAAAGTGTCGAATTTGATGTCGGTCCAATTCTCCCACTTAATACCACCAGAATTGTCGCATTCGGTTTTGTGCTTAAGCCAGAAAAAAGTCAACAGTGAAAAAAAATGGGTAGCAAATGTTTTTCGCAGTTGACTTTCTATGGCCGAGGTGCGTATACTGTTTTTTGTACTGAAGACACAAAAAACAACGTTTCCAATGGAGTGGAGTGAGGTTAGATTTCCGTGGCCTAGGTGCGAAAAAATTCTTATGGCTTATGGCAGTCATCAAAAGAAATTTCTAGCCGATGCCATTGATTCTGACGGTATTAGAAACTGTATATTAATTGTTTTCTCATGATAAAGTCCCGAGAACGAAATAGAAGAATGGTGCGAAGTCTGTTGTTCACGGTTTCGTTCTTGACAACTTTTCCAGAACGGGAGCAAAGGAAAGAACTAAATGTAAAGAAAATTCTTATTGAGAAACGAAACGAGAATGGAATGAAAGTAAAGTTCCCAAGGAAGAACGAAATGGAAACGCTCTTGGAAAGAACGATTGCATGGAAGCGTGAAATGGAAACACGGACGAACGAAATGAAAACGATCTCAGAAAGAACGTTCACTTGAAAGGAAATTCTGACGACGAACGTTCGTGTGAAGAGTGAAATGAAAAAGTTCTCGACAAGAATGTTCTGGCAGATCAACGAAACAAGAACGAACCTAAAAGAACATTTCGACTGAAGAACAAAGTATGAACTGTTTCAGAATCAAATACTATTTTTCATATCTTCTTTCTTCTTATGGAGGTTTTTTTCGCAGCATCTAAGGAATTTCCTGCGAATCTTCATCACAACATATGTGCGTGAATATACATGTCGCCGCAAGGCATATTATTACATACCACTATGTATCTTTTGTGAGAAGAAATGTGTATCGATTTCCTTTTTATTTCTTTCCTTTGGCAAATATGAACACACAGCCATAGATTTTTTCATATAAACTATTGATTGAAGAACATCGACATCTTGATATGGGGCAAAGCTGGCCAAAAGTGAGATCAGAGTGCTCGATGTGTATTACCAAACCTAGATAGGTAAATTCTAGTCACACTCAAAATCGTCATCAATGATACATAATATTACAAAACCCATCAATATACTTGTATTTTTTTCAATTTTTTTATTTAGCATTCAAACCAATACAGTTTATTCTCCCGATAAAAAAGAGAAATGCAAAAAATGCATAATAATAATTATAATTATAATACAGCAGAAAATGATATAAAGTATCCCAATTGAATGGAGAAATTGCACTTCTTTAAAAATCCATCAATGATTTTCAAACTATGCACTAATATACTTATTAATGAATATTGAAGCCCTAATATATAATCAGGGACTGGAGATTCATATAACTAAAAGTATCGGCAGCCCAGCTGATACCTCGATTACCGGAGTCAATAAACAGTGAAAAATGTCAAGTTCAATATAAAAGTATCATTAACATTTCTATTGCTTAAAACTGCATTTATAAATTAATAATTAAATTGATGAATTAGTGATGTGTATGGATAGGAATGAGCGGTCGTTAATAGAATGATACAGTGGGTGAAGACCAAGATCAGAGCTATCTATAATTGAATTTTTTTGGAGCAAGAGACACTTCTGCATTAATTCCATGTTTGAAGTCTTCTCAACTCTTTCCGAGATTTTTTAAAGGCTCAGTGGTGGAGGATGAGGATTGATTTGGGGAATCACTTTAGAATTGAGAAAAAATGTACAGAGAAGAAAAAAAATTAATTGAGTAAAAAGAATATTTTTTCAGTATATCTTTTTTTTTCTCATAGCCAAGAGTTCTTCAAATATTTTGTGAATTTTCTCCATGTCTTTCATGAGTCTCCCCAAGTGCTCCTTGAATCTTCCTCCTTATTCGAATTTCCAATTGAGAAGGGGAGAGGTTTCGAAAAAGGCTTGATGAAGTTTAAGAAAATTCTTTGGAAATATTCAAAAAAGATTCAAAGAATACTTTGGGAAGATCGAAAAAGATGTAATGACGTCTTTCTTTCCTTTTTTTCGTCTGTTTTGCTCACTTCTGAAGAATTTCCTCAATTGATGAAAATTAATTGAGAAGATAGTTCCATTATTTTCGTGACATCACTTTAAGGGTATTCAGGTTTCTTCGAAACTTGTGCATTTTATTTAATTCAATCAATTTAATTCTTTAATTTGATTGATTTATTTAATTATTCAATTTCCATCTTTGCACGATAATATAAGTTTCAACTCCTATAATCTGAATAGGTTGGAAGTTTGAATACTCAAACAAATTTGGGACTTCCCTCCATTCGGAGTTCAGCTGGAATTCTCCTGAACGAACACCTATAATACCGAAATTGCCGTTAAAGTGATGTCGGGAAAATGATAAAATAATATATACACGGTCGATAAAATCAAATTCTGTAAGAAGTAGTTCAAATCAGAATATCCCCCACTACAAGGCATTCGGAAATCCAGCAAGTGCAAGAACTTCACTTTTGTTGTTTCTCCTTCAATGCGTATGCCAGTGAAAGAATTTGAAGAAAGACTCGAGACAGATTCGAAAAACGCTTGGCGGAGACTCAGAAAAGACAAGGAGGAGAAAATTCACACACTTGGGGAAGAAAAAAAAATGAATTTTTTAAAATCTCAGTTGAGTCTTTCTTCTCTTCTTTATATATTTTCTTCGCAATTTCAAGTAATGCCCCAATTAAGTCTCATTTCCCACCGCTGCGCCTTTAAGAATTCTCGGGAAGAGTTGAAAAGATTTCAAATACGGACTGAATATGGAGGCTCTTTTCTCACGAAAAATCAGTTTTAAATTCTTCTTTTCTTAGCCTTCACTCATGACATCATCCAATTAACAAGTTCTTATTTTCATCGGCGGACATCACTCATTCAATTAATACATAAATTCAATTTCAAAAAATACAAATGTGAATGACACATTTGTATTACACTCGACATTTTTCACTGTTTCTTGAGCTCTGTAACCAAGGTATCAGTTAGGCCACCGATGCTTTTAGTTATACGATTTTCCGAGCGCTAGAAATAACAGTTTTTTCCATCGTCTTTGAATTTTCTTATTGTTTGAAAATATCGCTAGACACCACAACGTGGCATTACTAATTTCTCAAGTTGATAACCTCAATGGGTAAAAAAAAAAGTATTTATTATAAAGTTTTTTATTTGAGATGTTCTCAATGTAGTTCCTTCATTACAGTCCCCCTCGAAATTCTCCTTGCGTATATATTATGCAAGTGAAGAATTCCCCCATAGGAGACTATAGACTCAATTCTATATGTTTTAATATATATGATAAACATATAATTCGTTGAACAATGCAAATTTTCAACAAATTCTAGAAATATTTCTGAGGACAGGAAACAGTCGAAATAAACCTAATAACTTGCGAATCCATATTTAATGAGATACTTTTACTCCAACTAGAAGGAGGCCACCCTAGTGATTTTGATTCTCTTGTATTATATTCCAAAAATAAATTTTATGGTTGACGACAAGTGTCGTTCCCATTCAAATATATATTTTTTTTACGTGAATGTCTTCGTGCGTCATCATGAGAGTTGTTTTCATATTTCTCTTGATTTTTTTTCTTTTTCACAAAGAAAAAATATATATATAGTTATTAATAGAAGGTAGAAAAATTGTAAGAGGGCAAAAGGAACTTGGAGAGAAGCTGAAGGGTGTAGGCGTGGAGGACACTTTCTTTTCCATCCTCCTTCGGTGAACGATCGATCGCCGTATTTCGATAGCACTGAATCTGCCACCAAGGCTTGCTGAAAGGGAAACGCCTTAATTTTTCAGCCTCTGGGCAAAAAGACAAATTATGGAGCTACAGTCTACCCTATAATATCTGCTTCTCTCTGACTTTAACACATGATAAATAACGTCGAAGTGCCATTTGCATTTTCTCTACCCCTAAAAAAATTTCATCTCTAAGATATCGAAGAAAATTTTATCCTCCAACAGAGCATTCATGGTGAGCAATTTATTCTAAGAAATCTTGTGAAATGAACATTGAATTGAGGGTGAAGGGGCTTTCGTCATGGAAGTGAGGAGAATTGTTTGCAGAAATTGAATGAATTCTTTCAGAAAAATTCGTACAGACCTTTATTCCAAAGAAAAATTCCATTTTTTTTCCTCGCAAATCTGATTTACTCCGATTTTTACTACTCTTTACAAACGTACAATGGTTCGCAACATCAATAGTCAACCAATATTCGTTCGAAGCTTCAATTTCAATCACCTTTCCTACATTGATGGCCAGAATTTGTAATTTTCATTTAAATTATTGACATGGAGAGAAATTTGTGAATCTATATTTGCAGAAAGCTGCATTATAATACAAATAGGGTAGACCAGGCTCAAACGTACTAACGGGGTAGAATAAACCAGGATTTTTCCTGGAGTGGAGATTTCTACGGAGCAGTTAAAAAAAAGGCCAATTGGACATGCTTTATCATCTCCACAGTTTCTTTCAGATTTTTTTTTTTTTCAAAGCTGTCATTCAAAAAGAAATTGCAGTTTTTTGTAGTTCATTTTGCCCCGTAGGTTCATTTTGCCTCAAACTTCCCTGCATGATGTACATCTATGGAGAGTGATAAGCCGTGCTCCATGTGACCATGCAGAGTTAGGGAGTAATGATTCGCTGAGCGTAATTACTACTGGGATGGGTGATCCCTCGGTTAAGTACCGATTCGTATAAAAATAACTGAGTGGTAGGGCCGAATGTGAAGAATTAGTGATCTCCCTACTCAATATCTATTATCATCTACACAATAGACTTCCAAATAAGTCACCCATCCGTGCAGAACCTCTCGTTAAAGTTCACGTTCCCTACTCATTTTTACTCATGCGTAAGACATTCTGCACTGCGCAGTTCATTGCGCCGTGGACTATTATATTCTCTTATGCGCAGTCGAATGTACAGAATATTGAAATTTGTCAAGAAGTACATTTTCTATCTACTGACTGGGTTGTTGTCACTAGAATTTGAGAGATTTCCAGTGAGAGAGACCTGTAAATCATTGCTCAAACATGCGTGATTCTACCGCACCCTTGACTTTCGGTACATTTCAGCAGAAACACGGTACACGTGGTGAGGCTCAAGTTCCAAAAAATGTGTTGGGATCTGACGCTATAAATAGCCGACAGTCTCAACACTTATGAGAATGCAGACCTGTAATTTGGTACCAGGAGCTCACGTCGTGAGACAGATCTTCTGTTGACCAAAGCCACTGCATTGAAACATTCCCCCTCCGCCCCCACATTCGCAGGCCAATTTCTTGTTAAAATATTTGAATGATTGAATTATCAATTGAACACCACATAAGTCATTCCCTTATCAACTCATTCCTGCCATTTCTCAATATGAATTGTTTTTTCAGACGTCCTTTCATCTAGATTCCTTCACATTCAGACTTTCTTCATTATATTAAAATTTCCACATTGGCATTATTACTTCCTTTTTCCTCCGATAAATCGAACAATCGATCTTCACTCTCATGCACACTCTCGAGATCACACAAACACATGTTTTTTTGTTCGTTGGAAAATTAATAAATTAATTGAAACAGTCTTACCTGAAAATCCGTTGTTTTCCGTTGTTATTACTTGTTTCACACTTTTCCCTCGCCACGAGGTCCTGTCCACTTTGTGTGGTGAAAAAATCGTCAGACAGTACAGTAGGTATATCGGAAATCTATAAATAATCATGGCCATCACGTGGGAAATTCGAATTTTGGAGAGGCACTTGTGCTCTGCAAAAGCTAAATCATCAAAGAATGTGAGTGGGGAAACCAATGAAGAACTTCAATGGAAGAATCTTGAGAATTCTGACAAAAGCGGAACTTCATTGTAAGTCTACTCAAGGTATCACTTCAAAGTTTCCGCATAAAGAAGGTTTCCCTTACTATTAAACTATCATGATGCTCTCGAGAAAGTGTACAAAATCCTGAAAATTGTCTCAGAGGAAAATCAATATGAATAGAACCACAATAAGCGTCAATAACAATATATGAAACATATATGGACCATTGCACCAACGCTCGTGTTGAATGTGAGTCATGGAATTGTAAATGTTACTTCCTTCAGTTCATTGGATTTACTGTATGGAGACACGAGAAATAGTCAAATATAAGAACTGCAAGTAATGAACTGAGTACACCAAACTTAAGGGTCGGATGTAAGAAAATTTCCCCTAGACAAAATTTTTTTTTCCCCCATACCAGAGAGTTTTCAAAGCTCTACTAATGCTGGCCGGAAAAATGCAGCAATCATTACGATCCAATGATCGAATGAAAGCTTATTTTGAGCTGCACGGCGGAAATTAGGTCTAGAGATTGACAATTTTCTTTTGAAATTATAATTATCAAAAGAAAATGATACGTCCATTATCCCTATATAGATGATTTGAATACACACAACATGGCGTCTAGCCGATGCTAACACAAAACCACTAATAATTATTTCCACAGGTATCACATCACTTAGAGACCGAATTTCCGCCGTTTGCACTATTTTTTACTATCTATTAAAATTATTTTCAGCACAATTACTACTAAATTACGCCCGTAATTAGTAGAGCTTTTGGTGAAGCGGTCAGCTTCCCGACCGACCAATCAAAAAAAAATCACTCTATTTTACATCCGACCCTTAACTTGATATTTAGAGTCCTTCTCTATTTCAAATTACTTTGACATTTTTACTCATAATATCACATGAAATGCAGATGAATATGAAAATTCATTTTCTGAATTCTATAGCATAGAATTTTTTCGTATTTTTTTCTATATAATAACCAACACCTAGGACCTAACACAATTGCAACGGCAGGCATTTTTTCATTCAACCAACATTATTAAACTTTTTATTACTGCAGTCAGCCGTTATGGCGATCATAATGGCTGATTACAAAAATGAAAAATGAGTGAAAGTATCTGCGAACCAGAATAAATCTCCAATTATAACTGTCCAATAATCTCCACTTCTATTCTCATCTATCTTTTATCAATCGATAATTGTTCTAACGAAAAATTCATGTATGTGTGTCAGCAGAAAGAACCGAGGTATATTTTCCGCTGGACTATGATTCTTGTTGCTTTACTGGGAGACTTACACTACACCAATGTATAAAGGCACCATACCTATAACGTATTCACGTTATAGGTATGGCGGGATTGAAAGGAAAAGATTACAAAAAAATCATGAGAGTTCATGAAAAATTATTCGAACAAATAATTTTTTCTTTATCTAATCATCGAGCGAGCTCCATGATTGCCATCATGGGTAGGAAAATAAAGAAGCAAATGGGGTACCATTAAATGAGCTACTGTCATCATCAATTTTCCACGATAATTCAACCGATATTGACTGCGACAGCTAGCTAGTTGTTGCATGAACTATTTCAATGAAACGAGAATGGTTGAATTGAAAATGTGCTTCAATTATTGAGGAAAATGATTTTGTTGATGGCACATTCGATATTGATTCATTTATATTTCATGGCAGCTATATTTCAACTCTGTTATAAGTGGCATACCGAGAAAATGCATTAATCAGTATTTAAATGATATTTTTTTTTCTCAATTGTTGACGATTTTTCATCACGTCATTACATGATTCTATGATCGCTCAAACTCTATGATTATTTAGCTTATGAAATTTAGTAAACCAAATGCGAGAAAAAGAGCTCACAACATCAATATAACTTGTCTTTCGCCGATTATCCGACTTCTCCATGGTATTTCAGCTGGATTAGTGTCAAACTTTCATTGCCAAATCTGAGCCCCACTCAGCAGAAGACGCATTCGTGATTCATCAGCTGGTGCCGTAGGGCCTAGGCAATAGGGGATTGTACTCACACCTGAATACTCCGAGAAAGAGGGAGAAGGAGCAAAAAATAAACTCTAACAACAAAGATCACATTGAGAGCTTACGTCCTCTAGGATTTTCCTTTGGGACGATTCTGCTTATCGCAGTCGCACAGACTTTATTTTTCTACGTTACACTTTTTGATGGTAGACACTTTGTATTCCTCACTGCGCGATTTCATCCTCATTTCTTTCTAAGGGAATGTAGACACTGAGTTATGTTAACTCACTTCTATCTCACATTTTTGTTAGATTACGTAATAATTTCTAGGATTATTTCAAATTATCAGAAGGATGAGGAACAACACGGATTCAAGGTATTTTAATAGTTACATTCTGGCTCGTACATTGAAGGTGCATTCGAGCTACAGTTCTTTTTAGAATATTTCGTCGTCTCGCCTGAGCCTGGAACATCTCCTCTAAATATTTAAGTCCTAATTTTATTGACAGTTGTATTACTCAAAATGGGATTTTTAGATTGTTTAAATCAGTGATGCGTGCGGATATAAACATTAGTATTGGCGTATATAGTGATGCAGTAAGTGGTAGAAAAGAACACATTGAACAAAGTTTAAAAAATTATTGAGAAAACAAAAGCAAAACACATAAAAAGAAGGAAAAAAGAAACATTAGCTGAGATAAAATTTTATCCATAATGAATCGAATCACAATTGAATTTTCTCATTGCTAAAAAAAAAAATTATTTTTACAAAAAAAAAGCAGTTATACATTTGTACGAATATTGTTTCACATTTCATCAATCTATTCAGGATTCAATCTGCAGTCCTCTAACTCAGCTTGGCACTTGGAATCCCAGGTTAAATATCATCATTTTAATTGTGACGTTCATTTCCATGTTCATGAATTAAGATGTAGGGATCATGGAACGTAGGAATTATTGAATTTAACAATACTCATTAATTTTTAAATGAACGACTTCTCACCCGTTTCATTCAGACTCCCTCAGGGTATTGACATCATGAGTATGTAGTCAACATAAAGATAATTTTATCCAATCGGGAATATAATCCATGAAAAAATATTATAATCAACGTTGCAGTGTGTGTAGCTCATTGCATTGTGTACACAATTGGAGTAAAAAGATTGAAAAAATATTTAATGAAGAGATTTTGTCCCTCTCATTTACGTTTTCTTTCTTTGTATTGTTCGAAATAGCAAAAAATACAATTTTTCACAATTCAAATGTGAATGACATTCGTATTAAAATTGACATCTTTCAGTTAATATTTACTCTCGTAACCAAGGTATCAGCTACGGCTGCCGATACTCTCAAATGTACGAAGTTCTAGGTCCTGGTGATTAATAAATAAAAAAAACTCTGTACGAACCAATAGGAGAGTAATAAAATGGAATAATTGACGAGAACTAGTGCAGATTACTTTGTGAAAGTCACTGAAGTGTCTGGAAATTGTTGAGGGAAATTGAAATTTCAATATCGATTGTATATTCAATTTTAATTGAAACAGGAAAGTTTGAAATAACATCTTTCCCAGGAACTTCGAGGAGTATGTGAATTCACAAATTTAAGAAGTATTGAAATTTGAGGCAGGAATTTAAATTTCTAAATTTGAATGGAAAATTGCATTATAAATTAATTAACCTCAAATTCTATTTGTTTGCCAAATAATCCACTTAATAGCTCATAATCTCGTGGTAAAGCGTGGATATACCATCGTCGTGTTATAACATCGTGAATTAAGAAAGCTCCAAGCTGGTTATTTTCACTTGCGAAGAACAGTATAGATGAGATAGGATGTGCTAATAGGCATCTGCAATGGGTAACAGCAGGGAAAGTACGAAATGACTTTATTTTTTATTTATTCAATGATTTTTCAGTTTTCTCTATACATGGAGAGGAATTTAGATGAAAAATCAATTGGTTGGTAGGTGAACGGTAGGCCAAACTGTCATATGATCAGAACCTACATGACGTTTGGTACAAGAATTACGAACGCTGAATAACTTTTTAACATTGTCAGGGTAATTTCGGCGCATCTGGAGAATTGTTTCTCTGGTATGGGTAAAAAACTCATTGGGAAATGGATGAAAAGTTCTGTGTTAAGGTGAAGTTCTCCCCCTGCTCATAGTGAGTCGTTCATATGATTAAAGATAATTGAATAATTATTTTTCTGTGTTCATCTATACTTTCTTGTTTATTCGTATAAATATGCCTGCACAATCTTGGAGCTATCGGAACACTTCCTTTTGAGAAAATCGTTTACGCAGAGTTATTCTTCTTATGAGATAGGAAGTAAACAAATTGAGACAAAAGAAGCTGAAAAACTTCAATTTTTCTTCTCGGTTATTTACTTTTACAATGTCAGAGTAGTTCCAAATTTTATTCATCCAATGATCATGCCCGCTCTTTGCCATTTCAAATTAGTATGCACACACTGCTGTACTGTTTTTAGGGTATACTAATGAACATCGATGATCTCCACTCTTTTCACACTGTCAGTTTGTTCTTTCATTTTTAAATGTGTAATTTGTGTCTTTGATTATCAAATGGATTAAAATTAAACAGAATGATAGAGCAAATTAGTAAATTAATATGATGAATAGTGGATAAAACTCGAACGCAATGGTAAAATTCTGACTCTTCGATTTGTGAATAATGTACATTCCCTTAATGAATGAGAAAGTCTTAATTAGTTCATGGTAATGGATATTAATAGAATCCCTCTACACCTGCAAAGTACACATTCAAATCCATATCGCTGGATGAAAACGACCTGAATAACCACTTAAGAGGAAGTTTCAATGTTTCTTAATATTTTTAATCAACCTTTCAAGAACAAAGAGAATTACAAAATATGGAGCTTCTCTATCTTTCCTCAGATTTCTCCGAAATTATGTAATCATGATAGTGCATCTTCTCCACGGTCCTCCACTCCGTAAAAACCTATATATTCCCACTCTACTACATATTTGAAGATTAATACTGCAGCTACCGTGAAGAGACTATTATCATTAATGAAGTTTCCAGATCATTAATTAAATGGAAGAAGAAAGGACAACAATTTGAACACCCCCCCCCCCCCCCCCTCCCCCCAGGAGTATTGAAATTCATAAAAATTTTCAAGAGGAGTTGTTCAACAAGTTCATACTCTCTGATTTCAGTTATCATTCCGTTAATTGTTATCATGAAATTCCAGAGTAGAAGAGCAAACGTTTACAGTTTACTCGAGTTTATTATACGTAGTTATAAGGTTTCAAGGTTTCACGACGGTGATAGGAGGAATTCATGAACTTTGAATATTTTCATTATTGCGTTTCAATTTTACGAGTACTGTATACCTTCCTAAGTAAATATAAAGGACATGTATACGAGTGAATTTCTGTGGTTTGATTCACATCACAAACAGTCTATTAAAATTTGAAGCTAAAGTTATTAACGGAATGAAGGAATCACTTTTCGTTACAAAAGTATTGCATCTCGTGTAGGGTTTACCATTGCCGGAAATATGGTTAATCACCGATTCAACATTGGGTCAGTAATATTGGCATCCGAAAATTTTCAAAATTTTGGGACAAATTCCATGCCAATATCATTCTAGCATCAGATTTATGATGAGTGAATATCGGACCGAAATCACATACTGATAGTGGCATGTGGTGACGATGCATTATCGGCTCCTGACCCAAGCTTGATGGAAATATGAATAACTTAACGTCGATCATAGCCCAATAAGAGTAGTTGTTCCCGAGAGAGGCGTTGTAGTAACCAAGATGGCGAATATAAGAAAATAAAGAAAATTATAGTCCTGAGTTAAAAGTTAATTTCACGTTTGCATTTCATTTTTTATTCAAGAAAAAACCTCATCATTAACAGTAGTTGCTTTTTGCTTCTTTTGCATTATCATTGATAATTGGGTCATCCCCTCTAGAAAAAAATTGGCCGACGACAATTTTTCTGAGGGTCTTCTGAATATCATTGGCAACTTCTACGACTATATTGGAGAAAAGTGATCAATTTTGAATTTTTAACGCCTTCGGAATGTTCTCATCATACAAGTCGCTAGAAGTCGTTCGATGATAAAAGATATTCCCTCAACATATTCATGAGAACATTTTTCCATGTCGACGCAATCGTTTTCTCGTTGTTTCTATGTGGAAACGAGCGAGAGAATAATCGAGTATTTTTCTGGATAAGTTCTTTCAAATTTACGAATGAAGATGTCGATCTGTAATCATTTCATCATTGCTTGCTTCTTACCTATATATGGAAGACGATTGAAATCAGTATGAAATGAAATAGCAATATTTTATCATGATAATCGGAAAAAGAGCATTATCATATCTGTAGAGGATTTACCACGATGGAAAAGGCTCATCATTGATTCACTATTAAGTGAAGAATAGTGACCTCTCAAGATTCTCTCAATATTTGGTCTGATATTACATACCAGAGGTCCAATAATAACTCAAATTTGTCAAAATGAAACAATGGGGAGACCGAGGCAAAATGGACCTGCAGGGTAAGAGATGAACCCCATTTTTGTACGATGAATGTCCTCCCGAAAAAATTGAAGAATTAGCCGATAATATGGACATCTTAGGGCATGTACACATTTTTTTTCATGACTCTGAAGATAGCGAAAAATTAGACGAGAACTGATTTTAATCTAGAATAGCAGGCGCAATAATGCTTTGATTTGGAAAATTCCAACGGTCTTATGTCTTTCGTGGAAGATCCTTCATACGAGTGTCTTTCGACCGCTTTTCGAGTAATGAGAAGGCACTATATTCGCTAATTATTCCTTCATCTTAGGGGAAAAAATAAATTGAAAACGAATATCTCAGAAATTAGAGCACTCACGGACAAAAAAAAGGAATACTTGAATAAGACTGTTCTTATCCCGACGATCCGTTGAAGTTTTTCCAAAAAAAAGACGCATATTTTCGTGAGCTATATTTTATAATCATGTGACTATATCGGAAAAAATGAAGTTCAAAAAATACTCTCTAAGACTTTGCTTCTATAGTTCCGTTGGATTAATCGCTGAATAAAAATTGCGGAAGGAAAAATCATAATGATATGAATGTGGAACATTAACTTCGGACAGGAATATCTACTATCAGAATGTTTCAATTAGAAAATTCTGAATACTTAGATTTCACGAAATACTTCACTCTTTTCTCAAATCCATTGAAACTCAAAATGTTCGTCAATATTCACCACATCTATGCGCAATAAATCGGTCAAAGAGAAATAATCCCCAACCAGAAGCACTCATACATTGCACAAGAAAGAAATGGGAAATCACTGAAAAAGCTTTTGACCTGAATAAACATTCCTGTTCGAAATCCCGTATTATACAGGACTTTTTTCGAGAATATATCGATAGTTCAATGGATAATTTCGTAAATGTTATGAATTTCCTTCGAAGATACACTCTCGTACATAGGTATCGATAGATGCAGTGATTATGATTCGTTTTTCTCTCCTGCTTGGTTCATCCTGCATCGTGGGGGAAGTGAATACATAAATATATATATATATATATTTCTCCTTACTGTGAAGAAGAACTGTACACATTTCCCTTTACGATGGAGGGTGGAGCAAGGAAGAAAAAAAACAAAGTCATGATCACTGTATCCATTGATCCCTATGCAAGAGAGTGAAATATTTTCAGAGAAAGTTCATAGCATTTACAAGACTGTTGTCAAACTATCGGTATATTTTCGAAAAAAGTCCTTTACGTTATGAGACTTTGCAATAATAAGATTTAATCAGATCGATAGCTTTTTTTCAGTGGTTTTCCATTTTTTTGTTCCAATGTGGAAGGGTTTCTATTTGAGAAATACTCCTCTTTGCCTGATCCATTGCGCAGAGATATGGTAAATAATTAATGAATATTTTGAGTTGTTATGGATTTGAGGGAGGAGTGAAGTGATTCGTGTTAAGGATTGGTCTCAAGTGAAACTCGACCCGATTCAAAAATTTCAATGGAGACATACTAGTAGTAGAGATTCTGTTCTCTAAAGTTAATGCTTTACATTCATAATGATTTTTCTTTTCGCAGTTTCTATATAACGATTAACCCGAGAGAATTATTGAAAAACTTTCATGGTGATTGTTTTCCGAATTTCTGATTTTCTTTTTTTTTAAATCTAATCACATGATTATGTAAAATATAACTCATTGAATTATGCATCTTTTCATGCAAAAACTTCAACGGATGATAATGAAAAGAAAAAATAGAGGGGCTTAGTTGGAGTACTCGTGTGATTGTAAAAGGCGCCTCCGGCTTCTTCTGCAACTCTCACACTTGTCAGAATAGTACATTACGCATCTTTCTTCCCTCGAGTGAAAATTTTTGTCGAAATTATCCTTTATCCGCTCATGGTGTTTATAGTATTTTTGTGCTCAAGGATGCTGGCAAAATGGGTTTGTAACCTCACTTCACTCGGTTTGAAATTCATTTTTTCCAGCACCCTTCACGAAATAATACTTCAATGCACTTCTCAGGTAATATACTATTATGAAATTCTATTCGGAAACGTTCTGCACATCTTATTGGCAGAATATTAAAAATTGGTTGAATCGTGAGGCTGTCAAATTGGTAGTCTGAAAATGGATAGAGCAAAGATAAGATACATTAGATAGAGTTGCCGAAGTAGAAATTTTCGAGAAGCTGAACGAAGCCTTTTTGCAAATTTATATTGGACAACACTGCTACTCCCAATCAAATACCATTATATGATGACCAAATTGGAATGCCGTGAAATATGTGAATGATTCCACGTCACGAATAATATTACGTGCCACCGCTTATTGGATAAATCATACGAATCCCTTCCTGAGATGGTAGTATTAGATTTTAGTCTCGTTTCAGAAGAATAATACATTAACCTTTTTTTTCATTTAGAATCATTCAATCACGGTTGACTTCACTTGTCTCGCTACATCAAGTTTGTAACAAGCTTGAAACACGGCTGGAGAAAACATGTTCAGCCGCGCTTGGCTGAATATACAATCTGACTTTTATTAATATTTGACTCTTTAGGCCGCAAGACTCAGCAGACATATTCATGCTGAAGGAATCATTCGTTCCACCTCCGTTTCCGTTCTCTTCACTTGAGTACGAAAAGCAAATATCAGCCTTTCTTTTATAAGAAAATTGCGGAAATGACGCTCTCACTTTTTCCACAAACAAACCGATTGCGTCCTTGAATTTTCGATTCTCATTGTATTATTGAAGTCATCAGGAATTTGTGATCTGATGAAATTATCCATGGTAGTAGTAGAACTGAAAATTGTTCAGTGCAGAAAGGCGGGAGTAGATCTTGTCACATTTGTCCAATCGTTCGGATCATCTAATTTGAAAATCATTTCAAACAACACGAAGGTGTTTCAAACAACTGATGGATGAGTTTCGAACTTTTATGACTATTTATTTCATCTGAGCTAAAAACGATAAAAATGTATCACTCAACGATTCGTAGTGAAGTGTGAATATATTTTTTTTGTTAATTTGACGATCATTTCCATTCAGTTGCATAGCAACCCGGATGATACCAACTCTAGCAGGTAATTGCTGCTTTCTCGAATTGTTTATTTTTTTTCCAATCACATGTGGCTCTTGAAACGGAACACATGAGAATAAAATACCTCTGCATCAAAACTGTTCAAGAGTGTTAGCATTCAGTCCAATCGAGGCTGTACATCATCCGAGATCGTGAACCAAAATTATAATTATACGAACAAATTAATATTGATTCTTCGGGTGATTAGAATGTTTTCCTCATAATTGAAAATTCACAAATAGTTACCTTAATCAACTTATTAATGTCCATTCAGAGTAAAAAACTAAGATTGTACATGAGTAGACTTTGAAAAGACTGTCTAAAAATTATCGATTAAAATATCAAGGAGATATAGTTCTCGACTCGCAAGAGAGTCAATTTCTTTATTTTTGTTTGTAACAATTCAAGTGGAAAGAATAATCCAGATGAGTACCCCCTGTACTCCAAAATTGGTCCGAATGTTTTCTCAACTTTCTTTGCATAGCAAGTGCGGCAAGATTTCCAAACTACCAAACTTACCTCAATCGTTGCTGTGGTGCAGTGGAAGTATCGATAAAATTTCAACAATTTTGGAACACTCGAAGTATCACAACTCAATATAAACTGATGACAAATAAAGTGTTAAACTGTCGGTCTAAATTTATCTGAAATTGGAGGATTCATTTCGTTCAGTTTTTATCGATGAACCTCGTAAAATTTTTGGAAAAAGTGAGGTAAATTATTGGCGAGCCGGAAAAAAAAACTATAGCTTGTGTATGCTATCATTCATTGTAGCGGCTTAATAATTTAGGATCTGTGTAGCAAGGTGTATAACGGTTGCTCATGTTCTCAGCTGCTGATACGATCTTAAATAAATCAGACTAGAATGAAGTACCTGAGCTTTAAAGATTATCTACAGGAACGAGTGGCATTAATCTTTTTACAACTCGACATAAAATAAGCGACCATGGTCTTTGTCTCGAGACAAAAAATTTTACCGTTCATGTCCTAATTATGAGAAAATCAGTTATGTCCAATCAGATTCACATTATTTGGAGTACATCGGAAGTTAGATTCAATTGATGGTATCTTAACTAACAGAACCCTACAATGGTGCCTGAGAAGGAATCAATATTGACATTTATAAATTTTAATTAACAGGAGAAATATCTGAATGTTTTCGTATAAATTCAAAGAAAATCCTTTCGCACCTTCCATTTCTCTCACAATTTGGCTTCGTTTCATAATTCAAAGTCACGATGAATACCGATGAAATGAGGAAAATAATTCCCAATTTCAAGCACATCTTCTCAAAAGCGGGGGGTATCAAGGCAAAATGGATCAGTGGGTTGAAATGAACCCAGATTTTTTTTTCGAAATAGAGGCTATCATGATAATTTTGGAAAAATTGAACAATATTTCAGACATGCTAGAGTATCTTCAGAAATTTTCTTTGAATTTGCTGAGAGAGACTCAACGAGAGATGGAAACGCACGTCTACAGGAACTCCAGAGATGTTAAGCTTTTCATTTCTGGTAAAAATAGCTGAACACAGAAATAAAAAGAGGGTGCGTAGAATCCACGCGCGGCAGAAGTGAAACTTCTTGCTGATCGTCCAAGGATCAGTGCAAAAATTGCCCTATTTTGCTTAGATTTCGAGATATTCAAAAAAAATTGATGATAAAATGAAAGTAATCTGTCTGCAAACTTAATATTCGTTTCTTTTTTGACAGCCATTTTTTTTTAATATCTTGGAAAGTGAGCGAGATGACGAAATTTTTCTGAAGATCTTTCTTGTAGAGAATCTCAAGAATTACAAAATGGGTGTCCACAAAAATGGAATAATGTCGCTTAGTTCTCGAGACATTCATCAAAATCTCACGACAGCATCGATTTATAGATCGAGTCTCCATTTCCATAGTTGTTTCTCTCAGAATATCTTAAAATCTATTAGAGATACGCGCATTTTTATTCAATCTTTTTTGAAGCTCTTGCCAGTTTCAACAAACTAAGGATCAGGGTAGAATCACGCTATCTCGCCTAATTTCTGGAATATTCATCAAAAACGAGTAACAAAAAAAAACTTACTTTGGAAGGAAAAAATGACTATTTATTCCAATTATTTTTTGAGAATATCTTGGACACTAATCGAGGTAGGTCGATTCTGACCTGATCCTTCTTCTTAGCTTGTCTTGAAATTGTCAACAAAAAAGGATCACAGTAAAATCGCTCCATCTCTCTTAGTTCTCGAATATTCTGAAGAAATTATTGAAAATGAAAAATCCAAAAAACTGAAAAATTCGATTTCTTTTGTCAATTGAATTCTTAAGAATATCTCAAAAACTGAACGAGATAGAATGATTTCATCCTGAGGCTTTCTCGTCGAGAATTCAGGGGGCTCCAAAAAGGAGAAGAGGAAAATCACTCTATCCCGTTTGGATTCCGAGATATTCTCGAATAACTGATGATAGAAAATCAACATCCTGTTTTATTTTTTCACTAGTAATTTGTTTTTTGAAGAATATCTCAGAGACTAAGCGAGATACCGAGATTTTGCCTGGAATCATTTTTGGAGAGAATTCGGAAAACTAAATAAATGGATATGGGCGCATTCATTCTATCTCTCTTAGTTTCCGAGAGACTTCCAAAAAACTATCGACAAAAAAAGATTCATTGAATAACAAAGAATCTATTTGTGCTTGGATATTATTGGGACTGCCGTGCCTTGTGCGCAGGTGCTGTCCCACTCCCTCACTGTTCTCGGTTCTCCCTCTCTCTCTTCTACAGCTAAGATACTAGTGTTTTACATTGGCTGTATAGTTGAAAAACTAAAGGCCAGCTGCGATTGGGCAGCACAATTAAGAAGAAGAAGAAGAAGATACTAGTGTTAGATTTAACGCGTGGAAATCTAACGCGAGGGTGACACTCGTCCGACGTCATATAAGAAGTTTCACTTCAAAAAATCGTATTTGGCAAATAACAACAAAATCAACAAACTACATGTATAGACTCCTTATTTTGCAATGGCGAAACACAGGCAGTATAATGTGTGTCATGCCAGTGCATAAGAACATGCATAACGAACCTACCAATAATCCTTGCATTATTCTGTCGATAATCTTCATGAAAATTCTCCTACGAATATTGGAGATGAATGCGGAATAATAATTGCTAGGACTTATTCATATGACGGAGACTTATAGTTTCTTTTGTGATACTGAATGCTAATGGCAAAGTTCATCCCCAAAGAGATTAGCCGAAAATATTGATGATGGATGTCATTATATAACAGAGTTCGAAAAGTGCGTGTCTGCCTAGTTTCACTAGCAGTCCGAGTAAGCGAGGTATGAAGAGAAGTGAGAGAATTCGATGGGAGCAATTGGTGACAAGCCATAGAAAAACATACTTCAGTTGTCAATTTTTAGATAATACAATTGGCAAAAATGTGACCATATGCACAAGTTTCTGAACTTTAAGGATGTGAGGTTTCTCGGTAGCTCAATGGTAGAGCAGCCGCCCGGAAAGTGGAAAGATGTGAGCTCCGATACCCACTCGAGATCGATCCCGATCACCCCCAAATTTTTTATTAATTCAATTGATTGAATTCTTCAATTCCCATCATCACCCGATAATACAATTTTTAACTTATATAACCTGAAGAGATTAGAAGTTAGACTCAAGAAAAATTGAGAGCTCTCTCCCCTTGAGTTCCATTGCCGTTAGAGTGATGTCACGAAAATAATAAGTACTGTACGGTCGATGAAAACAAATTCTACATACTTCAGTTAAGTGTTGAGAGTTAAACCATTCTGGTTGTGAGAGAGATTACACTTTCGGATTGTCCTCTGGAAATATTTATTCCAATAAAATATTTGTTTTCCAAGGCAGCTCACTATTTCTCCAATTGAACTAAATATTTCTGAAGAAAAAATATATATTTTTGATACAACCGAATATGTCATTCTCTGAAATAAATGAACTTATTGGAATAACTTTTGTTGAATTAATCATTTTTTTCATTGTTCATTCTTTCTCTACTGAAAATGTAATCTCCGTTTCCCCTCTCTACCCCTAAATATAGTTAGCAACTGAATCAGCACGAGGGAGAGATTAGGGAGTAGGGATGGGTAAGAATTAGAATATTTGACCAGAAATTGGGTGAGAAAGAGAGTGCCAACTAGAACAAATCATCGTCTTTTTGAGATATTGAGTGATTGAGTTACTGAGTTATTGAGTTATTGAAACACGAGTCATTGAGAGATTGAGTTAATGGGAAAAACTATTGAGCAAATGAGTCACGTGAAGTGTATGAGAAATTGAGTTACATTATAGCTAATAATTATGTTACAACTAATCGTTTTTATTGACCATTGAGAGAACAAAAGTGACTGCACGTTATCACTAAGATTCCTCCACAATAGTCACGCCTGTAGATTGAATTGTGACATTTTCATTATATTCATCAAAATAGCAAGAAAAATTACGTGAACATAGTATTGTTAATTTTATTTCAATAAAGGCCTTGCAAATATTCATTATCATTTCTTCTCGTTTGAACGGTTCTATTTCCATGGAACTCTGCAAAAATTCAACATTGTCATGCCACAAGAAAATACGACTCATATTGTTTTTAAAAAATTCTACAATAATCATTGCACAAATCCTCATAGCAAAAATTCTAAAACTAATGGTCATCTCGATTATTTGTTGTTTCTTTAAAGCAACTTTTCAGGCTTCCTGCATGTGAGCTAATTTTAGTACTATGCATATAATTATTATAAACAAGTATATAAAACTTTCAATTTCGATAAGATTACAATATTACATTGAGATACACATCGTTTTATAAATTCGAATTCATGTATAAGTTTATCATGATTCAGTTTTATAGAGAATATTCTTGTGGTAAATGAATGAGAACCGTATTTCCTGAGTTCACTAAGGAGTACATCTGCTTCATTATTTAGCATTGGATCGTGTCACATCCCGGTAAGAATTTTCGATAATTCATGAGTTTTACTCTGCCAAATATTATAAAAATTTTAATGTTTTTTTTCAAATTCTTCGAATTGACTTGACGTGTTTTGATGTAGTACAGGCCGGTGGCAAGATTTTAAGGCAGACAGACAAAATCCTAATTAAATTTTTACCAAAAAACAACGAACTTTTGTTGGAAGTCACTAACAAATTGAACCAAAAAAACCATTAAATGAAATTGAGATTATCACCACGTTTGGCGTAACCCGGGGCCACGACGAGGACCTCAATGCGAACCTAGAACAGGCGCATTTAGTAAGGTGAATGGAAAAAATTGTGAAAAAAAACGCTAAAAACACTGATTTTCAGTTGGCAGAGCTAAACTACAGAATTACCGAATTTTCCAATGCTCAACTCTTGGCCTACACTGAGCCAAAGATTGTGGTGCCAAAGCCTGGTAGCTGAGGCTTGACCAAGTTCCCGCCAATCAATGGTGAACCGTAGCTCGGCCCTTTAGAATTGGCCGAGTCTTGTTCAACTATTAGATATCTAAGACTGGAGTCCTAAGTATTGGCTACTCGTTGTATCAATAATAGAGTATCAAAGCTTGATTCAAGATTTCGGAAAAATGCTTAGCCGCTTCATATATGATATTGAGAATAGTGAATTTAGATAATTAATGATAGATACACATTTCGTAATTCGTGATCCGCTTGATTAGTTTTAAAATTCATGCGGAATCTGGACATCAGGATCCTCTTTTTGATGTTAAAACAATATTGTTGATCAGCCCTGGTCAATCAATGGTATCAATATACGGCATAGTAACTCCGAGGGCTAGGCCAGTATTGACCCAATGAGTTTTGCCTACCTCGGATGTCATGGCTCATATTTTTTGTCGCGTAAGGTGAAAACATGTTGATACACATAATATCTTTCATTGGCATGATTATCAAAATTATCCCTCCAAATTTTATATGAAGTGATCCATAATTTCCTTTAATTTTTTGGTTGGCTACTCTAGAAATGCAATTTCCAAGTTAGAATGGAAGCGAAACCGTCAAATAAGGAACCAACATTGGTAAAATTAATTCTATTAGTAAACAGTTATGTCTAAACAATTTGATGATGAATTCATTTTTCTGTCTATAGTGAAATCAAAAAACGAAGTGAAACATAATTACACTTAATTGGAGTTTTGATCAGATAAGAGCGAGTATGAGCTGAATATTTCTTCTTATTAGTCTGGAATATAATCTATATTAAGGTAATTGTCTCGCGGATGGCTCCATCTTTAGAGTCTCATAATTCTATTTCAAGTCGTCAAGGACTTTCCTTAGTGGTTGTAAGAGGCGATAACTTGCAGGAGGAATTTATTGCTCTTTTGCAGGGTTCCAATTGTTAAACATGAAGAATGAAATTTATAACGCTGAAGTGAAAATAGAATGTATAGCGGCGAACATTGCTCATTAGATATCTTCATAATGTTAAGGTGGTAGAACTGGCAATTTTTCTATGTCTCTCTACATCATTCTAATTCGCACAGGTTCAGATGCTCGTTCACTTACAGTGCTCTGGTCTTGAAATAACTTGTCAAGCATTCTGAGTGCAACACTGGGACATCACAACTGAAAAATAAACGATTCATCTCATTATGCACTTTGAGCAAGCAATTTATTGGAATATCTCTGCAATGGATCAGGTGAATCCTTTGACATTATCCAGGATGATGGATGAATAAATGTGTGTACGACTTTGACCATTTTTATCATATTGAAAGCATTTCAAGAGAAGCCATTTATTTTTTCCTTGGTCAGTCACCCGGGTATATGCATAAAATTTCGTTAAAACAAGAGGCGAAATAATAATCCTCAAATGTCGAGGAATTATTGCCTTATTTCTCTATAGGATGAATGTCAGTTATTCAAAAAACTTCTATAAATACGCTCAGCAAAAAACTTAAGGACCCGAAAATTCTTTACATTTTTTTAGTGATTTTTGAAAGGCTGTAACTTCTGGCTGTAAAAAGTAGAATTTCAGAGCTTGAAATGTTTTGTCTTGGAACTTAATAGAAATTATTTTGAGCATCACTTATAGTGCAAAAAACGCGAAAAAAGAAAAATCCAAATTTTTTCCATTTTCGCAAATGATTTCCGGGATGAGGGATTTCCCACGGGCTCGCAAAGCAAATCTGCTTATTCAATGCCAAGATTATTTAGCTTGATCCTTCAGCTTTAATTGGATTCTTAACCATTTAAACAGGATATCTATAAATGAACAGAATCGAAGGAATTTATCCAAATGTGAGTGAATTTCCTCATTGCCAGAAGAAATCTGAAATCGACTGAGCGTGGATCTCGAAATATCGTTGATCAGAACTTCAAATATTTACATGGGAAATAATGGAAAGTATACACTCGACGTGAATACAACTGTTTTCCATTTGAAAAAAATAATCTCCAGTTGTTTTCTACGGAAATCAACAAAAGAGGAATTTCCGTAGCACGTTTGAAGGAGAATGGAAATGCTTAATAATTTCCTTTTTCAATAACTAATATAAGATTCGACATGTTCAGGATGAATAAGCTTGCCAACTCATCAAATAGAAAGGACGTCACGATAATTCTGCGTATCCCAGTCGTATTCCGAATTTTCTATATATTGGGACTCGGTACAAACTCCAGTCCAAGATTAATGATTATGTAGTTGTATACAGTATTCACAACAAAAGTTTTAAATAGGAATGTAGCAAGATACCTACACTAAGGATGTTAGAGCGCGGTGGTCGGACATAACTTTAATTTTTCGTGTAAAATCGTAAATCACAACGTATACATATCAAATGTCTCAAAACTGAATTTCCGAATGTTTGAAGAATGTAATGAGGAGCAAAATGAGTCCCAGAAACGAAAAATTGATTGAAAATTTAAAAATTGGCTGTACTTTTGACATATTTCTAATTTTACGAAATTCAAAGAATGTAAAAAATATAGCCAATTTGTCAATTTTCAATCAATTTTTTTATCTCTAGGGCTTATTTGGTTCCTCATTACATTCTTGAAACATCAGGAAAATCAGTTTTGAGGGATTTATTGTGTATACGTTGTCATTTACGATTTTATACAAAAAATTAAAGTTATGTCCGACCACCTCGTCCTAACATCCTTAAGGAAAGATGGAAAATTGAAATTTTGTCTTTCCTCCACGTCTAGCAAGCATGGATTGACCCTGTAAAAGCGTGCTTATCAATGTCAATTAATCGATGTCGTAGTTTTTTCGGTTTCTCTTCTATCCAAATTAAATGATGAAAATCATAAACGAATCTATATGCTACAATAAGTGGAAATACTGATTGATCATAATAAAATTCATTTATTCAACTTCGTTAAATTTTATTCAATTCAATTTCTCATAAAAAAATCCAGAATGGAAATGAAAACTCTTCATTTTATAATTTAATAGAATTTATAACATCTCGAAAGTTTTTTTCAATGTAGGAATGGGAGTATGGACCCGATAAATCGTATGAAGGTAAGTTTGCGATATGGGTTTGATTGGAGGGTAGAAGAATTTCGACTTAAGGGTCTTTCAGAAGTGGGGTTGAAGAAACGGAGACTGAGGGTTGCCTATGAGTTGAAGCACAGAGGGAGAAAGAAGGGGAGAGGAAAATAAATGGGTGCGAAACAGAAATGCTATGGAGCTCAGTAACGTTAGCCCCAAATATGGATCAATATCGAAAGGCAATGGACGACTCCTCGTTTGGTCCAAGTAAAAACGTCGCGCTGTTCACGACGTTCTCGCTCTCTCGGGATTACTTAGCTACCGTGTTGGTAGCCTTCTTTCGTAGCACTTTTTCTATACTTCTTTTTTCTGCTGAATACACCCCAACAGAGATCACACATGCATACAAGCACTTTTCTTCCGTTTTTTCACGTTCTCTTCGTGTTCCAAGCTTCATCATTTTTCGTTAAACAATGGCAATTGATTACGGGTGCCATTCTATCATGATCTTCTATCATTTAATTTTGAATTTTTCTAATAATTTGTTAGAATTTCAGAGGAGAGTGTAGTATTTCATATTCGAAAAGAGCTGATGATAATGAAGATGTAGAACAATCTTATTGTACTCCAATTCTTGTATAATTTCAGCGATATTTACTGTCTTCCTAATATATATGAAGTCAGTAATGATTTTATTGCGATTTTGAAATATTCAGAAAGTGATGTATTAGTCTGGAATTTCCTGAAAAACGATACTGAAGAGAGTATTTGTTGCCTAAAAGTTGATTCATGTGTATTTCCGCATTATTCGACGTAAAATATAGCGCAGAATTCAAACTATTAATGGAATTTAATTTGAATATTCCAATAAGCAATACAGGGTTTGAACGGATGACAAAAACTTTGAACGGTAACGAAAGAATTTATGCAAACATGGTGCTGAATTTTCTAATAATTGAGCTTTTATAACAATTTGAAATTAAATTTCTCTATCGATTTCGGGAATTTGTTATCATGTAAGTTCCATGATTCGTCGGGAATTTTCAAAATAATTGTACTTTGGGTAGGAAGCACTGAGGCCGACGATGAGTACAGTCTTGAATTAGTCTTGGGACATTCAGACTTAATAAACTAATTTATGAGAATTGATCATTTTTTCAAATGTTTCAATCAGGTTCGAGTCATCTTCAATCAATGCTTGGTTTACTAGAGCTCTATCTTATAGGCTAGGTTAGGCTTTGGGCTAACCATTGTCAGGATAGTGGGAACACATAATTCTACAATCCACTGACATGCCTAACTAGAAATTTGGTCAGATAGACCTGAATTTCTACCTGGTGTCACATCAGGATTGGATGAGGCCAGGGTAATTGATAACCTTATCAGGTACCCATGATTCGGAACTGATGAAATTCTGAGCAGTAAGCCTTTTTAGAAAAATAAAAAATTTTCATCAGGTCACATTGATTCGGTAATCATTGGGACTGCATGGGAGTCGCGTGGTAAGAGGAAGTGAACATGATGATTTTCACATGGATAATTTTCCATGGATGGCTTCGATGAGTATGAGAACACCATAGGATAACCTGATTAAGCAATTTTCTACAAAGAAGCTTACGCCAATCAGAGTGTTCTGGCCTGGCCCTGACATTTACCAGATTTGGACAACCTGATCAAGAATTGTAAAAAAAATACAAGTTCGGTCAATTTATCCTGATTTGGAGATGACCAGGGCATTATCTGGTTCCCTGGATTTCTATTCATTTTCATTAATCTTATCATAAACTATCAATGAATCATTCTGAGTTCCTCGGAAATTCATTATTTAATTCTGAAAATCTATCAATAGTTTCCCTATGGAAGAAGTTTGTGTAGATTATCAGACTGACTAATGTTATAGCGGTGCCGCAGTCTAGTGACTGACGTTCCTGTTTAGTGTGTGAAGGGTTCTAGAATTGAATCCACTGGGGGCAAATTGATTTTCTGATTTAAAATTTTTAATTTCAGTAGAAAAGGTCATTTCATGTTGAGGTACAATGATAAATGTCGTGAAAGTGAAAAAACAATATATTTCTTATTACTGCGTTGGTAAAAAAAGGAACGTCAGTCCTCTGCGGGGGACGTGGGAGGGACGGAGTACATACGAACGAAGTATATGAGAGAACTAACCTCTAGAATCGTTAGTTTTAGACAGAGCCCATCGAAATTTTTCGCTTTTCTTTTTTCAATTATTAAAAACTGGCTGAATGGAACTTCATCAAATTTTATACATTGATGGCCTTTGAATCGAGTACTAAAAGGTACCTATAGTACTAGTAGCTGCTCAGGAACTAGTATCTACTCACACTACGTGTTTATATATCTATATTCATAAATTAGCCCTCAATATAGTATAACGACATCCAAGGATTTTTCGGTGATAGGAGCAATAAATTCCAGTGAGCCGGTGGGTCGAAGTAATTTAGGAGTTCGAACGCGATTTCACAATAGGAGTATATTGCGAAAGGATCGCGCTGTCAATCTAATTTTCGGTAATCAGAAGAACTAAATGAGGAATTCATATACGCAAAAAGAGGAAATCAACAGAGTACCAGGGAATTGGTAATCAAAGGACATTGCAGAAACATTCTTGACAAAACGAAATAAATTGAAATAATTGAGACAGATAATCGTGAAAAATTTCATTACAAATAATACAGTGATGTATGATTGGCATTAGTCTCATTCCCACGCTTGGATCGAAAATTGCGAAATGTCTCAGCCCCTAGCCTCAAGAAGTTCTTTGATTTCAAGACTTATGCAAGCTTGTCCTAGACTCAGCATCTTCACCTTAGACCTGCCTTAATCTTCAGTAAGGCCTAGCCGATCGTTGTCTCGATCATCAATTCCTACTTGGGACTTTGTATTCGGTTTCGCGTGGACCCACAGATATTTTTTCGGCGAGGAAAAACACTTCGAGGGGGTGAAACTACAGGTGCTCTAAAGGGGCGCTTTTGAAGTTTCATGTGCTTGTAGTTCAAATAATTGAATGGGAATAAGGGGCCATTCATTAATTACGTAAGGATGATTTTGGCCATTTTCAACCCCCCCTACCCCCATGTAAGGGTACATAAGATTCCTCGAACCCCCCTCCCTCTTCTTACGTAACATTCACTTTTGTTTTGCTTCCGAACGGAAGCATTGTAAACGTCGGACTTTTCGATTTCGAGTTTTCATCGGAATATGTCTCCAAATGATCCAAAACGTCGAAAAATCATATTTATAAATCAGGTCTGTACGTGTGTGTGTGTGTGTGGTTGTGTGGGTCTGAGTGTATTGACATTTATCGTCATTTTCTCTGGAACGGCTATACTTAGCCTTCTCAAAATTTGACAGTATTTTTCCTCTGTGTGCAAAATGTTGTCAGCAAAATTTCACCGGAATCGGTTGAATAGTTTCCGAGAAAAATAAAATTTTCAAAAAAGCGTTTTTTTGAATTTTCTCGATGGAAAATCAATTCGTAGCCCCCAGTCTGGGCTATGATATTCATCTCATTAAAACTCACATTTTTTACTCGGGGTCAATTTTTCTCTGATTTTTCGTTTCGTCGGAAATTATTTCAATTTTAGTGATTTTCAGTTCAGAGTTTAGCGGAACGATAACTCGATGAGTATTTGAGCTAGAGACTTAAAATTTTCTCAGTTTGTATATTTGATGAAGGTAGAGTTTGGTATTGAATATAGGCGAAATTCGTCCAGTGGTTTCTGAGATATTTGCAAAAAATGAATTTTTTTAAAAGGCGAATTTCTCAAAAACTACTGGGCTGATTCACACCAACTTGAACTCGAAAAGTTCATTATAATGAACGGAATGAACTCTGTAGATTCCCAATTTATTGGTCAAGTATTTCTTTTTGTTATGAAAAAATTAACTTTTTTAGAAAAAATCAGAATTTCAATTTTTCTTGATTTTTTGCTGAGAACACATATAGTTTTTATTTCATGATAATAAAATATATACTTTTCTACCTAAAATGAGATCATTTTCATCCTGATATGATGATGAGAACCCCCATCGTATGGGAAAATGTAATTAATGAACAATAGAAAATAATTTATGTGTTCATATTAGTATAAGTGAACTTGAATCAAATTAATAAAAGTCGCGATGCTCCAATAAGAGCTCAAGAATTCCATTCGGAAGCATACTGCCAATGGCATTGATAGAATAGTAAATCTGAGAATTCAAATGACACACAAAGGGCGAAGGCCTGCTTGTTGTGGAATGATGAAATGTTGTTAGAACAGGATCAGTTGCACTTAAACTCACAGTTTTACGTAAATCAAAGATTTTGACTTTTCAACAGATAATTGAAGCTGCACTCTTTTATTGCTATCAGGTATGGATTATCATGATATCATTAGACAACTATCTAGTCTTTGGAATATCATTATTCTAATTAAAAGGAAGTTTCAAAATAATCTTGAAGCGAGCAAGCATAAATCATTTGAACAATCTACAAAGGAATACTACTTTTAAAATAATGATCGACTAGTTTTGAACTAATTTTAAAGAAAATAAATTACGCAGTAAAACCTAGATCAAGTCAGATTATCGATTGTCGTCTGGACTGAATGGGTTAGCAAGCCATGCTGTCCAATCGGAAACAATTGGTAACTCATCAGATGCAGTGATAAATTTTGACTTATAAAATATTACGTAAGAATGGTTTTACCCCCCTCCCCTCCCCCCAAGATAAGGGCATGTAGAGATTTTTCTAACCCCCCCCCCCCTTGGAACCCTTACGTAATTAATGAATGGCCCCTAACTACATCTTCCATGATTTTTCACCTCGAGACTAATGCCGTTGGTCCAAATCAATTATCTGGACTGCAAGTATATGAAACTTTAAAAGCAGTCCTTTTGGACCTGAGCTTTAAGAGGAAATTTCATCCACCATGAATGCTGTTCTACCGATAAAGAACATACTTGTCTCTTAGATTGCAACCGAAAATGAAATATTCCAAGCTCATCGAAATCGAAGAGGGACACCGAATAAGTTTTTCTTGTCAGCTATACTTTGATTCTCGATAATATGATATTTCTATATTGAGATATCGTTTTCCAAGCTTGCGAAAACCTACTGAGTGTTACTGATTTTTAAGGTTCCGTCATTTGCTGGGTGCTAAAAGTTGAAACTTTAAAATTACATATTTCAATCATTTTCAAGTGAGAATTCCTTAAATTATTCACAAAAGTCGGAAGTGACATCAATAATTGTCAGAAAAATCGAAGAAAATCTACCGATGACATAAAATCTCATCCAAATACTTTAGTGAAAGCATCCGATTTTCAGCATAAAATGTATAACTCACGTGTATACTAGAGTAATCGGACATGTAAAATCATTCTTCTCTGATGAAATGAGAGCTCTATGGCACTTGGGATTAAAATGGATTTGCTATGATTGCTTCAATGAATGAACCAAACCAAAACCATTGATTATAGCCTGAATGAGATTCAACGATCAATGTAATTTTCTCATCATTATTATTTCCGTGCTTCATAAATTAACATGCGCATTTGTAGAACTGATGGACCAGTCAAATAGATTTCTCCATTCACTGTTTGATAAATATGTTCCACTAATTTTCAGTATTTAAAAGTTATTTGAATGGATTATATGGCACTGATAGATCTTTTCCAAATTATTGCGATATAACTATTGATGTTCCCAATCTTCAACCACTCATAAGAATGGTACCAGGAATCAGTCGACGTTGAGGTAACAGTCTTTCAAATATTCATGTTCAAAATATCATCCAAGAAAGAATAACAACAGCTATTCCCTCGCTCCATTGGGAGTAATGTATTAATTACTTCAATCTAACAATTCAATTAGAAGTATTTGTCACGTGAGCATTCTCGATCATTTCCGTTTCGCTCGCCATTCAGCGAGTAATGATAATGGACATTGTCGGAATGAAACAGCGTGGGGTGGTCCCCAGTTCACTATTCCATCCATCTACACAACTAGACCAGTGGCTTGAATTCAACCTCCCCAGTGTCTTCCGTTTCTCTCTCTATTCAAACACTCTCATTTGTGTGAGCATTACTGGCGTTTCTTTTCCGATTTACTTGTTCCCTCCATATCGTAACCAACCATTTGAAGCCGTGGGACATTTGTATTCCATAACTCGTCTTTTCGATCAACTTTCATCATTCAACAAGCCCGATAATACCATCATCTGTATAGAACACTTCAGTGATGAACAAAATTATCTCACTATACCAAATATTATCTATTCAGTCGGCCAGATCAGTTTTTCTCTTTTTTATGATTCTGTTAGCCAGATCACTCTTCCGCCTTTTTTAAAAAATGATTTTGTCTTTTTTCATGGTAAATATCTTGGTAAATAATGGAGACACGCCCTCCCCTAGATGAGCCCCGATCCAGTAACAGAGTCAATTCATTATTGTTACTGAGCACTAGAAAATGTGTTGAGATGTTTTTTTCACTTTGTTTTTAGGAGGGGAAGGGCGACCTAGTCCCAGGGTTGACGAGTGTAGTGAGCAGGGGCGAAGCCTTGTACCATATAATATAAATACGATTTCGAGTATTTTTGTTATTAAAACGTACAATCATCAACTAAAGTTCGTGAATGAACTAGATGGAGTATGCATTTGAATCGTTTACGAACTTGAGTTGACGATAGTACAATGGATGACAAGGGATCTGTACCAACGCCTCATATTCATAGGAACCCAAGATTATCCACAATTCGATTGGTAGTTGAATGAATTTGAGATATAATTGCACTTTGAAACGATTATGACTGATTATTCTAGGGGAAACTTCGTTGGGTTACGATTGAACACGCAGTCAATAGATCAAATAATCGTCTGTTTACTCATTAGTTGCAGTTCGACAGTTGCCAGTGGCTGACTGAATCATTGAACATTATCATTATCCATATTACACCAGATAATTCATTGAACAGCTGATATACATTCCTTCTTAAGAAATTGATAGATGGTCGAATTCCGGTACTGACTATTAGAGAATATCAACTAATAACTGAAAGCATGATTTGGTTCAGGAATAAGGAGGCCATTTCTGATAGGATTATAGAATGACTGCTGTCAACCGAAAATTAGTTGGACGAAGAATTGCTGTGAGTTCTGACTGGTATGACCTTTCCCTTCTGCAATAATGAACTGAAAACTTGAAATTATCTCATGTTTAGCTGAGAATTGATCCCAACCTAACATCGATCATCGCTCTAGGGAGTATAGGGCCGAGACTGTCTAATGACACTGGCAAATGTTAATTAATTACATTTAGATGCAATTCATACCCAGTGTATGAAAAAAAAAATCTTACTAGAGTGGTTTTTGAATATTTTGGATTTCCTTTTGAGAGATTTCTCTTATTTGCAATATTCCAAGGATTTATCTCTCAACTCAAACTCTATGGAAACAATTTTATAAGGTCTTATAAAATGTATATCGTCACTGTTATTAGTATCCATACAGCATTTGAGCCTGGAATGGTCCCAAATTATTCGTCTAGCTCGCTGGTGACTCTTCCCGAAATTTGCGCTCAATCGACGTAAATGACTTTTCTTTGAAAGTGAGATCTTCGAAAAATTCATTTTTGAAATATGTTGATAGCTACTAAATGGCTCTCTTCTGAATTACTGTACTAGTCTCATTCTGAAAACAGTTATATTTCATCCCTGCAGGTTGCAACGAAGTTTCACTTTTGGTTCATCTATAATTGACGTTCAAATGGCTCATTCGGGAATTCCGTATTTGAAAATTCAGTACGAAAGATCCAGCTCTCCTGTGTTAACGATAATAATGATTCTCAACAATTATATATATACGTAGATGAATGTTCCGGTTCATGAGTCCGTTCCGGAGCATTTCGCCAATATGAAATGAAGAAAATATGTTCATAGACATAGTTATTGGCTTGTTTGCAATTGCTACATCTTCAGATAAACGTAAGTCTCACGAAAAAAATCACCTTCATCATTCTCAGTATTGATTTTCTCTGCTCGCTGTTTTCCAATCCTGAGAGAATGGAAAAAAAGATTCACACTACTAAGATTGTTGACTCAATATTGACCCGACATTCGTGTCCCAAGCAATCATACGGATGGGTATTGGTCGAATCTTGGGGCGATATCGACCGTCAACATTGGTGACCCAGCGTTAGCGCAAATATTGCCTAGACTATGTTACATAGCTTGATAAATTCTACATGAGAATCCAATTTCAAACCTGATATTAAATATGAATCCCAGTATTTGTTGAAAGTATAATGCATAACTCAATGTTAACTTGTTACATCAATTGATCATAAAATTCACATGTTAATACTCATGGGAGCACAGCCCGATCAGATCAAATTCTACTTCTCAAGCTTCCCGATGGAATTGAATCATTACGTGGCTCTGAAACTACCTCTTTGTTTGGGTCAATACAGTATGTAGAGAGATGGCGCGCGCGTCTCGTATCACTGTATACGAGGAACACCAGAGAGAGCGGCTAGGCTAACTAAACCGCTTTCGTTTTCCCCTTTCATTTCATTTTTTCCTTCTTCTCCTCTACTTTTTCAGTACATTTTTGCACTTTTTTCAACTGTCATTCTTATACTGTAATCTTTTCCATTTGACAAAAAAGAAATGTGATTTTTTCGTCCTATTCAAATTATGTTTAAGTCATTAATTCATATGCTTCGTAGACTCTTCAAATTATGACAGTTACGTCAGTCGAATCATCCCAATGTTCTATTTAATTCCATTGTTCTCATTTCTCTCACAAAAAGGAAATAACAATTTTCACCGTTAGATACAGTGGCTTATTGTGCCACGTAGACGGTATCAATCAAAGACCATCGTAACACGGTCAATTTCGTCCCCTACAAGTCATTGGTACGTCTCCTTCGTCTCCTTCAAGTTTGTGTATATATACACATATGTATGTATGTACAACGTTTGATCGTTGAGTTGTTCACGAGTCTGCCCAGTCCATGCCAATCTTTCGTTATTTTTCCTCCTTTTCCTTTTTTCACAAAACCATTTCACTGACACTTTTTCGAGCCCCTAGTCTCGACATGATATGCCGTCACGAATGAGATTTTTCTTTTTACCTTCAGACTTACATATAAACTAGCGCTGTATTTCATTTGTAAAATATGATATTTCAAGTTTTACCATTTTAAACGTTGAAAATGAACATTTCAGAATTTGAAACTTTTTTTGAAAAAAAGAATTCAATGGAAATCTATTTTTTTTCAATCTTAATAAATTTATAATCAGTAGAATGATCAAGATGAACGTAAAAATTGAATTTACAAACTCAATTTCACAGCGAATAAAATTTGACATTAGTTGAAAATTCAATTTACTATTCAATCACTTCTTCGTGCATTCGTTGGAAGTTTCGATGTGTTGAAAATTTATTTTACACATCAAACTATTCTTGTTAAGTTAGAGGATGAATGCTATTAGATTTCAAGTAGAGAGAAGTAATAACATTGAGTGAATATGAAAATTCCATTATATTCATCGAATTGAAAATTAATGATGACGTTGAATTGAACGTTGATGTTCTTGGCGTGGAAGAGTGTGGAATATTTAAAATATCAACATTGACAACTGGCAGTGTGAAGCAGAAAAAAAATATCAAAATTATCAGTCATTCTAAAAAAAGTTCAATCAGTCCATTGGGAAAAATCTGATATTTATTATGCAACAGTCATTCTTCACTAATAAAATGGATTACAATGTACAGGAATAAGTTGTCATTTCAAAATTATTATATGGAATAACATGATTTATAGACATTGAGCCCTCCATGTCACCAGTCAAAGAAAGGTGAAATAACGAGGAAAAGGTTAAGTCGTTGCTGCTTAACGCAATATCGTGGATATCCTTTTTAATATTGTAGGAAATGAATGAGGAGTAGATGTGCAGAATAGCGCCCAGAAAATTCAAATAATTATCAAAGTCAAATCTTCGTGAAAAAATATGGAATGCGCAAGCGAGGTTTGAACTCACAACCATCTGACTACATGTCAGGTGCTCTGCCAATTGAGCTATTGCGAGTTCCTCTACTTTCCCTCAAATTTCTGACCAAGATGTATGACATCATTTTCGCCACTTCCCTTCCTTAGGTAATTTAAACTAATTTTAAATTAATTTTTTATTGTGGTCTCTATTATACACATTTACCGAATAAGGGATATTGAATGAGATAGATATGTTTCAACCCGAGATGAAAAATGAGAGTCTCCCAAACGTGAAAGAGACTCATCTCTGTGGCGGAGACGAGTCTCTATTCGCGCCACCAGAGAGACTTTTCAGAGACTCCTCCGCGAGAGCCTCTGCGTCTCTACTTGAGAGACGCTCAGTGAATTTCCGCACCCAATCTATATTTAATTGCATAATTCACTCATTAATGCAATTAATATATTGTTTAGAGCGGAAATTATATCTATGATTTTCAGTTTCTGAAGCAGAACACGTCAAAAAAAAAAAAAAGTGAATCGGTCACACCGTTCCCGAGATGTTAATGTTTTTTTTTCCCGTAGGCGGGATTCGAACCCAGAGTCCTGTGATGCTCTGCTTCTCTTGATGTTGATTTAGACGTCACGGCTATTCTGAAACACTTGAAAGTGTTACTCCCTATTCTGGTTTTTAACCGTTCTTTCATTCACAATAATTTATTGTGAATAAATTGCATTTGTAATCGATGCAATTGAATTTTTCAATGAATAGTAACCTGAATCTGATATAGAAATGGAGAATAATCGACAAAATAATTTTTTAATATTGAAAATTGGAAACATAATAAAACGAATGAAAAAGTAAAAAATAAATGAATAATTAGGGGAGACCGGGGCAAAATGGGGTACTTTAAAGCACGTAACCCCGGACCCCATTTTGCTCCGGTCCCCCCTATACACCCGATATTTTTATTAATGAATAAATTCATGAATTTTTCACATAAAAGAATATTTTTTTGATTTAAAGCATAATTTTTTTTGAACGCCATGTCTTCTGAATCTCAATCAACTGGACGAAATTGTTAATAAAAAATGAATTCCATTGAATATTTACAATTAAAAATTATAAATGTTAATGAAAAAACTTATAAAATTTTTCAATTCGATGAAAAAATTCTAAGTCCAAGTCTCTGAGGCAGAGACGTGGAGTATTTGGAAGTCTCTCTACTGAAATATCAGCGGTGAGAGACTTTGAGAGACTTGCGTTTCCGCTCAATGTACTGCATCAAAAACTCAACGAATCTCCCGAAGACGCATCGAGTCTCCAAGAGACGCTGGAGAGTCTCCTGGAGACTCAATCGTCTCTGCGAGACTCTAAAATTTCATCTCGGGAATCTTCACTGAGCGCTTTATTCAAAATATCTTCGTCGATGAAAGGTTGAAGAAAGATGAAACCAATAGATATTTGAAGCTTTCTCATCACGAGACATTGATCAAGACTATTAGCGCCCCGATAGTATTCAAACATTTGGGTGAAAACAACCTATATGGCTGATTCAATCTGTAGACTACATTTATACCATTATTGCCCGCAGAAGGAGAATGGATATTGGGCCAAGGTGACGTTTCTATACAGGTTTATGATAGCCTTCCATAATCAGCCCTGGCTTGATTTAAACTCGCTGCTTCATATTGTCTGAGTAGAAGTGCCCAGAAAGAAACGCTTATCGGATTTCCCCACTTTTAGATATTGCTCAGAATTCCATTCCGGTCCAAATCCATTTGTATTCCTGTCCAGAAATTTCTCCTTTATGCTAAAGCTGATGTTTTGAAATGATCAGAATGAATTACTTCTGAAAGATCTCAGGTGTTTCGACTCTTCTACCTCGCTCTCACGAGTCATCAAATGAAGAAGAAAAATCATTGTAGAACCAAAACGCGATGATTGGTCCATTCACTTTTGGTGTGAAGGGACCAATCGGACCAAAATTCCACCAATGGGGGTGACACTTCCAACAAAGTTGTCAGGACTCAAAAGGATTCTTGCATTTCGAGAACTTTGCAATTCTTCATTGGCTCCTAAACGTTGATTCTCCTGTGGGTCAATCAGAATCACGTTTCAAAGCAATTCCGAATGTACACTTTTGTATATCTTAACATTTTGCGCACTGAACTGTGCATAGGAGAATACTCCACGGAGCAATAAACTGCGCAGAGGGGAATGCTCCACGTAAGAGGAAGAATGCAGATGTAATGTGAACTTCAACGAGAGGTCCTGAACAAACGTGTGATCTCATGTGGAAGTTCACTGTAATGTAGTCCCAGACTCTTCATCTAGATAGGAACGTCTTAGAATAAATAATAAACATTTATGTGAGTCAAATACTATAGACGAATCCACGGTGAAAAGGACTAGTGAAGCCAAATAAACCATTATTTATTTTTCAAAGTGATGGTCTTTATGAAAAAACAGGCCTCTAGTTTGAGAAAAACTTTACTTCATTTTGCCCGCAGATTCGTTCCACCCTGATCTTTGCTACTCAGATTAATAGGGACTAAAACTTCGTGCTTTTTCGAATTTTCAGTGAACCAGAATATGCGTGCACTGGAGCACGATAGTTTGCAGGAAATATACCTATATTATAATTTGGAATATTCGAAAATTGTAAAATAATTTCCGGTATTTTGTTCTCGATACTCCTCATGAGAATAGTGGTGACATTTCAGAAATAGGAGGCAGAACAACCTGCTCGAGCAAGAATTTCGTTTCTACATTATTTTTTCAAATAGAATTGATAAAATAACTCATCATTTTAACCATGTCGATTTTGGAAAAAGTTGAATTGCATTACATATTTGACCTCCTTTTGTTTCAAGCCCCTCGAAAACGTGGCAACGCTGAATATTCTGCTGCATAAGCAGTATGCTCGACTGCTCTGAATGTTATGGTATTCCCTTGACTTTTCGAATCAGTGACTGGAAAGCGACGTTGCCATGTATTGGGATCGAGGGAACTTTGAAAATTCAATATTGCTACGCAATTGACCAACGCTTAATTAAACTTAATTTCCAGTCTTATTTGTTCGGGAACATATCACTTTTTCTGTCAAAATACACATCTGCAACTTCAATGATTTAATTGAAATATGCTTTCATAAGTAGGAAAATGGCCTATCAGAGTGTATTTTCTATCAGAATGTGGATTTAGATAGTTCTTATGGATATTCCATGTAAATTTTACTTTTTCCAAAAATGTTCTCAAAACCCCGGGGTGCAATGAACTGTTAACGGAAATTTTGATAATGTACAATAAATTCTAAGAAGATTGAAGGAACAATGATCAAGTATGACTGACTTTTCAACCAATTAGTAATTTGGGAGGAAAAAAGTAGACCGGACAAAATAGCCCACGGAAAAAATAGACATGCAAAGAATAGACATGGAAAAAATAGGCATACAAAGGATAGATACGGTAAGAATAGTGTGTGAAAAAATCGACACGTAAAAAATAAATTACGTAAAAAATTTGGTAGTGTGCGTTTTCATACCACGTGGTTTAACTGCACCCTCACCCACGCCCACACACATTAAACATGCTAGACAGGCGCCTTCATCCCACGCCGTATAAATGATGATGTATTTGTCGTGTCTATTTTTTCCGAGCCCTATATTTCTCTAGTTTATTTTTTTCCTTGTCTATTTTTTCCATGGATTTTTCCCGAGATGCAGCAATTTTGATCCATAGCTCATTCGAGCTGAATAAGGTTAGCCTGACTGCATTGTCATACTTTACCTTGGATACCTCAGCTGGTCCAAGTCTACGTTGTAACGCTTTATTAGGTTGGGACCTTACTTGAACCGCCAATACAAAACCGGATAAGGTATTTCAAACCAGGGCCGAATCAGAAATTCAATACATGACCCAAATGATTATGAACATTGATTGATGAACTCAATTACAAAATAAAATATTTTCCATTTATTCTTACGCCGTTTATAGTTTGCAATTAACCATGAGATGATCTTTTCCACTGAAAAACGAAATTTTAAATTAGAGAATTAATTGCATCTAGGTGAATTCGATTGTAGAATCTTTTGTCCTCTAAATTAATAGGCTAACGACTTTATTCAATGTTCTTTTATTCATTGATAATTTATCTACAATATTTACATTATTTATATGGAAAGAATGAACTTAGGAGGAGAAAAATACGTTGAATATTGGTTTATATTGTTATGTGATATTCGCCATACATGTACTAGGTGGCGAATGAATGCGGATATTGCTGGATGATCATTCGTCTTATAAATCGGACTTGATAATTCAGCATGACTCAAGGCCATCTCACTGTACTTTGAAATTTTTTTATTATTCACTGAGAGTTCTCGATATTCGCGTATTTTACGCCCTTCATCTTTGTTCGTTCACTAGCCCAAATTTTCAGCTAACATTGGTTAGCTTGGCACCAACGCTGGCGCATCTCCAACTATACAGCACATCCCTGTATGGATTTAGTCTCTTTGTAATTTTGCATTTCATTGTCCATAAACATTATCATAAACAAAATACAAAGAAATATACCCAAGTCGAAAATGCATTTTCAGTTCTTTTATGTGCAAATTGATTTATTACATTTACCTCACTTCCTTCCTCTAACGACCATAGTACAAGGTACACACTCATCCAACAATAATGCACTCCCAAAGTTTCACAATAATCAAACTTTTCAAGCCAACATTTCGTATTCATCCTGAGTTTTACTATCCTTAGGGAGATGTACCTCCAACACGATTGTATATAGTCATGAAAAGTGTGGAGTGAAATCTGAGATATAATATAAGGCTCTAAGCATTTAAGGGACTCCCTTGAAAATCAATTCAATCTGGGAAATCCCATTTGCAAATGGAGTCCTATTGTTAAGTGTCGAATCTTGTGGAACTTATCATGGGTGGAACCAAAGTCTAAATTTGCAGCAGAAGCAAGGATTCAAATTCATATTATTGGTACTACATTACAGTGTTCTGTACCTTCCAACTACCCCTTACTGCCCTGTCTCCTACTCCCTTCTGACTCCTCAGATCGACTTTGTATTACTGTACCGCATTTCTCATGGACCTGGAGGAACCATGGAAAACCCTGATCGGCATAGACAGTGAATAATGCAGAATCTGTCTGTCACAATGCCGAGAAAGGCACACTAATTCCCTTGCACGTGTACCGCCCGCTCAGTTTTGCGCTTCAAATTCACAAGTGGATAAGCGTTTACCCATTCAAGTAGTTACCAAATACTCGATTGCCCAACTCGGTGGATCTGCCATACCCACACGCAGAACGATCAGCCGAACTGTAGGTGAGGAGAAGTATAGAATTTCGTTTTTATGGAACTAGGTTGTGACGCACGCACCCCGCGAATTAGGCATTTTATCTAATCAGTATTTATGCATGTTTTCATGCGACATCATGTTTCAAAACTAAACAAGCAGGCGCTTTACCCTATGGGCATTTTCTGTAAATTTCACCCCTCGTTATTCACTCTATGATGTCTTTACTATTGAAGAATTCATTACGAAAAACATTTAATATTATTCCAATGCAATTGGCATAAAGCTTCCGAATGGATTTTCAACTATTTATTTTTCATTAATTTGAAAATCAAAATTGAGCAATAATTTTGATATTGAAAAACCTCGAACCCCGAGCTTGTAGTCGAACTCAGAACCCTCCAGTGATGCGTCAGATACTCTTCTAAGTGAGATAGCGTGGGCTCCCATAACTTATTCCTCAAACTAATAACACCACCGTCTATTATACTCTCAGTTAAATAAATTGATATAAATTTTACAGTTAAAATTCCAAAATCCATACCGTGAGTCTAACTTGCGACCCTCCAGTAATACTTCTGGTTACTAAATGTAATCAAAGTCAACACTACACTGAATGCTTTTTTTTGAAAATCAATATATAAATTTATTTCGATTTATTAAGTATTATAAAACAAATACAAAGTTCATTAGCCAATTGATAATATATGTTATTTACATTTCCTGGCTGACGACTTCTTTTTGCTTTTGTTTTGATACATTCGATGTGTTCTTCCATATCTTGCCTGGCATAGCTACGAATCCACGTCAATGAAAGATTGATTCATTTTTCCACATTATATTTAATCCTAAATTACTAGTAATTCATTTTGTGTTGGACTCTTATTCGCACGCTGTTCCTTGACAATTGCACTTAGTTGATCCCATTGAATGTAACTTTGTTGTTGATACTTTGTGTCATTATTCCCATATTTCATGATTACATGATTAAGCTTTATCATCAAATTATCTCACTCATTTTTTTCACTTGTGTATTATCTCGCACTCATAAGATATACAAACACACGAAATTTGAAGTCTCTAACTCAAATATTTTTTAATTTATCGCGATAACTGTGATTTTTCAAAAATCACAGTAAAAAAATATAATAATAAAAGTAAAAATGGGAGCACTGGTCACCCTTGGGGTTTAATGTGCGCCCTATCCGTGCGCATCTCCTCGCGGAGGATAGACGCTGTAAATTGATTTTTCGCTGAGAAAACTCGAAAAAACGATTTTCTGATGATTCACTTTTTCTCGAGAACTATTAAACCGATTTAGCTAAAATTCAATAGCAAAGCTGGCACTCATAAGATGTATAAACACATAAAATTTGAAGTCTCTAGCTCAAATATTTTTTAAGTTATCGCAATAACAGCGATTTTTCAAAAATCATAGTAAAAAAAATATTTAAAAAAAACTAAAGATCGGAGCCCTGGTCACCCTTGGGGTTTAATGGGCGCCTCATCAGCGCGCATCTCCTCGCGGAGGATAGACGCTGTAAATTGATTTTTCGCTGAAAAAACTCGAAAAAACGATTTTTTGACAATTCGCTTTTTCTCGAGAACAATTGAACCGATTTAGCTGAAATTTCGCAGAGAGCATTGCGCTCGCGTAGTGAATATTCCCTCACAATTTCATATCGATACATGCAGCGGTTTCCGCATAAAGTGATGAAACGTGTCATCACACACATACACACAGACATGCAAAAAAACATCTCTTTCCGACATTTTAGATCATTTGGAGTCATAATCCGATGAAATCTCAAATTCGAAAAAAATGACGATTACAATGCTTCCATTCGGAAGCAAAAAGGAATTTGGTCTTCTCTTGAATTATGAATGATTTTTTCTATTGATGAGAAGAAATGTTATACACTGAGAGAAAAATCCGATCAGTGGAGCTATGAAAATTTAGTAGAAAAGGACCTTGACTATAAATTGAGTAACAGCAACTATTTCAGATATAGCTAGTTCCAGTGAACAATATATAGTGTTTTTGACGAATATTATTGCAATCAGAGCATTATATTGATAGTTACCTACCATTGGACATTGTGTTCTATACTTTATGGTAAACATGACAATACAGTATATAGTCACATTCCGAGTCGAAATTTTTATGAGGTTTCAACTTCTGTTTCAATCTACAAAAATTGTAGATTGAACGAAAGCCAAAAGAAGTTAAACGGCATAGAGCCAGCGTGTTTTTTCAACTTACTTAGAACTCACGAAAAAAAAAAGAATTTGGTCTAGTCTCGAGATAGTCCAATCGGTCACCCATCTAAGTACTGACCAGATTCAATGCTGCTTAGCTTTGGTGACCGCCTGGAGATTTCACGTTGTCTGCTGCTAATCTGAAACATATGACTGTTTTGATTCCGATTGCGCCTTTTAGGCTCTTTGAAAAAAAAAAAGAAAAATAATAATGAATATAATCAACAATAAATGCAAAATGATAATAAATTAGTTCAATCGATTTTTTTTTACTTTTGAGAATTCTTTTTTTTTTTGAAAAATTTACCTTTTCAACATATCTCCGGCTCTAGTGGTGATATCGTGAAATTTTTTAAAAGAGATAAAAGATGAGATCATTTGCGATAAATTTGCGGAATTTTCAATTGAAAAATTATCGTTTTTTTCATATTTATGGGGACTCGAATGAAAATCCGGGTAAAATCATTTCATTTCACTTCGAGATATTAGCTAAAAATAATAAAAAATGAGGAAAAGGAATAGACAATTCAAGATGGCCTATGAACTCGTATGTATTAGATACCATATGGAGTAAGTCATTCGAACCATATGGAATAAAAATATAGATATCGACACGATCACACGACGTATAGTCATTTTCAAGATGACTATATTTTATAGCATTCTGCACACTCATTGTTATGTTGAACGTGCTAATGGGATATAGTTATTTAGGAAAGCATAGATTAAAGACCATTGCTGTGATCACTATACACATATAGTTGATTTTGACCTTCACTAATATGGTTTTTGTCATACCAGTATATAGGATTTCTCTCAGTGTATATCATGCACGATATTTTAATATGAAAAATTCTTTTTTTGTTCATCTAGGGCTGGATAATTAAACCTCAAATGTGCTACGAGAGGGTAGCTTTGAGCGTTTTTGCCGACAGATATTTTGTATTTTTAATATACCGCGCAACTCGTCAACCACTAAAATTTAGGAGTTACGGGATTGCAATATATTCGATATTAATTAATGCTGCACGATAAAATGTCGCAATTTTTTTTTTTTAGAAAGGGTAATTCTGGAAAGGTCCTTCTCGAATTTTTCGAAGCATCTCTTGAATTTATCAAATATCTTGAATAAACCATTCATTCGACTCTGAAAATTTCCTTCTAATATAGCGATTGTTCACTCGGAATAATATTCAATATTGTATTCATATTGCTATTCGTTCGATACTCTTATTCCTTAGGTAATGTCGATGAAGAGATAAAAGGATTTTCGATATTGTTACAAGAATAATGAATGAAGAATACGTCTTTTTTGTATATTCATAATAGAAATTGCATTTAGTTATGGAAATTTGCTAAACAAGTGAGATCTATATAACTAGAGGAAAACTCCTGTGTTTTGCTTCCGCATGGAAGCTTTGTAGACGGGATTTCTTTCGATTTCGAGATTTCATCGGAATATGACTCAGAATGTTCCAAGACGCCGAGAAATTACATTTTTTTTAAATGTCTGTATGTATGTGTGTTCGTGTGTGTGTGTGTGACAGAAATCAGCTAATTGCTCCGGAACGGTAATACTTGGTGACCTGAAAATTCAACAGTATTTTCCCTTTCTATACAAATTACTGTCAGTGAAATTTGAGCAAAATTGGTTGAGTACTCTTCGAGAAAAAACAAATTTTCGAAGAATCATTTTTTCGATTTTTCTCCACGAAAAATTGATTTACAGCCCCCACTTTGAGTGATGAAATCCATCTCATTTGAACTCACAATTTCCACTCGGGGTAATTTTGGCTGCGATTTTTCATTTGAGATAATTCCAATTACAGTGTTTTTTATTTAGAATTTTGTCGCCATGATAGCTCAAAAAATATTTGAGTTAGAGACTTCAAATTTCATGAGTTTGTGCATCTAATGAACGAAAAGTTTCGTATTGAAATTGGGCGAAATCGCTCCAGTAGTTTCTGAGATATTAGCGGGAAACCATTTTATGAAAAGAGGTTATATTTTCAACAAAACTATCCAAGCAATTACATTCAAATTTAAATTGAAAGATTCGTCTCAATGAGCCCCACAAATGGTGAGATTTCAGATTTTCCAGAAGAAGTCTCTTATAAAAGTGTTCCATGAATTAGTTTTTTCGAAAATCACGGTTTTCTTCCGCTCTACCCTAGGAACACTACTATTTTTTATTTTACCATTCGAAAGTGGACAATTTCCTTTACAGAATGAGCCCATTTTCATTCTGATGACAATCAGGAAAAATAGAAATCCTATTTGAAACCTGAATTTCAATTTTCAAGTTCTATCGTAGGATCTCAGTTGTCATCTAATATTGAATTTTTATGCATCATAGGACATTATTGCAATTCAGTTAATTACTTTGAGATTCGAGTTCCAAGCTGACTTGAAGTGCCGCAGATGGAATCTTGAACAGATTGATACGACTAGCGTAATATTTGTTGTGAAAATAATGTTATTTTTTTAGCAATGGAAAAGATAAATAGTGATTTGATTCATTATGGGTAAAATTCCATTCGGAAGAATTTTGTCAATCGAATTGGCAAAATATTAAATGTCGCACAAGGAGTGAGGTTTGTAAATGACGCACAGAGAGTGGAAGTTCTGCTTGTTTTTTAAATTTTATTTTACTGTAAGAAAAATATTGAACAAAAGAAGAACAGAAGTCGAGATTCGTTACTTTTAAGCCCGAATACCTTCCCTCCAGAATTATCAAGTTGAATCGAGATCAGTACTGAAGAGGTGAAATAGGATATCTATTTCCACCGCTACTCATTTTTTAAGAATATTTCGGAAATGAAGCGAGATAGCGTCATTTCTTCTAGAACCTTGTTTGCGGAAAATTAAAAAAGTTACTAGAAAAGTATCTTGAACGAGTTCGCTATCTCGTTCAATTCCCAGAATATTCTCTAGAAATGCGTAGCTACCAACAGGAAAAGTAGACTTATCCTGTTACCTCTGCACTACTGAAATGATATCTGCGCCAGACAAAACGCGATGATATTGGGAATGAACGGGAAGAGAATCCTCTATCTCAATGAGGGTCAGAATTATCAACAAAAATGACGCATCAGGTATTTTAAAACCGGTGGACCCGTATATCATGTGCGTTGATGGATGTATTCATCAGAGGTCAAAAGCCATTGAAATAGAATAACAAATGATGAACTGTGCTCAAATTGAACAGAATCAGTTCCATCGATACCCGATAAAATATGAATGCTCATTATTCAAAGATTTGCATATTTTCCATTCCTTGAATTGCGCAATAATAGGATTCATCAATTTTGCGCTTCAGTGCACCATTTCTGTACATTAAGATTTCATTAGAGCATTGATGTGATATGAAGCTGAGAGAAAATTTGTAGAAAATTCATCCTTAACAGGGCAGGAATGATTCATTCATTGTCACTGGATTGAATTTTCTTTTTCATGATGAAATTTTTTTTGAGATTTGCATCTAGGGACAGTAAAATTGGCTATCAAATTTATGAAAATTTCTACTGAATCGTTTTTTTCGAAGTCTACGTGATCCACTCCCGATAATAGTTTACAAATATAAAATTCATGATGTGTCGATGATATCTTCGGTTCGGGACATAAACTTTATGTCCAAGAATCGTAGGTAAATATGCACATTAGGGGCCTTCGCTTATTATTCATACCTGAATTTATTTGCTGATATTTCCCTCAATTTAAATTCAATTCTTCCATTGTGTGTGCGGAGTTTTCTCGACGACTAGTGTTTACCTCGTCTTTCGGAATTTCGAATCTACTGGATAAACATGTGAAAAAGGAATTACGTAAGTGGATGAAAAATTTTTTAAGGATGATGGAGTTCTGATCACATATCTCAAGAATAGAAACATTCTGATGTCAACCAGTCATTGTTTATGCTTACTTAAGCCGCTCATGTCATTTATTACCTCCTGGGTTCAACTTTGTAGTGCGCTTACGTAATGTATTTTTTGATAAATTTCAGCCGTAATGAGAACGGCGAACTTTCAATTGAGCGTTTCATTTTAATTTTATTTCACAGGACGCTCTTATGCACATCCATTCTTCCCGAGCGATATTCCGTGACATCTCATGGTCAACGGTTTTTGTTGAAGGACATACGATTCCTAGTAATAAAAATGATCAAAGAAACTTGATTTTTTCCACTGCTTCCAATTTAAATTATTTGAGATCTAGTAATGTTATATATGCTGATGGTACGTTCAAAACCGTACCATCCCTTTTTTATCAGATGTTTAGTTTCTATGGAAGTGTTAATGTTAAAGTCCTGCCATTGGTTTTCGTACTTTGTACTGGGAAAAGTAATCGGGTTTATAATCGTATTTTGCGTGAATTGAAGGAATTGGAGCCACGACTCAATCCAGAAGCAGTAATGGCAGATTTTGAAATGGCCTTCATGAAAGCTGCTGGTCGTGCATTTAATATTGAGGTTAAGGGCTGCTTCTTTCATTGCTCTCAATATATTTGGAGGAAAATTCAAAGCACTGGTCTGCAGGAGAATTATTCTTCTGATGCTCCTTATGCACTGAATCTCCGTATGTTGTGCGCTATCGCTTTTGTACCGGTTGAGGATGTAGTTGCAGCATATAATTCATTGATTCAATATGAATTTTTTATTCAACATGAAGAGGGATTTGCTGAATTACTGAGTTATTTTGAACGTACTTAAGTGGGACGGTTAATCGTCGTATGCAACGTACCGGTTCATTATATACTCTAACAGTTTGGAATCACTATGCCACTACCTTAAGTCGAGGGGATCGTACAAATAACAAATTGGAGGGGTGGCATCATGGTTTCAATAATCGTGCTGCAGCTGCTCATGTATCTATTTGGAGATTTATCCAGCTTCTCATTGATGAGCAAGTATTGACTGAAGTTGAGATTCAGCAATTAGTAGCAGGGAATCAGGTTGATCAACGTCGTCGGAGGTACAGAGATCATGATGCAAATATTTTCAGGATCGTTTCTACTTATGATGTAAACAGTGATGTTTTAATTTATTTGAGAGGTATTGCGTCCAATTTAAGTTTGTAAATTATTCAATTTTTGTTGATGATACTGGAAGTATTTTTCTCTGCTGTGATGCTCTCATTTGTTTCAATGAACATGTTTAATTGAGCTATTTTTCTGATACTTTTGTACGGAGATTTTTCGTATTAGAAAATACTGATTGAGATTTTTCTGTCATGAGATATATTTTTGTAAAAAGATATTTTTGTACTGAGATTTTTTGAATGAGATAATAATTATTGAGATATTTTTGTCATGAGATGTTTTTTGTTGAGATCTTTTTGTCCGAGTTTTTTTTGGTGAGATGTTTTTGCAGAGATGAAACTGTCATGAACCCATTGAATCGTACCAGATGCGTTCGATTCTTTTTCTTGACGATGTTACATCATTGCTGCTAATCCATGTGTCCAAGGGATATGCGTTTATGTAACTGGTGTTTCCTCGTTATCGGTCTGCGGAGGTGTCTTCTCATTCGTTGAAAATCATGTTTCTTTTACCACATAATAAATTATGAATTAAATGTGTAGAATAGCGCCCATAAAATTTAAATAATAATCGAAGTCAAATCCCGGAAAAAAATATGGAATGCGCAATTGAGGTTTGAACTCACAACCATCTGATTACATGTCAGGTGCTCTACCAATTGAACTATTGCGAGTTCCTATACTTTCCTTCGAATTTTTGACCAAGGTATATTACATCATTTTCGTCACCTCCCTTCGTGAGGCAATTTAAATTACTCTAATTTTCAATTTTATTGTGGGCTCTATTATACACATTTACCAATTATTATTGATAAAAAAAAACATTTGATAAGAAAATTCTACATTTGAGATCTAATAATTAATTCCTGTAAAGGCCGAGGTGCCAGTTCAGAGCTGTATAGAATTTTGGGCTTCATGAGAGCAAATTGTAATCTCCGAACAATTATGCATAATCCTAGCAGTGGACTTAACGTTGAATAGAAGAAGAAAAAAAAATCCCTTCCATAAAATTGAGAGATTACATCTTTACAGTGGCTTTTCTGGTTCATCTGCCTCATTATACTTTTAGAAACTTTGAGTACAAAAGCTGGCAAGAGGAGAGATGAAATGATTTCATAATTACTAGGTCTGGATACAGACACTTGGAAGTGGACATATTATAGTTACATTCAACAATCGTAACACAAACTTCCATAATTTGAAAGCAGAGTCTGCAGAGTGAGAGATTCTGCAGGCTGAGTGGTTGAATAGGAGAGAATAGATAGATGTGTAAAAGGTGAAATTGGTGTACTTCTCATACCAATTTCCAGGTGCTACTTCACACAATAGGTGTGTAAAAAGAACTGAAGGAATAGTGCTCTTTTTCTTTCAAGCAACTGACACTAATGTGTTTCCAGTAGCCAAGTGAAGGAGGCACTTGGAGAGGCTGGTGGTCGGATAGGAGCCACCAATCCTGTCACTCACATCCGTCAATAGATAGTGAACCACAAAAGCAATTGAAACATTCCAGCTTTCTTCCCATTTACACAATATATACCATCTTAAAAAGCTTGACGGCTATTCCTTTATCAGTATGGCTCTAAAAAGATTCACTTGAGTGTCGTGGAAATGATTGCCCAGGAAAAAATGTTCAGATCTGATCAGATCAAATTAGATCTGAGCAGATCTAATTAGATCTGAGTTCCTTAGATCTGATCAGATCTGAGAATTGGCACGCTCTGATCAGATCTAATTAGATCAAATTAGATCTGAGTACCTCAGATCTGATCAGATCCAATTGGATCTGCAAAAAATCCGGAATGAAAATTTTTAATTTTTAGAGAAAATGAAAAATGAATAAAAATCTGAATTCTTCACTAAACAAATGAATTAAAATTGGAATTTTTAGAGAAAAAAAAATCGAAAAAAAGATGCGCTTCAGCGGGATCGAACCCTGAACCCTAGCATTATTTGGCTATCACTCTAACCATTCAGCTATCACACGATTCCTTGATATCATTTGAAATTTAAATCGTGATAATTGAAGCAAATCAGAAATATTAGAGGAAATAACTCCGGAGAAAAGTCGGGACTGCCCAAATGGAATGCAGAATCATCCACAAAAATAAATATAAAGTTCTATGATAATGAAATGAGCACAGATCTGACACATTGTGGATTTTCTTAAACAGATAAATTTTCATTTAATAAACATTTCGAAAAAGTCGTATTTATAGTTCTATAAATTTCCCACATGTGCACATTTTTCATTTTTTTAAATAATGTATCTGTTGAAGAAATTCAAAAAAACTAGGCATTGTCAAATGTCTGCTATCTTCAGTTTTATTGAATTCTACCTTATAAAGTTTTTATCCATCGCCTGATGCATCATAATGTGAATTGGATTGAATTTGATCATATCTGACTAGATCTGATTGGATCTAACTAGATCTGATTAGATCTGACTAGATCTGATCAGATCTGGTTAGATCTAACTAGATCTGATGAACCGATATAAATGGACTTGATTAGATCTAGTTAGATCTAATCAGATCTAAACAGATCTGATCAGGTATTGATCTGATTAGATTTGATCAGATGTAGTTAGATCTGATCAGATCTAGTTAGATCTAATGAGATTTGTTCATATCAAATTTCTCAATTTAATCAGATCTAATCAGATCAAATTAGATCTAATCAGATCTAATTTGATCTGATCAGATCTAAACATTTTTTCCCGGGTGGTTTTCATCATCAAGCATGAATTAATTCGGAGCAAGGAATAAAGCTTCCGTTCCCAGTGTATGATATGAGGTTGTTATCTAAGAAATGTCCTATTTGTCGGTTTTCAGCTGATCATTTCAAAACGTTATTTTAACAGGATATAGAATGTTGAAAGCTATAGTCCGATTACCGGAAGGTTACTTCATTTAACTTAGGTTGAATCCAGTTCAGATACGGCTTGGACCTCTCGGAAAAGTAATAATCCTTTCAAAAATCGTACTAGGGTAACACGACCAGTGAATGACCGAACTGTTGTAGTGAGGGATGTTCCTACTGATGAAAAATAGTAATTAATTTTTAAACTCAGTTTGATTAATATAATGGTATTCAGAAATCATTCTTCTTCCAGTCTTCATCGTGCTATCTCCTCAATTTCATTACAGTTTTTTGTAAACTAATAAAAAATAGAGTAGAGTACCAAGACCCAGTGAATGACCGCTCCTGCCCATTGAATGACTGGGAGTGGTCCAGTAAATGACCGATGTATTAACTTACTGCTTAAAGGATGCAAATTAATTTCTACATTTTTTTTTTCATCTGAACGAGAAGATTATTAACTCTACTTCGTGAAAAAAAACTATATTTTATTATTCAGTTGAAAATGGATTATTTTCCTTCAACGAATTTTTGCCATCACAGTATTCAAGTATTAAGATATATATCTTAATTTTCTGAAACAGATTATTTTTAGATGTATAAAAATATTCTTGAACTCTATTAACATAAAATCCTCAATTATAACAATTTGCACTGAGAGAAAAAAAATTTTTCTAGGAATATTATATAGTTCATGTCAATCGGGAAATGGTTTGCCAGTGGATTTTTTCCGTTTAATAAATATTTTTTTCCCTCAGTGTGGAATTATATTGTGCCTAGTTAATGATCAAATTATGCAGACAGATCCGTAGAAAATTTAAACAATTAACAAACTTCAATATGTAATATTATTTTTATTATCTATGACTTCTACATTGTTATCACCAGTTCGTTATTTAGCTAAAGCATGTCAGTCTAAAAAAAAAACTCTGTTATAAATGAGGCTTTCCACGCTATTTCACTCATTTTTCCATCTTTTTTCCTCGATTTCGTTCATTTTTGGATATATTATTGGAATAGCTTGTGAAAGTCATTTTCCATGGGAACAAAGAAAATTTTTTTTTTTTTTTTAATATGACCATTAAAAATTTTGAAAAATCGGTAAAGACGCCCATTTCCACAAGACGGTGAAGATTCCCAGCAAATAAATTTTCGTTGTAATTATACGCTCTTCAGCAATAAGAAAGTACTCTTGCATTTCCTTCATAAAACTGATATTGAACGAGATAGGAGCATTCAAAGCTGGAGTCAAATGGGCAACTTCACCGTTTTTTCAGAAATAAGTGAAATAGCGTAGAATGCCTCATATTTATTAATTAAGTTATCTCCAACATTTTAGTTCAACGATCAAGCTTCTGACTTTATAAATTGAATATACTCCATATTAGTGATGCAAGATAGCTCTTTTGACATATTAGAAGCTCCTTCTGCTTGCAAATCTCCTATAATTCCTCAGACAGTCATTCAGTGGTACTGACGAATCTCTGACTTACCAATGAATGACTGGTCGGTCATTCACAGGCTCAATAGAGTAATAACGTATACCAGTGAATGACTGGCATAAAATCAAGAAAAACTAATTATTATGTTCAATTTCATGTACAGAAAGTCAATTTTAATGATTATTAACTCATAACAATGATGAGTAATTTTTGGTTCCATATCAAAATCAACTATTACTGTAAAAATACATAGTTTCCCGAATTCCTTGTTATCACGGATTTTAGGTCAAAATGAGTGTTTTCCTATTAATCTCAGGAGGGCCTGTATAATTTCAATTTATGTAAATAATAATTCTAGGAATTTCTTCGATTTTTTGTTATTAAATGATGATGAATACATGTAAGATTGCATATACAAGTGAATAACAAGTTTAAATTCAATTATCAAATTACTATAATGATTATTCTGTCCATCGGTCATTCACTGGTGAGTGGTCACGGACTGGACCGTTTACCCTATAGTCTGTACAGTAGAAACCGGCTCATTGTATGTTCCTTAGATATCGAAACTTCCAGATTTCCATATCGCTATCTACAGCCTCCTTGCCACTTGGTAAGCTCTGAATTAAATTTCTCAATCATACGTGCACTAGAATATCTTTATTTCCCCATTAAATTGGTATCAATATCCATTCAATACAGTAAAACTTGTTACAATTGGTATTATTAATGGTATTATCATTCTTGCTTTCGAAGAGAAGTAATGTAATCGACACATTTTTCAATTCAGAATTTTCATTGGAATGTTCCAAAACATGGAGAAAACATGTGTAAGTGAGTGTGTGTCTGAGTGTCACCGCATATATTCTTAAAAAATAGTTTTTCCGAGTTTTCTCTGCGAGCCATTAATTTACAGCGTCCGGTTTCAGCGATGAAATTCATCCCTTTGGACTGACAATTCCACTCGCAGTGAATTTCGCTCCGATTTTTCGTTCCATGATAAACTGGATCCAAATTTCATGAGTTTATATCTTCTATGAGTACAAAATCCCGTATTGAATTCGAGTAAAATCGGCTCAGAAGTTCGTGAGATATTAGCGTAGAAAAAATTTATGGAAAAGGGGCCATATCTTTAAAACCATCCAATCGATTGCATCCAAGTTTAGCTTGAAATATTCATTCCAATTAGCCAAATTACTGCTAGGATTTTCAGACCTTTCCAAAAAAGGATTCTCTATGAATATTGGAAGAATGAGTTTTTTTTTGGAAAGTCCGATTTTTTTCGAAGTTTTCCTGAGAGCACAAGTATTTTTTATTATATTATAGAAACTTGACAGTTTTTCCCAAGAAATGAGCCCATGGTGCACCTTCATTCCGATGTGATAAGAAGGAGAAAGAAAAATATTGTTTGAAACCTGAATTTCAATTTTCCGACAATTTTCCGTCAATCGTCAGAACTTAGTTTGCGCCTCATATTGAATTTTTCTCATTTTTCTCAATCATCAAATGACATTATTTGAATTGAAATGGTCGTACTTGGGCTGAGATTGCAAGTCCCAAGCTGCTCACCAAGCTGAGTTCAAATAGCGCAATACTCTGTGAATGAATAGATCTTCATTACAGTCTCGTCAAGGAAAATTTCATTCGAGAACTTTTTGCCGATTGTATTGGCAGAATATTAAATTTGAGAATAATAGTGGGAACTTTAAGTAATACACAAAGGGTGCCGGCTTCTCCCAGATGCGAATCCATCACATAATTTAGATTTGTTTGAAACTCTTCGTTCAAAAAAATTGATAATATCTTCATCATTCTTAACAGTGGAGATTTTTTTAATGGTTAAGTAGGATAGAGCAGGGCACTTTGAGGCAAATTTAACTAGAATGTATTTTCATATCCTGGCTTTCTCTATAAGAGGATATAAATTGAATGAATCAAACAAGATGAGATGAGCTATTTCGGGAAGCTTGGTGATAAACTGACATCAATCATTGAATTTTTTAGTACGTGACTCCAAGCGATTTCTTGATGGAGCAATATAAATTTATTAAAGTCTAAAAACCGCTTCCAATCGATAAAGAATCGAGAATTTGCAGTTCGGCACGGTCCTTAAGCAATGGAATCTATGGTACACAGTGGTCTTCAGAAGTTCCGTGCAGTGGACAGTATAATAAGATGTGAGCGTCTGATTCTAATTCAAGTCAATTGGATAGACCGCAAATAGTCTGTCCTCGTAGTCGACATTGTAGTCTATATTGTTTATTGGTAGTTTCCTAGAGTGTTTAGACATTCTGACTTGTGCTTTGAATCTGGAGAACGCTAAGGGGCATCTGTCAAGGTAGAAACAAAGGAAATTGCTCCAGCTTAACCATATAGTCTCAGTCTTCTGAGCAATAGAAATAATTATTCCTGTTTCGATCGTTCACTCGATGAGCAATTACGAAAAGAAAACTCTTTAACTTGCGAGGCCATGAAGTTTCAGTTCCATAACAAATTCTCGAAAGTAAGAACTGTATATTTGGATGCTGAGAGTTCTTCTCATGATGACGGAGACTGACGCAAAACGCACCTACATTACCAAATGGATCAGAAATTCTGCTCGGCGTAAAAACATTTCCGAAAATATATAGTACGGTGATAAGAGTTCCATCACTGGGTCATGAACTGTTTTCGCCATACCATTCAAGACCTGAACATTATCAGCACTGATATTCAGAGAACTACTACACGCTGAATTGACTCCTTGTGTAGTTATTAAGGGATTTGAGTACTGGAAAATATTTGGAAGGAGAATTGGTTGGAGGAAACTTGCGAACTTGGAGCCTAAGAATAGGTGACTACTTGATGTTCTTCACCCTACATTCTTTGTTACAGTAGACTCTCAAATAAGTTTCCCCGTCCATTCAAGACCTCTTGTCCAAAGTACCGTTCCCCACTCTTACGTAGAGCTGTCCCCTTTGCGTAGTTCATTGCACTGGGAGCACTCCTAAGCACGGTTCATTGCGCGAAATTTCGGAATATATCCAAACGTCCATTTGAAAGGCCGCACTTCCAACTCAATTGTTCATCGAATAACGTAGAATTTTAATGGAAGGATCTTGGGATCTTCAACGGAAGAGTAACTTCAATGGGCGGAGCTTGTTTAAGAGTTTACTGCATTGAAGTTTTGAGACAATTCTCATAATGTTGCTTACTGACTAACACTTAAAAGTAGATGAACATCTATATAGAAGTAAATGGATCTGATTGGTTCATGAAAACTAGTGAGGACCAATCTTGGGATTGGTAAGAATTTCGATACTGGGAAAACTCGCGAGCGGATTCGTTCAGAGCACCCAATGTCTCAGGTAGAGTGCCTTCCCCACTTTACCCGAGATTCAAGTCAGTTTGGGTTCTGAAGGGGGTGAAAGGGTCAGAGCTGTCGGGAAAATATGCTACTAATCCGGGATTAAAGGTCATAATCATTAAAAATTTACAGGCCTGGGCGAATCGAGATCTTTGGGCTCCGGGTGCTTTCGACCTTTATTAGTACGGACAATGTCAGACAGTAATCCTGTTACTTGGATCAGTCCGATTCTCCCCTCTCCTCCAGTAATGAGCAGGGACCGTCAATTTTTCACTTTTCCGTCAATTTTTTGATCAGAACTGAATTTTCCCGCATGGCAAAGATATATATTGTTAAAAATATAATTTTGAGTAACTGATGAATTATATAATATTATAAATGCAATATAAGAATCCATAGGCCTATTTTTGCCGAAATATTATATGATTTGATGATGAGAAAAATATAATGGTTCATTATAATTCTTCTTTATTGGAACATATAATTATAGCAACTATAAATTTGGAATATATTCCAGCATTTATTATACTATTTATAATATGAATAAATGATCAGAATATAATGTAATATATAATATTGGCATATAATGAAATGAATACTTTCAAGATATAATAAAAAATATCAGTTAAAGATAGTTTGTAAGAATCATGAAATTCCAAGAAACAATATAATTTTAAAATTTTGAGACAAAAAAACATTAAATTCATTCTATCGAGGAGGCTCCCTACGTAACGTACTCTTCACAATATCTGAATGGATCATGGGAACATTTGAAATTATTGAAGATGTCTATCACACTGAATTCGCATTAGGGTAACGATACAAACTATCTAGTTATCATAAAGTGCAGCTATATAAAATAGAATATAATATATTTTATTTTTAATAAAATATATGCTCAAATTTAAACTAAAAATTCTAATTATTTCCATACAAACCAGGGAAACACTATTGAGTATACTGCCATTATTATATGATGAGTTGCAAATGAAATAATATATTTTTCAACATCAAATGACTCAGATATAGAAATTTACATGATAAAATATCAAAATCTATATAATTGAAATAGTATAATTATGTATATGATTACATAATATATTGAACATCACACATATTTTTGCCGCATTATATCACCCGTTTTTAATCCAATATTATTAAATATATTCATAGCAATATATTTCTTTTCCATGCGGGTTTAATCGGAACTAGAACCGAGAACATCTTTTTCTCCCTGCGAAAACCGTTTTTTAACCGAATTTCCATAAGTGAATTTGATTACCATTTTCTGCGAGAACATGGCTGAAGCTGAGGGTAGTAGCGCAATTTTCTTAACAAAAATTTTCGATAAGGAATTTCAAGAGGTACTGGAAGATCAGAACAAAATGTGCTTCTCTTACCTACTTTTCGGAATATCTTTAATGAATCGAGAGGAAGAGAAATATCCTGAGGCGCGACTCATTCATCCAGTTCAATCATCAAGTAAGAAAAACGAATGCTTCTTTTCCGCAATTTTTTTTCATAATATTTCTTCGATTTTGAAAAATTAGGAGGAGTTGCTGAATATATATTCTTTTTTTCCTCTCTGAAGATTTCTGTAAGACAGAGATAGAGATTGTGGAAGAGATGCTTCTCTTTCAATTATTGTAGAAAATTACCCCCTATTTAACTGAAAATCTGTAAGATTGTAATTGCTCATCCCCAAATCAGTGAGAAAAAGCATTGATAAAATGTTAGCCAAGAGTAGGCAAAATTATAATTAGAAAATAACATCATCTAATTCAAAAAAAGTTGGATAATTCCTTGCCACCATTTCTCGAAAGATATCTTTTGAAACTGAGCGAGATAGCACAACTATCATCACGGGTTTTTTAAGGCGTGTAGAATGAAAATTCATCTAAAAATCTAGAAATTGTGCGCGTACTCGCATTCAGCTCCTTTCCAAAATGTCGGTGTGTCGAAATATTTTCAATTGAAGAATTAGAGGGAGTTACGGTTTATGGCCGAATTAGGCTTCAGGTAGCAGGAGTGGTAACGAGATTAAGATGTGGAGTTCCCGACTACCTGAAATCTGCCCAGGCCTGATATAAATTGCAGGAGTTTTTTTGTGCGTAGAGTACTAATTATTTGGATGTCTGCATACAATAAACCAGAGATGGGCAAGTTTCAGGTTGCCAGGAATCCCGACTCAGGATTGCCAGACTTTAATCCTATTAACAATCCTTCTACCTGAGGTCATAAACCGGCCCCTTCTCAATTATACAATTACGTATATTTATAAGTTCTATAGTTCTATTGCTCTTGGGTAAATTTTGAATATTGGGTTCATAGAATTTGAACCACCTTGTGGTTACAGGCACTAAAAAAAATTCTTTATTTTGACCCAAATTTATGCTTCGAAAATTTACCCAATCCATTCCCAATTAATTTGCCTCGTTAGAAATGGGTGCCAGTCGTTTTCAGCAAAATCTGATGAATTTGGGGGGAAACGACAAATCCCCAAGTTTTATTTTAATTCACACAAAATGACAAAACCCCAAAAATACCTTGATTTTACCCGTTTTCTTACGTAAAATCCTTTCTTTATCCCAAGAGGGAGAGGGGACGATACCCTCTCTTTGGGTATTCGGGACAAAACAAAAACTTTACACAAAACTCCTGAAATCTTTCGATTTAAACAATAATAATTAGATATATTTAAAGAAAATAATATGTGTATATTTATATTGAAGAAAATAGGAATTTTTCATGAATAATGTGATAATGATTTTGTCTTAATTATCAACTCAGAACGTAACTCAGAATGAATGATAATAATTTTATTTTAGTGTGGGTGATCCCACCTCAAACAGACGCTAACTCGACGTCTCCTTTACTTTTGATCCATACTCAAAATTCTTGACTCTAAACTCAAAATATTAATTTTACGGGGACTCGCGTACCTTACTCTATTTGTGCTATCTTTTCTCCGTGTTGACTCTTTAATTCTCTTTTTCTTTACTTGAATTCTCCACAATTTCTATACTTTTCTTTACTTGACTTGACTTTCTTTACTTTCGATGTGATCGCCATGGCGTCCCGGGAGAAGAAGAACGAGTCTTCTCTCCCACAAGCTAGCGTTGCGTGCACTCGGCTGTTTCCGTTCGATTCCGGTAGAGCCGAGGCCCAGCTCGACCAATCATCGCGCGAGTCCCCCTACTACTTTTCTTAACGTCACTGAGTTTACGTGAGTTCTGAGAATTCCCTGCGAATTTCTCCACTCAAATAATTTCAAATAATATAGTCAAAAATAATCACAATAATCTGAACAATATTTTCCCGACAATCATGAACGGAAAAGTTTTGTCTTTTCTTTCACTCAAGTCTTTTCTTTTCACTATCCATGGCGTTGTCCCTCGTGATCTCCAGCTTCTGTCGCTTCCGTCCAACGTCCCTCAGTGCTGGCTGGTGTTGGACCAACCACTTGGATGCTGCTTCTGTCCAAGCTCCTCCCTGATTGTCCTGGATGCTGCTAATTTCATCTCCAGGACTGGGCAAATTCCTTCCCAGTCCCAACTCTCGACTTTCCTCCGTTTTTCGGGGTTAAATTAAACAAAAAGAAACAAAAACAATTAGTGAGGTCACAAAAATTTGTTGAACTCACTCTGGACATGTGCTGCATCGACTCTAGATGAGTCCTATCCTCACCGGGTACCGTGAATTGCGACCAATACCGTGATTTTACTCAAATGTATTCATAATTCTGATTTTTATCAATTCTGTGACGGTAAAATTGTCACAACCTCAGAATATATTTTAATGCTTCAATTCTTAACATGAACTCAGGATCTCGGCATGATTCTTGATGAAACTTATATAAACTTTGATGAAAACGCATTCGCTTCATTGATCTTCGTATGTTTCTGCGTAGGTAATGTCTATCCATGGAGAATTGCACGTTTCATGTCTTATAAGTGTTTCTATCTGATGCTCATGTACTTGTAGCAGCCGTATGACAGGCAAAATGAGGGGAACGATGTAGGCTAATTTGGTTACATACCATTAGGGAATACAATACTAAGGCATCGAACTAATTTGGATCTGAATAGTCTGGATATGGTAATTCGTTGGTTAATATTGTTTTGCTTGACAGAAATTAATGCAGAATACAATCGTTTTGTTTTTATAGATTAATTCATTTATATAATTCATCATGAGTAATCATCACCACGTTTCGCTCCCTTCTCATGCAAATTGAGGAATAAGAATTATAATTCCAATTCGAAGTGTAGATTACAAGAATTGGAGGTCTATATCGTAGAGATAAAAATTCGTAGGCTCATGAACCTCGCTCCATTATACTGGTCCCCCACGGTATAATTCCCATGTGGCTATTCAATTCAATCAATCAATTCGTGTTATTGTACTATGGTTGTTGAAAAAATGATCTAATAATTCGACCCAAATAATTGAATGAAGCAAGGTTATTTGAGAAGAAACTTTATAGGCTGAGACCAGGAACCATATCCGGAAGCTCACAATTACATACGGATACTCTTACAATTCGATTATTATCTACACTTAGAAATTAGGTGCGAAAGGTTTATATTGAATTTTTTCCTCCCTTTTTCTCTCTTTGCATGCTATCATTTCTGAATTGTGCTTGGAAGAATTTTGTATCCTGAAAAGGAAAATTCATTGGCAAGTCTATAAGAAACATTTAAAAATTGTAATAGGTTGGAAAAAAATTGAGAAAAACGAGACTGACAACTCGGTTATTTAACCTGTAGTCAACTCTCAGCAAAAAGCGTCTCGTGTGCTTAAGGTGTTTCGGGATGAAATCCGATTGTTTTTTTTTCTCCAAATTTTGGGTTATTGCCGATATTTTTCTGATTTCGTCATGAAAAGAATACGTTTCAGCACGAAACTAGGTTATCAACTGAGATGACAAAATAGGTTTCGAACTGGAAAAAGAAATTATCGTACATAGGAAAGATAAGTTTCATGATAAATTTTCATATTACCACACACATACACACACTCACATTGGAGCTGTGACCATTGCATAGTTCCCTCTTGGAAGCAATAATTAATATTTCCAATACAAGGTAGACAATTGATTTGAAATTCTGAATAAGTATTTTACACGTCCATCATTTACTGATTGGAAATTCAATTTGTTCCTAATACTCATGCAAATGTTCCCGAAAACCTTCAACCAAGGCTCGGTGAATCATTTGAAATCGGTATTCTTTGTCCGAGATTATCAATTTTGCAACTATTGTATCGTTATTATTCATTGGCGAAAATGAAAATGTCTGGTGTGGTTTTTCTAAAATAACGAAAACAAAACGCTACACGAGGAATTGGTCTTTAAACAGAATGAAAAATAGAATTATTTAAAATTGTTGGTAGACATTCTAATTATTTCATAAAATTTATATCACCTCTCCACAGTCGAATGTGACTACTGTAGTTCCTCTCTGCTACCTATAATGGTCGCCACATGTGCAGTTTTCTGCCAGCTGCCGGGATAACAGTTCGCATAAATTATCCATTATATATATCTCCTGCAAAGTTCCCAATAAATGTAGAGACTGACTTCACATAATATAACATTGGTATGACAATTCTACAACTTTCTCGAATCCATCAATTTTCAGAGGTTGAATTCCTATATGTGCTGAAATGATGTCGATAGATATCATTTTCGCAGTGAATGTTTGATTGTTAGAAAAGTCGGTCAATGAATAGTTTTTCTTTTCGATATATGATCGATTCATGTCATTCCTCTGGTTTTCATATTTCCTACTACACTTGTTACATTGATCACATTTGTTGCACTTAACAGTTCAGGATCTTCAACGAAATGAAAGAGAAGAATTTCCTCAGCTTTCTCCACATTTTTCTTCTCAACAGATAAAATTCGATTTTTTTCTTTTATAAATTTAAACGCTGTTCAGAATGAAAATGTGGAGGAAGCTGAGGAAATTCTTATCTTTGATTCCGTTGAAGATCCTGAACTGTTAAGTGCAAGAAATGTGATCCTATAATTTTTTCAGAAATTCAATCGAATAAAACAAAAAAACGGCTGGGTGGATTGAATTGAAACTTTGTAGGATTTTTGTGGGTATATTGAACTCTAAAAGACACACTTAACATGGGTGGTTCTATCAATATTTCTCATTAAAAGTTTGATATTTCAAAAATTCACCAAAAGCCTTTTTTGTCGTGTTTTTTCAAATTCATGTAAAGGACATGAAAATTTTTCTTTCGAAAAAAATGCCTCGTTCTTGTAGAGAATTTATTCAGCTTTTCGAAACCCACCGTGAATTTTCTGTGCGATCACTGGTTGCTGAGATATCGATGATCAAAGACAAAACGATCTTTTTTCATTCAAAGCATATCTCCGCGAAAAATGGTCGAATCAAGGTAAAAAAAAAAACAATTGAAGCTGAATGAACAACCTAACCGGTCCCTATAGTGGTTGAACGGGAAAAATTTTTCCCGAGTCCGTAGACGAAAAAAAAAATGAAAAAATTTCGAAAAATTTTTTTTTACTGTACTTGTTAGAATAGCGTGGTACACATTGCTTGAAACAAAAATTCGTCTCAAGATCTCAAAAATAGAGACTTCAAGCTTCAAATTTTTTTCTTCACTCCGATACGATCATTTTTGAGGAAGATACGGCCATTCGAAAAACCGCTAAAAATTTAGATTTTTTTTTTATCTTCTAATGTTTCCGCTAGTGTAATATTTTAACAAATAAAAAATTGAATTTCCAATGATTCCACGATTACCTGTGATTCGAGGTGGATGTTGAATTTTGTAAGCATCGTTCATCATTTTTCCTCCACATATACAAATAATGGATAGGGATTGATTCATAACGCAAAATTTAGGAGGTCAGAGATAAAGCTTCAATAATACCATTTGAGTGAAAAATTGACTACTTGTGAAAATTCACAGCTCGTAAACCACTTCTATTCCAAAATTGAAATTTTCAGGGCTGCTTGAGGACAGAATGAAGGCTATTCCCTGAAAATTTCAAGCAATTTGGAGTTCATAGAAAAAAGTTATAGCTATCTGAAAACTGCGTTTTTTCATAAAACGAGCGGCTTTATTTGGTCATATAATTGAGGAATAACGGTATTTGACGGAAATTAGGGTGAATATGGAGAGAATATGCCTAGATGAAGCATGTAAGCCATCAGGCCACTTTCTGCTTGAAGAACTGTAGATCCAAGCACGTCTCAAAAGTAGACGAAATTTAGCTAAAACTGGTTTATTTGGAAGTTCCCAGCGAAGCCAGATTCCAAGCGTAGATCAAAATTTCATTTTTTTCTGGAAAATATAAGGTTAGTAGACGAAAATGCCGGCTTGTACGAATCTCTAGCTCATATGTCGGCTAAGATATAAATTTTTGAAAATGACTAAAAAATCGACCTTTTTCAAATTTTGGAAAATTCCACAGAAACCGCATTAGATTGTATTGAGCTGAAATTCTGGGGATCACCTCCTTTTGTGACCTATATTTGATGAAAAAATCATCAGCCAAATCACAGACTCACGCTCGCACATTTTTGTCGGAAAGTAATGGATCTACCCATATGTATTTATATATACATGTATATGCGAATCAATCAATAGTGAGAGGAGTGCTCATCTAAGAGGAGTCCAGTAGAAAAAGAAGCATTTCTTCTGCTAAGGATTACCGATCGGAGGTACTGGTACTGAGCAAAGTTATAAAACTTGACGATATACTTGTTTATATTTCGCGTGAATATATATATGAAATTGAATAGGGTCATGGCGTGATGAGAGTCTCTCAAGCGTCGAAAGACTCGGTCAGCGTCTCTCAGAAGAGTCTCCGCGTAACCATGAAAGAGACGATTCGGAGACTCGTCCCAATGTCCACTACGAGAGACAGCATCTCCGAATTGAGAGACTCTCGGTGTGTTTCCACAACTAATCGATATGTAATCGCACATTTTGTTCATTAGTGCCATTAAGGTATTGCTCGGAGTTGATGTGAGCCCAGCAGCTCAGAACCCTACGAAATTACTCTTCAACATGTTCGTTTAGCCATCAACGTATGGAGAAGTGCAGCGTTCCAACGCACTATCAAAATCCATGAGGAATGAGAATAGGATCTTCGAAGGAGAACAATAAAGTTCTAAGAAAGCTACGTACCACACCTCAGGCAGCACTTTGATTTCCATGAAAATATTATCACATAAGCGAGCCGCTATGAAGTTGGCTGTATAACCTAGCGGTTGAAGGCCAGCTGCGACCAATCGCAACACAATTAAGAAGAAAAAGAAAAAGAAGCGAGCCGCTGATAAACAGGTGACGAACAGACGGGGAACCTAAATCGAGATCATCGTATCATAAGAATGGTACACATCCAGCAAGTACGGATTTACTTTAATTTATGCGTCCAAAAGGCGCCGCATGACCGAAAAACTTTGGACGTGTAATTCGCTTGTATCAACACCTGATATCATTTTTGCTATAAAAAGTGGCAGACGCAAGGATGATCGTCTTCAGTAGCGAGTACGCACTCAGCAGCGTTACTCTGTCCGCGTTAACATCTCCAGTAACTAGTCATCGATCTAGAATGTTATTCTACTCAAATTCTAATCAATCAACCAAAGTATTCAAAACAGAAGCCGTAGCTTCTAGTTGGACTTATTTCAAGAGGGAAAACTCTTAATCCGTAATTATTTCCAATAAGAGGGCTTCGATTCTTATAATCTGTTCTAATTCTACAACTAAAAACTCTATTCAATAATACCAAACGTTGAAAATTCTACATCAATGAATATTTATTAGTAAATAGCACGGAAAAGCGTATGCTGGGCTTGACTCAGTGACAATGGGAACATTTACCTTATGTGATTTTTTATATTCAATTAGCATTGAAATCCCAACAAACAATTTGCATTTCCCAATAAGAATGAAAAAATAGCCAGTTATGTAACCAGTTATCACTGCGGAAGCATACCACGTTCTGAAGAATTCTTATCGTTCCTGAATTCAACTAGTAATTTCATTAACGAATGAAAAAATGAATGAGTCATTGTGCAAATCTATTCACTGCTTAAATTACGGTTTTCCACAAACATTTCTCGGAATCCGACAGAAGACCCGACTGTAAGATTCCTGCTGAGTCACGCGTTGAACAAAAATCTAATGACCTCTGTCGAGCATGTGGAAAAATTCTTGAATCGCAGCCGTGGCAACAAAATTTCGAATACCAAAGAAGCAAGTGCTTCAGCCCATGGACATTTCTTGTGAATTCTAACCTTTGTGATTTATTTGAAAATGTTTTTATTATTAACAAATTTATCATCAAAAAAATTTAATATTCTGCCAATACAATTGGCAAGAAGCTTCCAAATGGAATTTTTAACTCTTCATTCGTTAATAAATGCGGCATTTTTCGGTATTTTATCTTAGCGTAGAAATTCAAATCTTGATCTGAATATAATATTTTTCATTCAAATGATGTTATTTCATACGGTGACATTCAATATTACGTGGGAACAAAGATTCTACTATAAAATTCCGAAATCTAAAAATGATAGTTCACGTTTCAAGAATTATTTCCAGTTCTTCTCGTTGTCATATCAGGATAAAAACGCCCTTATTTCTAACGGAAAATTATCTACTTCCTAATGATGGAATGAAAAATACTAGGGTTCACAGAAAGAAATTGAGAAAAATCAGAATTTCTGAAAAAAAACAATGTTTTTCAGCACTCGTATAGAAGAATCTCTTCGAAAAAATTGAAATATTTAGAATTGGTAAGGCTCATCTAAATAAATCTTTCAAGCTTAACTTGGATGTAATCGGATAGTTTTCGCAAATTGTTTTTCGCAAATATCTCAGGAACTGCTGGGCTGATTTCACTGAGATTCAATACTAAAGTTTGCACTCATTAGAACTACAAACCCACCAAATTTGAAGTCTCTAGCTCAGATGGTTTTTGAATTATCGCAATAACCGCATTTTTTCAAAAATCACATTTAAGGTAGTATGATAAATAAACCAAAAATTGGAGCACTCTTCGCCACGAGACTTTAATGTGTGTATTATCACTGCGCATCTCCTCCCCTTTGAAGAAAAAAAATTATTTTTGGACATTTTCCATCATTTGGAGTCATAATCTGGAATTCTAAAAAAATGACGATTACAATGCTTCCATTCGGAAGCAAAAACTACAGCAAAATTACCACGGTGTTTCGTGACAGTTTGTTTGAGATATCGAACACACTTTCATATGAGAGACTGAATTGCATGAATATTCACTCATCGCTTTCCGCGTACTCACCTTTCAGAGTGATAATAATGTCCCAAATTTCCTTCCACCATGAAAATTTCATGCAAATAATCCAACAGCTCTCCTGTCTCTTTGAAAAAGTTTGGCTTCAGAGGTAATTGCATTACAATGACTCCTTATCGAAAAGTTAAATATATTTGCTAATGATGTTCAAACTATATCTACAGGTGAATCTACTGCTCATAGGTAAATTTGTAAAAATATCTATCCGGAGAGATATTTGCAAACTATAATCAAATTACAATTATAAATAGATTCGCAGTATATGACTAAAATTATAGAAAGAAATATAATCTAACATATAGTTAAAAATATTATCTATCATATAGTTCAAAAAAGGTAAATTTCTCATTCTTTTCAGTATATTTCCAATGATCACAATTATCAAATTCACTCCTTCATTTTAATGAGTCGAAATTTTCATTGGAAGTATGTATTTTCGATTTCTTATCGAAAACTATGCTCAAAATCTTATTTTTTAACTCAATAATAAATAGGAGTGTTATTCTTGAAGAAATATTAATAGTCCAATTGAAAGAAAAGGGCATTTATTTCTTGATCAATAACAGATGATGCTAATCCTGTAAAATCCAAATGGAAAGTGAAGTTTCATTGTTGTTGAACGAGGGGCCTCCGTATCCATGGAGATTCGAGCGTACCTTGTTTTTTTATATCTTCGGATGTAGAAGATATGCTACAATAGTATAGTGAAAAAAAACTCGAGCCGATGATGTGGCTGAACGAGTTGCGGAAAAAATAGCTCATGGAAAAAATAGATCGGAAAAAATAGACCGGAAAAAATAGCCCATGGAAAAAATAGCGCATGGAAAAAATAGTCCGTGGAAAAAATAGCCGACGGAAAAAATAGCCCATGGAAAAAATAGCTCCTGCAAAAAATTGGGTGAATGAACAGTGGGTGGTTAATATGGTCGATGTGGGGGTTGGGTGAGGGAAGGGGGGTTGGGTGAATGGACGGTGGGTGAGTGATTAATATGGTCGGTGTGGGGGAGTTGGGTGGGGGGACAATGGGTGGGTGGTTAATCGGGTTCATGTGGGGGAGTTGGGTGAATGGACAGTGGGTGGGGGCCATTTTTTGCGTAGTCTATTTTTTCCATAGACCATTTTTAGTGTGGTCTATTTTTTCCGCGGCAATTTTTTCCATGGGCTATTTTTTCCGGTCTATTTTTTCCGTCGGCTATTTTTTCCGGTCTATTTTTTCCGTCGGCTATTTTTTCCATGGGCTATTTTTTTCATGGGCTATTTTTTCCGGATCTATTTTTTCCGGTCTATTTTTTCCTGGACCATTTTTTCCTCGGCTATTTTTTCGGCCTACCGGCTGAACAGTCTAAGTATCACACATAGTGAATTAAAAGTACTGGATTTGGGTTCAGTCTACAGGAAAAATATTTGCACTTTTAAACTGAGCCTTAAGTGCGAGTTATAACCGTTCTGGGAAAACTCTAGAATGTGGATAGTAAGGGGAAGTGTATAGAGAACGGCAGTTATATATGACTAGAAAAACAGATAATACTCGACGTTCAGTTGTATAATCTAGACAGTAATTTAAATTGTAGTTTGAATTTGATGTTTGATATTATAAAAAGATATTTTTATTCAAAATTATATCCTATAAATATGATAAAATGATGAAAGTTGTATACGCTGAAATCATTTCTTTTATAATTTAAAATATATCGTTACCCATATTTCAGGATATTTCCTTATTCACAATTAAGAATTTTGATAAATTTCGAAACTTCTCAAATTCCTCCAATATTTATTGAAACTTGGGTGAGAACGGAGAATCATCTTTCACTATTGCTTTTTTACGTCAATGCATTCAGAATATGGTCTTTCTTCCTAATCATAGAAAAACTCTCCCCATGTGTATACATGTTCAAGTTCAAGCGATTTTATTAACATATGATGCACTGACTGGATAACAAGGATTATTTACAGTTATAGTTACAGTTAGTTATATATATATATATATATAAAAGGCGTTTTGCGGTGAGCACAATATCTCTGAATCGGATCATCGAAAATTAAAATAAAAAAAGATTTCGTTGATATAGGTCATAATCTAGTATTTAATCGAAGGCATCAGTGAAATATTCATTTTCGATGGAATGGTGATTTCTTGGAAGGAAAAAATCAATTTCTGATGAAAATTTTGACCTTAACCCTTTAACGCTTATGGGCGTTTCCCCCACTCTGCGGCCTGCTAAGCAGGCGGCGCATATCTGTGTAAGTGTGTATCCGTGAGCTTTGGCGAGCGATACCGTACCCACTATGGAGTTATTGTTTGCTTTCAAATTTTATCGGGTATGTTATTGTTAGTCAATAATTTTGAGTTTTTACGTTCCATTTTTTATGATTTTTCATTCGACATCATCCGAAATAATTTAAAAAAAAAGATAATTCAAGACTATTTAAATAACTAAGAAGGGGGCACTGAGGGAACCCATCAGACGTGTGGAGCACGATAATGACCGAGCCTGAGTCTCGTAAATTGAGGTAGTGGGGACTGAGAACGCACGCGATTGGCTATCCCCACTCTAGCGCCGTGGGTACGAGTTAGTCCGATTTCAGCGTTAGAGGGTTAAGTTGTTCATAAAATGGAGAATATTCATTGGTAAAAAAAATCTTCGACTAATTACTACATTATGACCTATATCAAGAAAATCTTTTATTTTTATTTTCGATGATCCAATTCAGAGATATCGTGGTCACCGCAAAACGTATTTTTTTCAGAGTTCCTCCCAGGAATCGGCTACAGTAGCTCAAAAAATTATTATTTCTGAAATAAACAGAACATAAAAATAAGGTCAAAAGTTCTAACAATATGTGTATAAATTTTTATATTGATAAATGAATATACCTTTCTAGGAAAGATTTCTGAAAAACCGTGCTTTTTTCAGGCTCCTGACTGCGCATAACCCCTTAATAAAAATCGAAATTCGTTACCTTCATATAGGAAGAACTCCTCGACAGCCTTGCCAAGATAGAAAACACGGTCCATCACCGATTCATTATTGGATCGCCAATAATGGACGTCTGATGATATGAAATCAATATTGACTTGATATCATATTGCGGTATCGGCTCAATATCGACCCAACATCCTATGCCGATATGGACGCATAGTAACGCTCCGATATTCGACCATTATCGGCCTAATCTTGCTGTCAATATTCAGCTTAGTGCCAATAATAGCCATTCTTCCGTTTTTTTTTAGGGTAGAGGAATCTCTAGCTAACCGAATACTTCATATACTTTGACCTACAACCGAAATTCTTTCCATACACGTGAAGAAAAATTATGGTAAAAATAATCAAATATTGATGCCCAATGGGACCAATGGGTCCTTAGAAAATATTTTTTTAATAATGAAAAAAAAAACTGTTGAATTTACTGAATTTAGTCAATTCTACTAGTTAATCTGTTTAAATTAATTTAATTCAGTAAGTTCAAAAACTTTTTCTATTATTTCAAAAAAATATCTGGTAAGGACCAATGGCATGAATATTTGATTGTTTTTTCCGATATCTTTTTTCTCAGAGTATCAGTAAATTGTTACTTGGAAAATGCTCCAACTGTAAATGTAGAAAGTTTGTTCCTGTCACTATTATTGTTATAATTTCGAGTGTTATGATTGGGCAATGATGAGTCACCATTGGAGAAAATTGAAAGAAAGTTTCCAATTATTATTTTTTTTTCAAAATTTTAACCAGCATTTTCCTTGGAAGCTTAACCAATTGGATCAAAAATTTTACTAAATCATGATCGGGATTATCATCCCGTTTCGCATTACCCACGGCCACGACGTGTGCATAGGCCTCGAAGAAGAGCCTGGGGTTCAAAGAAGAACGACTTCTCCCACCGTCCTTAGGCAATTTGTAAAATTAATTGCAATACATGAACCAGTACATTTTTCACTGTAGTGCGTACAAAGTTGTACTTTCTATTTTTTATGTCAATATTAAATGTTTCACATTATTCATGATGCTGAAGAGTAAGAATTCGAAACAACAAAATTAATAATTACAAATTTAATGCAGATTGGAATTTCTAGGTTAATTGGGATATCGGACCAAATAAGTTGTAAATGTCAATCTTCACATTTATTCCTAAATTAGCGACGTTTTGCCCCTGACTGGGAGCATCCTCAGGCTCTTGAGATAAATGTAAATTGTCATTCCCAATCACTCCCAATTAACCTAAAAATTCCATTTTAATATTATGGACGAGAATAATGGAACAAATTAATACGTACTTTCCTGAATAACTCAGGAAGCTTTCTGAAGAAGCCACGAAAGAGTCAATTCGATCTGCGTCATTGTAAACTCGGTTAAAAATGAATTCACTTTTTTTTTGAGAGGAATTTTCGTCGATTGGAGTATCTGGAAAGGGAAGACTTCAGATCGCTTTACACTCTCTCGATGTTCTGCGAACTCGTATCGTTGATCAAGGATCAGGTGATTGTATCCGCGAAGAATCAACCAACACAACCGCACTACCCATCAGTGTACACCTTGGTACTGAGCTTCATAGAACTTACGATAATGCGATGTAGAATTTTTGACGAACGATTATCGACTGGCCAAAAGGAGGCTCTTCTGGTAGAACATTCGAGAATACATGAGATCCACTATCCTTTTGTCTCTACCCGAGTCAAAATTTTTAGGTGGTTTCAACGCCTGTTTCAACCTAAAAAAATTGTAGATTGAATGAGAGCCAAAGGGGGTTGAAATGTGCGTTTCTTCTATTTTGTAAGCTAGAAGACAGTTGAAATTTCCTTTAAATTCTCCTCCATCCCCTCCCTTCACGCCTTCTTTCCCCTAATTTCACGTTTTTGATTGATTTCGCGGTCGATTGTATTGCTAAAAAAGGCCTCTCAGAACTGTTATTCTAATTTATTTTGAATGGAATGAATTTAAAAAAAAAAAGAAATTCCATCTATCAGTTTTGAAGATAGCGCGAGTGGTCACCCATCCAAGTACTGACCAGATCTAATGCTGCTTAGCTTCGGTGACCGTCTGGAGATCTCTCGCTGACTGCTGCTAATCTGAAACATATAACTCTTTCGATCCTAATTGGGCCTTTTAGGCTCTTGTAAAAAAAAAGAAACCATGAATCTAATTAATAATAAATCTCAAATAATGATGAATTAATCAATCCATAAAAAATGCATTTCAGCTGGAAAACAAGCACCAGAACTAATTTTTTTTCAACTTTTGCGATTTTTTTTTTTTTGAAATTCAAGTTATAAAAACATCTTTGGCTCTAGTGGTGATACCGTAAAATGTTTCAGAAGAGGTAACAGACGAGATCATTTGCGATCAGTTTGCAGGATTTTCAATCGAAAAATATCGATTTTTTTAGTATTTATGGGCACTTGCCTGAATCAGGGTGAAATCATTCTATCTCACTTCAAGATATTCATTTTTCGAGATATTAGTCGAAAATGAAAAATGAAAAAAAACAGGCAATTTAAGGAGGCCAATTTTTTTCATTACTTTTTTCAATATTTCTCAGAAACTGAGCGAGATAGTGCAATTTCACCTGAGTCCTTTTTTGTAGCTCTTGAAATTCTGTCCGAAATGCAAGGGGGATTAAATCCTTCTATCTCGCTAATTTTTCAAAATATTGGCCAAAAATGAGAAATAAAAGAATTGAACGAATGAATCGAGGAGAGGCACGAATATCTCTTTATCATGCAATTGCAGATGCATCTCCAATCATGGTACTCACAAAAATGCATCGAATCTCGAAAGACGTATCAATCGAATGAAAAAAGAGTTATTAAAAAAAGATAATGGAAATTCCGTGATTTAAAATCGATATTTTTTTAAATTTATTATTCATTTTTGTTTTTCTGGCGATAAATTCAAGATGTTGAGAGGAAGGTAAAAAGGGAAGTTGAATGTTTCTTTACTCTCCTCTAAGACTGCAAAATCCGGGATACGCCGAAAGCAAGTCGAAAAATGACGGCATTTTTTGGATAGCAACGAAATGAACGTTCGAAGGAGATTGAAGGTTGAAATGTACAGTGAACAAGCCCAAAATTCTTGCCTCGGGTATCCCTTGATTGTACCTTCGACCTCCTACTTTGTTCCATCAATCTCAATTACTCCTCCTCCTCCTCCGAATTTTTCATCTAGCTCCCCATCCATCCAATTCATCAAAATATTGTTGATTTTACTCATCCGAACTCTACACGGAGAGAAAAATATTAGAGTTTTTGTGAATGACTCTTATGAAAACTGTTATGCCGCTCTATAAACGGGATGCAATTCGCGCAAAGAGAAGAACATTGTCATTCGGAGGAGGAGTTTTCATAAAGCGCGACCGAAAAATTCCCATGCTGCACATCATAATTCTGATTTCTTAAAAAAATAGCCATTTACACTTGGCTTTGGATTGAAATATCTCGAAAACTACTCAAAAGTTATCGAGACATGCTGTGAATGAAATTTAGAGGAAAGATTAACGGATAAAATAAGCAAAACTCCGATTTTGTACGACTCGTAGTTATTAAGATATTAATTTTTAAATAAAAAATTCAGAAAGGAAACGGCCATTGTTCCTGAACTACTCATTAAAAAATTGATATCTCGGAAACTACTGGTCGTAGAAAAACGGCATTTTGCTTATTTTCTTCGTTAATCTTCCCTCTACATTTCATTCACAGCATGTCTCGATAAATTTTGCATAGTTTTCGAGATATTTCAATCCAAAGCCAAGTGTAAAATGGCCAATGGCTCATGTACCGAAAACAGTCGAAGATACCCGACTAGCCCCTTCGTTTACCCATTATGAGGCTGGCATGGGAAAAATTCTGAAAAAATTTTATAAAAATTCTTAGTAGCGTATGAAAATTTCTAAGGGCCCGATGATTTATCATTTGTCGGATAGACAATTTTTCTTCAGCTTCCAGAGAAAAAATTATCAGCTAATATTTTTGTACTGCTACATAACAGTTATTGTGATATTTCATCTTGAAAATTTTATTGGCCCTATTACTAATTGCCGTCGCAAAGACATTTTTTCCATCGATAGACTCATGAAATACCCCCGGCCTGCATTTTGCATCCACATTATGTCGCTGAGCATCACGATTTTTCAGAGAAATTTCTCTCCGTGTAATTGTTTACATCGAAATTTGTGTTTCTGAAGCTAAATTCTTCAATGCGATTTTATCATTGATGAGATATGGGGAGATTAAGTAAAATAATATTCTTAAATCCACTTTAGTGTGCTCAAACAGAGATTCCTTCAATGCACTAATTTTCGTGTTACATCTTTTTCTTATTTCTTTCTTATCTAAATCAATAAACGGGATGGAACCATAGTATCGAAGACTTAATTCATTTTCAGAAAATATTATTTGCTCTTCACAATTTTCGCAAAAACTGTGTAAAAGTATGATTCCATGCTGTTATGAAATTAGATTGAATTCAGTTCATTTGAACTCAACTTTTAACTTTTATCTGTTAAGCGACAGCTGTAGACATAAAATCATCAATTCGTGAAGTTGAATCCATAAAATTACACGAAATCGCAAGGAATTCAGTTGTGCGTCTGTATTGTATTAATTTACCGGATAATCAAATACTTGATAAACCTCAGTTGAATAAATTGGCAAGAGATCCAGTACCTCCGCATGGGTTGTTGATGTATTCTCAATTCTTTCTGAGACAGAATCGGATATTCCTGCGTCATCTTAAAATTGGTGGCGAAATCTGGATTTTTGTCGTGCTTGCGACGGCAACAATTTTTTTTTTCAATGAAATCGGAAATATCCCTTTAACTGTCAATAATTCATAATCAATTACTCTACATTAGAATGACAAGGTCTGTCACTCAAAATATTGTAGTACACGGAGAGAATTTTTCGAACTGTGCAACTAAAAATTTAGCAAAAAGATCTTGACTATGAAATATATGAAGAGCGACCAAATTTTCAATAAAGTACAGCTATAAAATAGTACACATAACTATAATTTAGCTATTTAAGTTATAATTCTAAGTGCAATTATTGATTTGAGATAGTTGGTTCTCACTTTTAAGGAATAGTCGTATTAGGAGGAAAGAATCCTCTCAGTGTACCAAATTACTGACAGAAACTTCTACTGTTACAAAGAACAGTACAATTGCTGAATTTCTAGCGAATCCACGAATCAAATTTTTCGAGCATTCATCTCATCAGTTTTGTATGAATCAAATAAATTGAGGAATTGAATTCCGGAATATCCCCCAAAAAATCCAATAAACCAATCCATTGAAAGTTTCGATGCAGAAAATAATTCACGATATGTCTATCCATCTGTTCAATGAATATACTCAATTTCTTACACTCAGAAATATGACGCAAATTTTCCCGCAGCGATATGATTATTTTCTGCCGAGCTGCAATTTAAAATTCTCATACAAATTAATTGAATAGAAATCGATCATTCCGTTCACCATATGGCAATGCTCGAAGAGATTCATTAGATCGTAGTAATTCATTCAAATTCTATCATTATTTGGAGTGCCTCGCCAGTTGCATAATTCTCCAGTTAGCTGGCCTAGTGTGTACATACAAGAATATATATCTATATAGATATATCTCCAAAAAACTCATGACAAACCAATCAATGGCACTCTCGTCACTCTTTTGTTCACACTTAATAATTTTTATCGATTCATTCCCATCAAGGTCTGTTTATTGTTTTTTTTTTATCCTCTATTTCAATCTTCTTTTCCAGACGTGGCATTTGATAGGTCAGGCTTCGGGCACCAAATAATACATAACTCACAATTTCTATCAGTCCATTTCAGTACAAAGTTATTTTGAGGAATGGAGAGTCAGACATACGAAATCATCCGTTTATTTTCATCACGATTATTTTTTAAAGAATTCAATTTGATCCACATCTCTACGCTACATTCCTCGGAATGAAATCTTACAACGGCTCAAAAAAATTCAAAATTATGGTCAACAGCAAAGATAATGAAGTTGCATAATAACGAATTCCACAATGAATCCCATTGTCTGCATTGTTTAATGGATAATGAGAATTTAAAAATATATATTCCGCATATATATCTAGATATCTCATATAAAAACAGGTCGAGTAGTATCTAGTTGGATGTGATCCAGTCCTCAAGTTCCAGGTCTTTTTCCGACTGCTTAAGTCAGCAAAAACAGGAAATAAAGTTATAACTAGAAAAAAAAGAAGCTAAATCAACGGAAAAAAAGGACAAGGGGATGCAGATAAACACGTAAAGAAAATAGTTGCATAACAGCCTGCTGGTAACGACAACATTGAACCGCGAGGGTTGACCAAAATTAGGAAATTCATCTGAGTCGAACGATTAATTACGCCATTAAAACCTCATTCCAATTAGACCTCAATGTCACCGGCAAATTACCTAATTCTCTGATAATTCAGCTCAACTTCAATTCTACTCTATAACGACGGAATATGAATAGAAATATTTAGGCTATAACTCGAATATGATTATTGTAAAAAAGCTACTGAACATACTGTTTTGTTGTTTTGACTAGCTCTCTATATATAACTATGAATAAATTTGTACGACTGACTGTCAATAAATTGTAACTCGATTAGGTCTGCTCGATTAATTGTAGGAGATAAACGATTACATTATTTTACACATACCCCTGCTTTCACCCCATTCTGTTGCTATGTTCCATTGAATGATTCTGATATATTGTAGCGGAGCTAGAGGATATGTTGTGTAATTGCACAATTGTTAATTTTCCTATTTGTATTGAACGTTTGCATACGAAATTTCGCATGTCATGCTGCTGGATACACATTTCTATTTTCTGGTTTTCTATTTTTCGTTCAATTATTTATGAAACGAATATTCTCTCGATACCATAGTAGTGAATGACGTATAAATAGAGTAATGAAATAATTTTAGACATCGATCTGCATTTGGAAAGTTGTGTTTTATTATTAACGTAGTACTGTCGATACTGTAAGAGTCAAATGTATAAACTATCTCATTTGAATCACCCGGGAAAAAAGTTTTGATGAAATTATATCTAATCAGATATGGGCAGAACTCGAAAACGGTAGAAAGTTCTCAACTTCAGATCTGATCAGATCCAATTCTATCGAATTACAGATCTGCTAAGATCTGAATATAAATAACTATGTCTGACGCAGATTTGGACCGTTCCATTGGAAGTTTCTCAGATCTTATTCGATCTGGTCAGATCTACTAGCATGTTTGCCGATATCTCTGCAGATATGACGTTATAGCTATCGAGATGTGATTGCGGATCTAATTATATCTATTAGTAAGGCCGTGAAGTTCCACGTCTGAAAAAGTCTGGTAAAGTTGCTAAGCAACCAAAGTTTATAGATATTGTGAAATAGAACAGGTCATCATACAAACGTCAAACAGGCGCACTGAAGTTTTTTACACTCAGCAAAAAAATTAAGGGAGCAGAAATTTTTTCCGAATGTTACGTGTGAGTGTTGGCAACAGTCCTCTAATGGTCTCTTAATTTTTCCCACTTGTGTTCACCAACTGTCCAATAGGATATAAATTATTTCCTCCGCGACTAGCTCGATTGCGGAGAGCTCACGGGTGGATCCACTCGATTGTACGGGATTTTAGAGGGTAACTTTCAAATAATAACGAATGATAATGTTTGAAATAATCATATAATGTTCTAGATAATAATGAATTATAGAGGGTTACTTCGGGTCCGTACGCAGAGCTAATTACTTTCGCGGCCTTTTTGCAGTGGACACCCGGAGGTGTCCACTGGTCGAGAGTAATCCCCAGAGGATGAGACTTGAATCTTCAGTCACATCGTCACCCAAAATTGCTGGATAAGCATTCCCACGCTTCGACCGATCTTTTCCATAGAAAAGATGGACGAAGCGGATTCTCACGGTTGAATGCTTATCCCGCATATCTTAAAACTTTGAACAAATTAAAATCTGAGCAAAAAGGCGAGTGTGATTTCTCCACACGTCACAGGAAATTTTGAGCGATTTTCAAACAGCTGTAACTTTGCGAAAAAATCATCAGATCAGAACGAAACAAAAAAGGAATCGAAGCTTAAAGTTTCTAATTTCAGGTTTTTCAGATGAAATTTTTTTTATGCATTTCCTATGGCATTGAAAAATCGATTAATGGGGGGAAAAAAATCGAAATTTTTTTCTTTTTTGGAAATGGTCCACGGGCTCGAAATTTTTTTTCCGACTCAACCAATATGAGGAGCGTGTAGCCTGATTCTCGAACTGAAATTTGTTTTTTTTTTCGCTACGACCATTTTTCGTTGAGATATTGTCTCTTAAGTAAACAAGCAGGCGCTTCACCCTATGGGCATTTTCCATGAATTTCACCCCTCGTTATTCACTCTATGATGTCTTAACTATTGAAGAATTCATTACGAAAAACATTTAATATTATGCCAATGCAATTGGCATAAAGCTTCCGAATGGATTTTCAACTATTTATTTTTCATTAATTTGAAAATGAAAATTAAGCAATAATTTTGATTTTGAAAAACCTCGAACCCCTAGCGACCCTCCAGTAATACTTTTGGTCACTAAATGTAATAAAAGTCAACACTACACTGAATGCTTCCGTGCATATACGCTCATTGTATGGAATAGTTTTTCAACAATATCTCAGGAACTGTTCGGTCGATTACGCTGAAATTTGATACCGTAATTCGCACTCATAAGATGTACAAACACACGAAATTTGAAGTCTCTAACTCAAATATTTTTTAAGTTATCGCGATAACCGTGATTTTTCAAAAATCACAGTAAAAAAAATATAATAAAAAAAGTAAAAATGGGAGCACTGGTTACCCTTGGGGTTTAATGTGCGCCCTATCCGTGCGCATCTCCTCGCGGAGGATAGACGCTGTAAGTTGATTTTTCGCTGAGAAAACTCGAAAAAACGATTTTTTGATGATTCACTTTTTCTCGAGAACTATTCAACCGATTTAGCTGAAATTCAATAGCAAAGTTGGCACTCATAAGATGTATAAACACACCAAATTTGAAGTCTCTAGCTCAAATATTTTTTAAGTTATCGCAATAACCGCGATTTTTCGAAAATCATAGTAAAAAAAATATAAAAAAAAAAATAAAAATCGGAGCTCTTGTCAACCCCGGGGTTTAATGTGCGCCTCATCAGCGCGCATCTCCTCGCGGAGGATAGACGCTGTCAATCGATTTTTCGCTGAGAAAACTCGAAAAAACGATTTTTTGACAATTCGCTTTTTCTTGAGAACCATCTAACCGATTTAGCTGAAATTTCGCAGAGAGCATTGCGTTTGCATAGTGAATATTCCCTCAAAATTTCATATCGATACATGCAGCCGTTTCCGCATAAAGTGATGAAACGTGTCATCACATACATACACACACACACACACACATACATACACACAGACATGTAAAAAAAATATTTTTTTCCGACATTTTAGAACATTTGGAGTCATAATCCGATGAAATCTCAAATTCGAAAAAAATCACGATTACAATGCTTCCATTCGGAAGCAAAAATGACCCTTTGTCTTTAATCACCAATATCTCGGGAACTACTGATCGTACAGCGAGCAAGTGGTGTCTGTCGGAAACTTGCATTAAGGCTCTATGAGCTCCTTCCTTTTTTTATTTTTTTATTTTTTTTGCATTCTCAAAATTCATTTGAAAACGTACCAAAAAATGACGTTTTTCGGTGTTTTTAAAAATTACCCCTAACTTTTGAGAATATTGCGAAAATGACTAAAGTTTTTACGGCTTTTCTTAGCTTAATGTATGCCTAAACACCCTGTAAATTTTCAACCCCATCGGCTGGACCGTTTTTCTTTCCCGACTGATCAAAGCTGTACCAAAAATTGAAGGAGCATGGTTTTGCTTTTTAAACACCAATTAATGATGATTAAAACGGGAAATTTTCATTAAGCGTTATTTTCTTCGGATTTTGTATGGGATACTCCTCGATCCAAAGGAGAATCGTCAAGAATGATAGGAGAAAATTTTTGGAGTCATCATTGCCTCAATTTGGAAACTTTGTCATTTCTCCACTTAATGAAATTTATGAAAAAAGAAAAAAATCGAAAATCATCGAAAAAGTTTTTGAAAAAGTTTTCAGACATTTTTCCTCATTTTCGAGGAGATCTTCCCATTTGTGAGCCAAAATTTGTCAAAAAAAAAACAATACAATTTGTTCAAAAAATTGTTGAAATTAAAGAAAGAAATTTTTTTAACGAATTCCTACAATTTTTCGAACAAATTGTAATGTTTTTTTCGACAAATTTTGGCTCACGAATGGAAAAATGGACATTAGTATACTTGACGTGCCTCAAGTTGTCCAACCAGTACCAGGTGGATTTCAGGTGAAATCAACCCGGAACAAGCTGGTCCAACATGGGGCACTCATACTATACTAATGCCCTGGGCAGTATAAGTACACTTGACCCGCCCCTCCAAATAAATTAATGAAAATTATTTATAGTGTGAGTAAGTGGAATTTATTGATATATTACGATTGTTAGAGGATCAGCTACACGCCACGGATTCAGAATAACATCCTAATTGAAACTTTCATGAAAAACAACCAACTTTCTCCTGGGAAGTATAACCCATAAAAATCGAAAAAATTAAAGCTACAAAATTGAGATTATCACCACGTTTTGCATGACCCAAGGCCACAACGGGTATCCCAGGTAGGAAGCGCCGAGGCTGACAACGAGTACAGCCCCTTACCAACCTTGGCGCACTGAGGCTTGGGGAGCCAAGCCTGTGCCAGGCTTGTTTTTGTCGTCAAATTTATGTTGAGATGATAAGTTTTTATTCCTTCATTTTTCAAATTCAACCTAGGCTTGAATCATCCCCAATTGAGGCTTCCTCTACAAAGGCTTAATTCTGAAGGCTGGACGAGTCTTGGGCCAGCCTTCTTTCATTAGATAGGAACTTGCCATTATTATTGCAATAACAATAACAATGTTATTGTTAGTATGTAAATTCCATTTTTTTTGTGTAATTTTTCAAATGTTTCACATAGTCTCATTTGAGGCTTGTCTCAGTCCTGGGCTAAGCCTGATTTCGATTCAAATCGACAAAATATTGTTATTAATTATTCAAGTTGATAGATAATTGAATGAAATTATTATTAGAACATTGAAAGGATAAAAAATGGAATGTTTGAATGTAGAGTTTTAGAGTGTCAATTAGAGAAAAGGTTGAGTCACTTTATAATCCGGGTTTATTTACTATAAAATAATGTTTTTTTTTTTGACCGTTCAAAATTAATATTTTGGTGGATAATTGGCCTTGCGGTCATTAATGAATATTTATTTACTATAACTACAAGTAAGTGAAATAGCCGAGTGGGTGAGATGCATGTTCCAGGCGTAGACATTTGGTGGTTATCTTGGACAACAACGGCTCCCAGGACGATCATCTCTGGGGAACAACATCCGCACGCGACACCAAAATGAATATATCCATACCATCCGGTTCGAGAATGATTAATAACAATGAAATAACTCTTTTTCATTAAAATTTTTTAGAATCAATGGTCGCGGGTTCGAATCCAAGCCGGAGCATTTTTTTTTCCTTATCAATTTTTGTTTAAATATTATCTGAACTCTCGTAAGAGCCTTCTAATCGAATAATAATTAATGTTTAACAATTGTTTAAACATTTTACTGCCCCATTATAATGAGTGGTTCACTCTCAGTTCAGCCTTAGATCTGAGTGTTGGGGAAAGCCTCAGTTTCAAGGCTTGGTATGATCTTATCATTCTGAGGCTCATACAAGCTTGTTGCAGCCTTGCTATCTGAGCCTCAGACTAGTCAGCCTCAGCCTTGGGCAAAGGCTAGCCAAAGCTTGTCCCGATCGTCAATTCCTACCTGGGATGTAGTGGTGCGTAGGCCTCAAAAAGAACCTACACAACCTACCCTAATGCGACACTCGGGATTTAGCTGAAGATTTTTATTAACAAAAACGCCGCCCACCTTCTTTGGGCTTTAAAAATTTAATTTTAACTTATTATGAAAAACAGTACTTTGTGCACTTAGTGCATTAAAAACGTACTTTTTCTAGTCAAAAACTCGAATGCTTCGCGTGGAATAATATCAACCAATGATCTTTATCATACATATTCGAAAAAAAAAGTAATTAAATTAAATTGAAAAATACACTTATATTTTCAATTCAGATTTTTTGGAAAATTTCGAAAAGACTCATCTGGAATTGTAAATCCAATGGTATTCAGTGGGGACACTACACTGTTTTCTTCGTCAAGAAGAACTAAACAAAGTTAACTAACACCGCAACACCAGAAAACTCACTGGTCAGGAGAAGGCTCATTTGGTTATTAATGCCAAAATTGCCCCACTCAAAAACCCTTGGTCTCTGTCTTACTAATGTGTGAGTCATCAACACGCTTTATTTGGCATAATTATCGATTATTTTCCAGCTACTGTCTTACCCCATGCCGTGCTACCCCTCCCACACGACAATTCAGAACAAAGAAATTTATTCATAAAACTGATGCTATTCCGTTCGATGTGAAATTGAAATTTAATATTATTTTTGATTAAATTGAAAGTTAATATTATAAAATTTGATAATTGACTGGAAAAAAATTTATATTATGTAAGATATTGATGAAAAGAATTTTCATAATAAGGGGTACTTCTGCTATACTATACCCGAAAGATGTCTGCAAACTTTTTCAAAAACGTTTCCGATGATTTTCGATTTTTTTTTCTCATAAATTTCATAAACTGGAGAATTGACAAAGTTTCCAAATTGAGGCAATGATGACTCCGAAAATTTCTCCTAACATTCTTGATGATTCTCTTCTCAATCGACGAGTATCCCATACAAAATCGGAAGAAAATAACGCTTAGTGAAAATTTCCCGGTTTAATCATCATGAGTTGATGTTTAAAAAGCAAAACCATGCTCTTTCAATTTTCGGTACAGCTTTGACCAGTCGGGAAAAAAAACAGTCCAGCCGATGGGGTTGAAAATTTACAGGGTGTTTGGGCATACATTAAGCTAAGAACAATCGTAAAAACATTAGTCATTTTCGCAATATTCGCAAAAGTTTGGGGTGAGTTTTGAAAACACCGAAAAACGTCATTTTTTGGTACGTTTTCAAATAAATTTTGAGAATGAAAAAAAAATTTTAAAAAAAAAGGTAGGAGCTCATAGAGCGTTAATTCAAGTTCCCAAAACACACCACTTGCTCGCTGTACGATCAGTAGTTCCCGAGATATTGGTGATTAAAGACAAAAAGGTCATTTTTCACGTAAGAGACAATATCTCAGCGAAAAATGGTCGAAACTTATATTGGTTGAGTCGAAAAAAAAATTTTCGAGCCCGTAGACCATTTTGAAAAAATAAAAAAATTTGGATTTTTTTCCCCCATTAGTCGATTTTTTTATGCCATAATAAATGCATAAAAAAACTTCCATCTGAAGACTCTGAAAGTAGAAACTTCAAGCTTCAATTCCTTTTTTGTTTCGTTCTGATCCGATGATTTTTTGCGAAGTTACAGCCGTTCGAAAATTGCTCAAAATTTCGGAAAAATTTTCTGCTCCCTTAATTTTTTTACTGAGTGTATTAAATTGGAGAGATTATGAGCTGTACTTTTGGAAACATCTTAAGATGCACTTCTAAACACGTCTCAAGGTGCACTCTCAGCGACGGCTTGGGATGTATTCTCAGGGCCAGCTTGAGGTATACTTCCGGGCACATTTTGAGATAAACTTTCCAAGAAAATCCAAGACAACCTCCAAATTTTCCCAGAAGTGCACTTCAAAGTGTCCTTAGAAGTGCACCTCAAGATGTTCTCAGAGGTGCACCTCAAGGTATCCTCAAAAATATCCCTCATAATACCTCCCCCCCTCCCCCTTAGTAAAAAACTTTAGAATTTTATTTCAAATAACATTTTGCTCCGTTTGATTATTCATAAAGCAGAATATCCGAATTGAAGCTGTTAATTGCGACCATGCTTTTAATTTATTGCGAATTCAATTAGTCGAAATTTGAATGTCAAACGTCAATTTTGACGTTTTCATGATAAAAACAGCTTCATTTTCCAATATTTACAGATTTTGGTTGTTTAGCAGCTATACCAGACTTTTTGAGACGTGGAACTTCACGGCCTTACTAATTAGATAGAATTAAATATAATTGAATCGAATTATATCAAAAGATTTCTCCCCCGCTACGCTTTTCGTAGACTCGACAACGTCGCAGTAGAGTGAGAGAGATAGAAACGTACATCTGTAGTGAGTCTGTTTCACTCACTGAGTATTCGACGGAACGATGTTACAGTCTTAATCACCCTTTCGCAATACAGAAAAATATTTAATTGAGAAGGTAGAAGTGTGAAGAAAAAAATGTATGAGGAAAGACTGAAACAGATCGCGTTAACAGTTGAATTGAGGGACAATAGTGGAAAGTTCATGTTACCTGACCTCACAAGTGAAGTAAACATCAATAGTGATTCATTTGATCGTATCGAAATCGTCAAGTCGTTTGTGGAAATTCACAGGGAGAAAATATGATTCGTGCGTATTGATGTTTCATATTGTCTCTGGTTGATAGTGTCAGAAAAACATTCTGGTTTTGCTTCAATTTTTTCCATAAACTTTCATTTTCATATTCTATGCATTCTCAAATTTCGTGCGCATTGTAACCTCTTTCAGGACACTGCCACGTTTGATGAACTGCGATGTAAAAAGCCGATGTTCGATATTTATTCACCAATTACTAGATGCTCCAAAGCTATACTTCGGAGTGTCTCGAATATTCTATATATATAGTTCTTTCTCATTTCCTCCTGTTTTATTGGAATGTGAATGGTACTTCTTGTAAAAGATGATAAAACCTGGCATTTCTTATATCGCTCAATTTTTAAATCGTGAAATCCCAAGTGTCGATATTTTTTCACTGATTTTTTGTAGCCTCTCGAAAGTTTAATCGGATCATTATCTAACTATATATAATCTACCCATATGTCAAATTTGATTGAATTCTGAACGTTAATTTTTAAACCGAAGGTAATATTTTAAGGCGAAAATGAATCGATTTGACTGAAGAGTGAGAATTGATACCTTCAATTTTCCATTCATTGATTCCATGAAATCATAATGAAGAAACTCTCACATTGGAGAAAAATGGGAAACCAAGGATTGTGGTGTATGAGGGACATGAAAGAAGAATGGTGTGATGTCATCTTGCGTCGTGCGCTTAAAATGTGTCTAGTCAAGTGGAATCAGGTCTGCGCTACATCGAGGCAATGCTATATAATACGTCAACATAATACAAGTCCAACACTTAGAGCGTGGCAAATAGCCTAAAGTGATATTATGATGGAAAAAAATGGCAAACAATACAAAACTGGTATTGAAGCGACTGCAGAATGTCTCCTGCGCTTCACATTCCGCGGTCGGGTTATGTTTGCGTCTCATGTCATATTGCCTTGAGCGCTAACGAATGAACTCGAGTTCATGATGATGAAAAAATGAAGGTGAAACAATAGGAATTCACATTCAGATAACTTGAATGTGGAATCAAATAAACATACGGTTTGACGACTACTGCGTCTTGTAGACTTACATTGCATTACATTTGCGTCCTTTGTGGTTTCTCTTCTATGTAAAATCGCTCTGAGGCTCTATTTTCAACTCATGAAAAATTATTTTTGTGCACGAAATTCAAAACATCGTAATTGAATATTCAAGAATGAAAGAAGAAAATGTAATAGAATCATAACTTCCTAAAGTAGCAGCAAAAAATTATAAAGAAAAGAATGGATACTTAGTGCATGTCATTTCAGCGAAAAAAATATAGCAGATGCATTGATTAGTAACAACCTAGATGTCCAGATCTCTAAATTTAGCAATAGGGGCACGTAAGTCAATCTTCAGATAAACAGATCCATTACTCCTGAAATTGTCGAGGCTGACAAGTATATTGCGATAATGACGTGGGCCTCAAATTTTCAACTTCTAACCAAGAGTAAATGTTTAAAGATCTAAAGTGAATATGTGAAACAATCGAATCGATATAGATTATTCAGGATCTTAGTTGAAACACATCGTGCAAAAACAAGTATATCCATATGGTCTGTGACTTGATAGGCACTTGAAAAGATCATTTTACTCATTCTCTTTTGGAACCAGTAGGTTAACCTTTTAAGGTATCATCACGCAGCTAGGTATTGTTACCTTCAGGTCTCTCCAGTTTCTCTTTCGACTTTATGTGTAAGTTCAGTTAGCCGGATTGATATAATGCCCTCCGTGGTTTTCACTTGAGTGGTCATAACCCAATTGAGATAAACCACGATATGTTGGCCAACATTCCGAGTAGATTACTATATGTGGGTGAGTGTCTTTAGATATCAACTTCATAAGTGTTTGGTTGCTGAATTAGAATCCGGGGCAATGATGGAGACTCCATTCTTTCTCGTGTCTTGACAAATAATCGTTACCTGCAAATAACTCAACTGTTTAAAAACAAACAATTTGGAAATTATGGGCAATGAATGCAAAATATATATAGAATGCGTAAGAAACGTGTGCATAGGAAGCGGTTTAGTCATTGATTCATAATTCAATTGACATTCATTCACAATTTGATGATGAAAAATGCGAGAATTATCGAGGAGAATATTCCCAGTTGAGTTCATGTAGAAGATTTCCTAAAAGCGTTTTGTCATTTCGCATGACACTGCTATTTTCTTGAAGCAGTTACCTTTGACTTTTCCCATCCACCAGTTGTATATTCTGTTGGTACTCTTGTCAGTCCCAGGGGAAACTCACGATCAACAAATTCTGAATAAAACTTCAAAACTTCCATTTTCATTATTCACATGACGGAAGAAAACAATTCGATTCTCTGAGAAAGTTTGAAAATAACTCGTCAAGGTAGCTGTAATAATCTAATGCTCTAAGAATAAGGTTAATGCTATTCTGAGTATTTTGAGGATGCTACCGATGAGAATTTATATGACAATTCATATTATTAAGGGGCTAGTACGGAAATAAATAGAATGGAACTTCACACAGTAAAAGCTGAGCAGAAAATATGAACTCTCTGTTCATATTGTATGCACTATGAGATGCATAAAATATGAACTACTGTTTTACGTATAAAACATGCACTATGAGGTACATAAAATATGGCAATAATGCGCATATTTTATGTTTTCTGCAAATGCATAGAATACGAAATGATGAATAACCTAAAATATGTTCAAGGTAAATATAAAGTATGCTAAAGAAAATGAATCATATTATATGCTCAATGATTTGATTCTTCTGTCAGCATTTCATTAACAAATTAACGAATTTGACCATGTTCTCATATTAAGCGAGATAGACGTTTACATGGCATCAGGAGGGAGTTTCTTCGGTCTTTTGTCGATATCTCAGTGAACAAGCGAGATACAGCGAAATGGATAGTAATATGGGATCAGGAGGGAGTTTTTTCAGTTTGCCGCGATTATCTCGCTAAATAAGCAAGATATAGCAAAATAGACCTCGATATGGGATTACCGCTTTTAAATTTAACTTAATAATTTTTGAGTTTTCAATTTTTATAATATTTGGAAATTGTGGAATTATTTTTTTTTACTATCTGATTGCAATCAATTTTCCCAACATCAGGGCAAATTGGGAGTAGAACGGACATAAGACATAAAATGGATACATTTGAGTTTTGATGTTTATATTATGAAAAACTTTTGAAATTAATAAAAATATTGGAGATGGATTTTGTCTCATAATCTCATTAGAAAGCTGAGAAAATTTGTCGTAGAAATGACGCGCCTCAACTGATTTTTTTCAATTTTCCCAAAATTCGAGTCATTTTGTCAAGGTTTGAGGGCTATATTCCTATTTTTGGGGAAGTGTGCTTTTTTGAGGAATATCTGCAACTGTATGAGTCCTTGCGTGAAAATTCCAAATGGAAGTGAAAGGTGAGATCGTCTGCCATCTATTTATGGGGTTTTCATTGAAAGAATATGAATTTCGAAGATTTATTTTCCCAAAAGTGCTCTTAAATATTTGAAAATTCTTCATTTTTTCAAATGAAAATCCCACGAATTGATGGCGAATTTTTTCATCTTTCATCTCCCTTTGGAATTTTTACATCATGACCAGGGCCAAGAACTTCGGGCTCCTACGATTCATTCGTCACCCGGTATATGCGTGAAGGTAGGCACAATAATTTGTCGGTTGGAATGCACATAGCAATTTGACAGTTAATCGAGACGACTATAGACTCGTGTCATGTAAGTGTGATAGTGACATATGAACATAAATGAATAAAGAAATTAACTAATTAATTCGAAAATGAACTAATAAATAAATTGAGTGGAAGTGGAGGGTTCCGATAATTTTGTTGCACCTGTTTTAGTTTGAAGGAATATTCAAAATTTGTAATCAATTTAAAAAATTACGTGGACTTCATTTTGAAATTTTTCTGAGAATATCCCCTCCTCCAGCACTATCAGGAGAAATCTCAACAGGAATTCCACTAGCACTATCAACAGGAATCTTAACAGGATCCTCTCCAGGACCATTAGAAGGAATCTTAGCAGGATTTTCACCAGCATCATCAGTAGGAATCTTAAAGGGATTCCCTCCAGGACTATCAGAAGGAATCTCAACAGGATTCTCACCAGGACTGTCAGAAGGATTCTGAGAAGTATTCCATGCAGCACTATCAGAAGGACTCTTAGCAGGATTCCAATCAGCGCTGTTAGGAAAATTCTCATGAGTAGTCTAAAACTATGAGTTTCCAAGATATTTCTGGAAATTGAGTCCACGTGGTTTTTTTGAATTACGAAATAGAATATTCCCTCAAACTAAAACAGATGCAATGAAACTATCGAAACTTTTCACTTCCACCTAATTTATTTATTAACTTAATTTATGAATCGATTTACTAATTAATTTATTCATTATTTATCTCTTTATTCATGTTACAGTAAAACACTTACGTGACACGAGTCTAACTGTCAAATTACTATGTACAATTTAACCCGTAAACTATTGTGCCCACCTCCACTCATATACCGGGTGGCAAATTAATTGTAGGAGCACCAAGTTCTCGGCCCTGATCATGACCAATAAAGCGAGAAATATTTTGAAATAAATGAATTTTCCTGAAAATGAAAAAGAATAACCCTTCAAATGCGGTCAAAAGAATACAATTCTCAACAAAATTCAAATAGATTAGTTCTGATACTTGTTTTCACTCAAAAGTTTCGTCAGTTTCTCTATGGAATCGGAGAAAAATCGATCTCCGATCATTTCACTCCAATGTTCATTCCACCGCACTTTACCCCACATTATTATTACAATGAATAATGGAAAATAATTAAAACTCATTGATTGCGGTTATTTCCTTTCTAATCATCCGAGCTAACAATCTCAAAATGTCTAACTGATCGTTGATAACTGAGGAAATGACGCAGAAGTTATTATTCTTTTTCAATAAAATTAACAGACAATTTCAACGTATTGTATTCAATCAACCACTTTTCTACTAATATTTATTTGTTCTTTGTTTGAATCGCGGTGATTTGGAAATTAAAAGATTCGCATTCATTGATTTTCCTGAAAACTATTCTGGATCGATTCCCGATACCCCATTCAACAGAAATTTGCAGCTGTTATTCTTTAAAATCTTCCAAAATTTTTTAAATGGTCATCTGAAATTTTGTTTGCGGACAGTATAAAACTGGACAATTGTCCCTAATTTTCGTCAAAGCTATCATTATGGTGATGAGATAAGTATAGTTCATGATCATTCATTATCAAAGTTTCATAAAAGTTAGAATAGAAGACCATGACATATTCATTAACTCAGGATTTTTACTGCTGACTGCGGCAGTTTCTCAAGTTCTTCTTTGAGGTAATGTGTCCACAGGATTCTATCTCAGATAATCCTTTCCGTTGGTAGAGCAGTATTTGTAACATGTTTTTGAATTGTTTTCGGAGGTAGCACCGAGCAAACTAGACTTGTTGGGTAAAATGGACCGGAGTTTTTTTTTCGAGAATGGAGACTCTTCATGGAAAATATTGGGAAAACTACCCAATAATGAAGCCATGCTGAAGTATCTTCAACATTTTTTCTTGATTCTTTTATTTAATTGATTCTATTCATTCAATTTCCCAGGAGGAAGTCATTCTAATCACTATTGGAACCGAACTTCTTCAGAAGGGCAGGGGAAGTGTTGGACTACGTTTTTCTGGAGGTTTTGAGAGCGAATCCAAGTGGATGTGTATGTTCGTGTTCGAATGTATGAGGTCATTTCTTTTCGACAATGATTTATCCCAAAAAAAAGATCTGATTGAGATCTCCAATATCACAATCGATGCATCTTGATGAGAACCAAAGCTGATGGAATTATAGATGAATTTGATATAGTCATTTTTCATCCATTCAACAAAAAATTAATGCTATAGAGTGTTTACTCTCACAACCCTTACAAATACCCATACGAAAATTTGGAAAAGGAACAAACGACATTTTTTTGTTATCATCGGTGGTGTCAAGCTGATAAACATTCTACCTCCCAGGCCGGAAATTCACAAAACGAAATCATAATTTTGTTTTGTGAATCTCCGGCCAAGTTCATTGATTAAGTGATTAGCTTTTGAAATATATTTTTGGCAGGACTCCCCAGAAATAGCAATAAATCTGAAGGATATGACCGAAGATAGCGAGTTGTACATATTTGGCTTGGACAAGTAAACACTGTGACAGCAATTTTCTCAATTTCGGTACGGAAAATGGATCTGAAATTTGCAGAAAACGTGGAATAACCCCTCATCTATCATCACATAGAATTTCGACCAATTTTCAAGAAAATTACATTCACACAAATTTAATTTTTTCATGGGCATCATGGAGGAAGCGGGACAAAGCGAATATGCAGGGCCAAATGAAGCATATTTTCTCCAAAATGCAGACTTTTACATGGAAATTCGAGAGAATTAGCCGACAATTTAGTCACACACTAGGACATCTTCGTATTTTTCTCAGATGTTTTAGTAGATGTTTTTATTCCAGAGAAAAAAGTACCTCTCTCTGCCCCGCCAGCTCATTTTGTCCGGCCATCTCTACTTGCGTCCTATATCTCTTCGTATGTATAGAATATGATTCTAGAGCGTTAGCGCACGAGAGCCAAACTTCCACTGTAAACAATCAGCTCGGAAAATCGGAAGGAGCTTAGTAACGGGTTAAACTGTTCAACTGCAGGACATGAATTCAGTGTTAACTATTCCAAAAGTCGATTATTTGAAAAATTCAAGGTACTAACACGAATTGGACGGAGACTCTTCAAACTACAAAAGTGACCCCCAGCTCCAATTCATTCTCATAAATTTCTCGAAGAAAGTGAATTGAAGCTACATCAACTCTCTCATCCCATTTCACCTATGTATTCCTTCCAAAATGCTGTTGTTTTACTTTCCTCAAAACATTTCCAAGATTGCCTTGCTTTTCAGTTCTCTCCATTCAAGTTCTCATAACAATCTGGTATATTGAAGCACCCATCCCTATGCATATGGAATGAGCGAAGTAACAAAACTGTTCAATGGAATACGTTCTACCCATAGAAACCAACTGGTGAAATTTTATAGTGATGAAGACCATGATTTTCTATAATAATAGCTATTTGAAGGAATGGAAGCATTTTTTCTGTATATAACTCTCCATAAAAAAACTATAAATTTTGCGGTTTATGGCCATTGTTATCATCGACATAGGAACATAGTGCGATATTCTTCCAATGTTGAACATCCAGTCTGAGAATTTGAATTCAAATTTCAAAAATAAAAATCTACTGATCAGAAAAGTCCTATCGCTCGACAGGCAACTTGAGCAGAAATGTAGCTTGGCAAGCCGAAGTTCCTTTGTGCCAAGTCCAGATGGCTTCGACTAATTCGATCCGATAGATGGGATGCTTAATTAATCAAGCATCAAAGCTATCAGACCTTACTGAAGGCCTAGTCTGTAGGCACTCTATTTGACTATCTGGCTACCGACACGCTTCTGATGACTCTCACGGTATCTCTTTCAAAATGTTGGCGTCTATTTTATTCAAGCTCTTGACACTCGTACTATTTAAACCTACGGATCGACATTTCCCTCAGAACTCATCTGTTTCTCTGAAATAGGATCGAAATTGGGAGAAAAATGGTTTCGTGTAAGATCTGCCTTCTTGTCAGATCTCTTCTCGATTGATTTAATTAATTTATTCAATATTACGGGAGATGGAGAATACAGCATGAGAAAATCTGTAAAGAGTGAAAACATTAGTTATGGATTCACCTAAATCCGCCAAAAAATCTGCTAATCAAATATCCTGATGCCTTTACATAGATTCCCGAGTTGGCTACATTAATTGAACTGAAACGCGAACGGTGTAGTATTTCCCACATGACTGCAGTTATTGACCATGAATTTTTGGCACATTCGTTGGACGTTAATCAGAGACAAAACTCTTCGCGACTGACTGATGATACTGGATTGATGAAAACCAAGAGTGATTCTCTAATGTCTCACCTGATCGGTCCATTATGATTTTATTCATCCATGTACACAGTATGTGATGAACGAATGATCATCCAAATTTCATTATTACTATTAGTCTTTATGATCATCCCTGTTCAATCGATAATGCACCCAGAATTAATTTCTAGCTATTTCTCTTCTTGGGTTTCACCGATGGCAATATAACTGATATCTCAATGGTCAAATGGACATAATAGAAAATATTATTGTATCGCTAGTGCCTATAGATGTGAACGTATAGATTGCAGTCCCAGTGTATAGGTTGTAGATAAAAGATAACAAGGGAATAGCTGAGGCCAACCTCAGTATGACTCAGTATTATATGCTACCAGTGGTTTCAGCCATATTGTATTGTAGGCGCGTACCTGGATTCCCGGTGACCACCGTGAAATTCAGCCAGCAAGTTACGGTCTAGCCTCTACTCGTATAATACTACGACAATGCTGCACGCCTTTTATCGACCGATAGAGTTCAAGCTCCACCTTCATGCCTCTTCGTATCTTTCATGTTCTAAATGCATCTTCACGTCTGTCTGTAACTTGAGGTTACAGTATCATAGTCTGAATATAGTATAATGCCGGACACATTGTATTCTCGTTTCAAGGCATCACATTGCCTTCAGCTGTAGGAGATTCACCAAGGGAATCACCACTTTCAGTTATTGCATTGAGATTCAAAATTCAAGGATAAGCTATCTACTTCCTTCCTGTGTTTTCTCGTTTACATAGTTGGCCCGTAGCAAAAGGATCGGAAAGCCAATTGCCTTATCGTTTCACATTGGGAGAATCGATGAGCTGTAGCCAAAAACGAGATATTTACTTTCCTCTGTACTCGTATTCTTTAATAACCAATTCTGATTTCATGAATGACATGAAGCTATGTAATATCACAAGTTCAAACTAGAAATATAGGAGCATTTCGTGAGGGTTATATTCGTTTTTTGAAAAAGTCGAGCATCAAATGCTTCAAAATTTAATAAGAAAGTAAGTTCCTTGATGGTGTTTATGCGATATATAAGCCCACCTGGATAACGGTCAAACTGCATTCTCGTGCTCTTGCCCTTCCATCCAATCTCTTTCTTCTTCATATCTATGACCTCCAGTTATTATATTTAACAGCGTGAGTGTACTAAATTTTTTTCATCAGTAAAATTTCAGAATATTTCATCTATCTTACGTGTATGGATTTTCAGCCCCATGTGTTTTCTTTCCTTCTGGGTAGATGGCGATACAGGTTTATGCATCTGTACTTTAGCTATGTTTTAGGGAATCTATGCAGCTACATTCGCTGCTGCTTTTACTGTTGTATTATGTCACGTAAATCAAATGTTATATTTGGTGTGTGACAACATGAGAATGGAATTTCACTAGACTGTATGTGTGTGAAGAGGGCTACAGCTGCAGTTTAAGAGGGTCGTCATACTTGACATTCTTATGATAGCCAGAGAATGAACCATGTGGACCATTGTTTTCAATTTATGAGCTTCGAAAAAATTATCTTCCAGTCTCTTTCCATTTTACTTGTTTTCTCTTTTCTTCCTGCAATGGTTAGATTCGATGGAATATTCGTACAGTGAATTTGTGAGCTCTGATTGATTTCCAAAGCTGGTAGGGAATCCATAGAAGAAAAAAAATGAATGGATATTTTTAAAGTAGGAAAGACCAGAGCGAAGTGGAATACCCAAGGGAAGGTGAGCAGTTCTCAGCATTCACAATTTAGTTATATCTTCATTTTCCCGGATTTTTTCATTTTTCCGATCGATGAAGGTGCGTCAATCAAATAGGGCCTAGTGCGGCAAAGTACGATACTTAATAAGAATTTAAATTTTCTAAACAGTTGAGATTGTTTTCACTTTAATAATTGACAATTATTGCAAGTATTTGAGACATTGTTACGGAGATAGCTCGTTCCTATTAAGTTTGGGACAAAGGGCGACGCAACACAAATTAAAACGATGAATGCATGATATCAGATACTTTTTTAGCACTTTTCTGAGGGAGGTGTACCCCTTGAAATCCCGGCTCTTTAGCGGTTAAGAAAGGGGAGAAGAACAGAAACTCAAGTTTCTGTTAAAAAAACATGGCCAAGTACATATTTGTATTCCTCAGAACCTCTTTTTAAAAAAAATGAAATAATTTGGAATAGCCAATAAAAAAAAAAATTTGGAATAGCCAAGATCACAAAAAGTTTGAATTATTCTGCAACAATTGCTATGAAAAAAAAACGATTCGCCGGGAGATTATTCGTAGGAAGAATCAAAAACTTGGCCTTTTCGGATCTGAAATCATATCTTAATTCTAACTTCTTTCATATCTCATATTGATTGTACTGTGAATTACGAATTTATTAATAGTGTATAAATAACATATATTTCTCGGTACAATTATAATTCATATATGTTTTGGTTTATGAATAACAAATAGAACTAAATATATTGCTATTTAAATATAAAAATACATTCTCTCATATATAAAATAATGTAAAGAATTATATATAACTCATTTGACCAATATTTATATATAAGTCCGTATATAATTCAATATATGATAATACAATGATTATATATTTCCGGATATATTTCTTCCATATATCGTTTCTTCGTACGGGGAAGTTCTGAATCCTAAACTTCAGTTATCTAATTATTAACCGAGGATGGAACTTTCTGATTTCTGTTTACCAATGATGAAACAAGATTTGGATTTCCAACTGGCGACCCGAGATGAAAAATTAGAATCTCCCAGAGACTATCGAGTCTTTCAGAGAGGCCTGAGCGTCTCTCGGAGACTCGGTGCGTCTCTGGGAGATCCACTGAACTCTGAAGATACACATTGGCCAGAGACTTGAGTATATGGTCGTGTTGAATTATCAATTTATTTAGTAGGGAGACTCAGAAATATTCTAGGTCTCTACTGAAGAGACGGACACTTAGAATCATTTTTCTGAATGAATTTTTCAAAAGTTCGTCATTAAAATTATCATTGTGCATTTGATTTTTGAAACAAGTGATTCCATCGAACAGTTAGAGAAACTTCTAGAAAATTCAAACTAAGTACTTTGAACAGGAACTCAGAGCATAATTATTTCTATTTTACTAGCTTCTTTTTTTAAATTTCTGCTTCTGATCGTTGCAGCGCAGAAAATCGGAAACCAGTGCAGGATTCCATTTGCCATTGATGTGAATTGTATTTAATCCATTGTGAATAATTGCTGAGTGAAGTATGGAGAGGAAAAATATTTTTTATAAAAATGTCAATTTCTCCTAAATCATTTAGAATCGATTCAAAGTCATCTCAATCGATGAAAAACGACTGATTTTCATCGACTGAAGTGATTACTATTTTTTTATTCTATAACAATTAAAAGTGAAGATATGGGAGAAGTTCCGCAATTATGAGAGAAAATTGTAAGAGATAGAAAAAATATGTTCATTCCTTTCAAGTTATTTTACTTTGGGCATTTATTCATTACTTTGTAATAATAAATAAAGAAACGGTTGATTATCGCAATTCAATAATTATGTAATAATTGATAAATGGAAAATTATTTCTGAGGGAGACGCATAGGCTCCTGCCACCAGAGTCTCTTGACGGAAGACGATGAAGCTCTCTATTAGAAACGCTGCGTCTCCCTGTGAGAGACGGCCAAGAGTCTCCCAAAAGTCGCTCCGGTGGCACGAATAGAGATTCGTCTCCGCCACAGAGATGAGTCTCTTTCACGTTCGGGAGACTCTCATTTTTCATCTCGGGGACTCACTAATACTGAGTTGAAGCTTAGCCACCCTAACTTAGCTTAGTTATCTGGGATTGTTCGATTTTGAACCAATGTTTGATCAATGGAAAAATGAAGATCTGTAGGCCAGTATTCAATCACCCCAGGATAGGAGCTTCACGAGGAGCTATTGAGAAAGCAATAATAAATTTTTTATGAAAATTTCGATTGTATGAAGAGTCATTAGATACGATTCTTGAAAAAGCGTTTTTTAAGCCGATACTGATCATTATGCACTACTTAACGACTTTCGTCCAGTGATGAGAGGTTTACTGCAATGTTTCCGAAGCTCCAATGTTGCCAGGTCATTCAGGCAATTTACTATTGGTGGAGTATTCCTGACAGACATAATTTCATTCATAGCAATGCCATAGGCGTGGAGCTACTATCGACTGTAGTGCACTGATGGAAGAAATGCCGCAAGCGAGTCATTCCTTTGTATATTTTTTCTGATTTACACGTTTTTTTAACCCCTCATCGAAGAGTTATCAAAAATCTCTGAAATCTTCCAAGATTGGAATCGAATTTCTTCCAATTATTTTAGTGAATGCTTTAGTTGTTATGAAACGAGAATAAAATTTTCTGCAGATTATTTTCTGAATATCTCGTCAACGATGAAATTCACGAAGATTGTTGCCGAGATATTTCTCAAAGTCTATGTAATTTGGCAACAAATGAGCTCGGAATTTTTTAAAAAAATTTTCATTTCGAAAATATTACCAGCAGCATCAATTATGAATTCGTCAACTTACTTTATTATATAGTTTCGTAATGATTAGGATCTGGTCATTTATTCTCCTATAACTTACATTCAGCCCTACTTGTCAAGTAAGCTTCTTCTTTTCCTTGACTCTGACTATAATTAGTCATTCGGCCGCTCATCAAGTAGACATATATTTACGGAGTAGTAATCGTGCATGAATTAAATTATACGAAATATATTAAAAAATAGTGCATCTAACCGAATTTGACCAATTTCCGAGTTGATCTTCTGTAGGGACAGCTCATCAGGATTCCTGTGTGGGAGTATCCATTAAATAGTCATTGAAATAACATACAGATGAGCTAATTCAGTGATTCATTATTATTCACTTTATTCAATTCATTTGTACTCTCAATGATTGAATTCACAAATGAGATTCGAATCAACTGCTTTGTTTAACTTTGTATTTCCATACGTATTTATGTATAGCGTATAGTTCTTCAATGAAAGGTGTTCAATCAATAAAAGTTTCAGGAGCACAAACTTCCAGACATGGACAATGTTTTCGAACCAATTAGAAAAATTATCGGCTCTAAGGCCTCTGACATGTCAGGCTTATTTTTGATTCAGTATTCTACTTTAAGGAGGAACATCAGACCTCTGCGGGGTATGGTGGGAGGGGAGGAATATCCAAGGTTCCGACGCTCGTCACCAACCCCAAATAAATAAAATTTCGAGTAGTAAAACTTTAGATTTATCTGTGGAAGTGAGGAGAAATCTTTGTTTTCAAAATTGTGGAATAATATTCTTGTTATATGTTTTTCATATTTTTCCTCATAAAATTATAATTTTTAATAACTTTAGAAATTCGTGAAAAACGTGGCAACGTCATGTCGAATTTACTAGAGTGGCAACAAGTCAATAATGTTGAAAGTTATGTTACCGACACAAAAACGCGAGAAAAGAAGCATCATAACCTATACCTTCTTCCAATGAATAAGATTTAATTCTTTCAATACTGCATACATTGCACTTCAATACGCAGATTTATTCCTTTTTTCGTCATCATAAGTGCTAGATTGAATGAATTATGTTTTTATTCTTCCCCCCGAATTGTTTAAAAAAAACTCCGGACTTTGGAATTATTTGAAATAGCGCGCGTTTCCGATTCTCCACTCCTCATGAGATCACTCAAGGCAACGCTGCCGCGTTTCTGCATATGGCCGTCGTTTTGAGTGAAAAATTGTGTTTTGATGACGGTTTTTGATGAAAATTTTGAAATTCCGCGATCTAATTTCATTCAAACAACGCAAAAGAGAAAGTTGTTAGTGAAAGACATCACGTGAATTTTTTTCAAAATTTTCTCCTTGCTCTAAATGTTTTTTTTTGTAAGTGTAAGTGACGATGCCATTGGATTGTATGTTAAACTCGAAATTTTCCAAAATTTATGACAAAAAATTGAGAGATCTAATCACTCTCTAATTCTCACACAAATTTGAAAACACATTGAAATTTATTGACAAAAAAAATCAGAGTGATCTGCAAGTTTTCATTTTAGCTGATGTTCCTCCTTAAACGCTCGGAAAAAAGCTTGTTTTGTGAATTTTTTATGAAATTATTAATACGAAATATTGATGTAGTGTTTGTTAGGCTCAATAGAGACATATTATGCACTCTTCATACACAACAATATCATTCAAAATATAAATGAGGTTTTTGTAAATGAAAAGTGCAAAGAATACATTAAATTTTTTTTTAAAGTGTATTTCAAGAGTGTATTCATCGATCTAATAAACCCAACATCAATATTTTTATTAATAATCTCATAAAAAATTCACAAAAATATTTTTTTTTCCAGCACTCAAAGTAGAATAGTGATAAGAATACTGACAAGCACACAGTATTTGCTAATGAAAGGAATTGTCCGTGCAAGATGCATAGATGCAAGATGGCATAGATGAAAGTGTCTCTCTCTTTTGGCGATATATTCCACCTTGTTCATGCGAGCAGTTCAGAATTTTAGACGTATCAATTGCCAGTGTCTGATCATTGTAGGAACAATGTAGCAACTCATCCGAAAGAATGAACAAATAGAAGAATCGTCGGCAATGAGAATCTCTTCCGAGACAGCCTTCTTTAAATTGTAATAATTTTAATATTATGATCAAATGATTATTTTTAATAACAATGAATATTCAAAGAAATCAAGTAGAAATAATAGAAATGGAGAAGCCTCCAGCAAGCGCGGCCTGGGTCAATGGCTGCTCGGGATGTATTGGTCAAAACTAATAATTGAACGATGATGTTAGGCGCCAATTGGTTTTATGGAAAACCAATAAACCATTAAACAATTGAAAGATTGTCCAAGGTATGTCGATCAAGGCGGAAGATTACAAAGAAACAAATCAAATTGGGTTCGATTTGGGTGACCCAAAAATTATGAAGTTGAAGAGCTACAAGAGTGGGAATCAATGCAATTCAACTTACAGTTAGTCGTTTAATATCTGGATCTTCAATCAAATGCAACGATGTCAATTTGGATCGATGCAACCAATGAATTATGCCTTTATCGATAATTAATAGTCGAGTAATAAAATAATAGTTGATCCGCACTTTTAATGATTAATGAAATGGATTTATTAATATCAGAATAGAGTTCAATGTAAAACGATAATTCAGACAATGTTTTACAAATAGATGCGCGAGGCGTTCTTAATAGAGTTTATGAGTGAAAAGCGTGTCATCCGCAATGACGCCGGAACAACGAGTAACCGGCATCGCTCGTTGCGACGTTCATGTGGTCCCCTTGGCCCTTCTTGATCGACAATCAGACATATACGCCCTCTTCCACTCTTGACCAATACTTATCTATTATTGCACGAGATTTCGAGACCATCTCACTTCACTAACTCTAGACCTCTGTCTCACTTCAAATAACGGTGATAAAAACAGTCTAGAAAAGATTTGTCTCCTCAATTATTCTTCTTCTAATTCACCACACAGAAACAACAAAAAAATTGATGTGTTGTTACAAGGAAACGCTTCTATGATGTCGAGCGGAAAACGTTGAGAAAATGCATTTTGTCATCAATCAACTTTAAGCTGAATCGTGTACTGAAAAACGAGCAAATCCGTTCCTAAATCGACATTGGTACTTAATTAATGGAGTTGTGAAACTCTTCAACGATTCTGGAAAATAATCAAAAAATCTCTCGTCGACGCTTTTTTTGAACCAGGGTGCCTAAAGAGAAGTGTTCGATGAGTGGCTCATCGGCGCATAAAAGAATATACGTCCAAGAAAAAACGAAGTTCAAATCCTTGATTACGAAAATATTTCGGTTCGACGACTGTTTCACGAAAATGGGGTGGTAATCCTCGCTATTAATAGCCTTTTAGTCATAAGCCCTCACAAACGCATTGTTATACCAATGCATCGCATGCCAAACGCATATACCCCTTTGCGTTGATGTCGGGGGTAAAAAATGATATCCCCGAATTTCAATCCGGGGAAAAACAGAATTAGATCTACCTAGATCTAAAGAGATTCAAAAGATGAGAAAACGGAGAACTATCGAGATCTACCTAGATCTCTGAAGATCTAAACAGATCGGTGGTGATCTTGCCCATGAGATCTATTAAGATCTACTGAGATCTATGGAGATATAAGTAGATCTAGCTTGTTAGATCTCCTTGGATCTCAATATGTATAATCATTCGGAACATTTCCAAAAATATAATTTATACTTCTGACCAACTGATCAATTACAAATCAATTCTAAATTGAGGAAGTTCTAATTTTTTTTCTCCAATAAAATATCAATAATTTTCTAACTCAATACTTTCTTCCTCACTCTGGAGATAGACTCGTATTTACGAAAGAGTAGATTTGCAGAACCATGCTGGAACTAACATTTACATGGTGAGGCATGGACATCAAGAGAAGCCGACATTTACACTTTCGGCAGTTTCATAATTTTGAAATGTATAGTATGTTGTAAGTGTGAAAAGAACATCACTGCCTGAGGCACGCATCAGTGACAGGGCAGAGTAAACTTAGATAAGTTTTCTTACAAGAAAAACATAGTATAACCAAGGTGCACGCTATTAGTGATGTTCAAGTAAAATCTACCATAACTTAAGAAAGGAGTGAGGACAACGAATGCCTCTGGGGCAACGCGAAAAAGAGAGTGTCTATTCACAGTGAGTGAATAACATGAGTTACAAAGCTGACGGAAAATATCTTACTCAAATTAATAGTCAGAATAACCGGGATGAAATTAAACTGTGAGGCAAAATGGACTGAGATTTAATTGCAAAAACGACCCAAGAATTTAGGCATGCTGGAGCATCTTTTCAGATTTTGTCAGAATTTTTGCAAACTCCTTTACTCCGAAAAAAATTCCTCAATAATTTTGCCCCGGTCTCCTTTGCGTAATATACACTATGCCAATGAAGGTTACGAAAGAGTAAGGGGGACTGATGAAGACTATCACTACCTAGACCCTTTGAGTCTAGCAGAAGAATGGCATAGTGTATTAGTTTAATGGGTGAATAGAATTAGTACGCGCTTACATATTACATGTTTAACTCAATTAAAGGTTTTACGTTCTTGGCGACTTGACAGAATCTGTCACTTGTTCCTACAAACTTACCGTAAATCCAACGATTTGATAACACTCTGTGCCGTCATCTCGCAACTCGAAATGCAGAAACTTCTACTAAGAGAAGTCAGTACATATTTACCGTTGTGTTCACATGAATGTGAGGGGAGAGAGGGGAGGGGGGGGATGTGGAATCAATGTAGGGTAATTATTGCAGTGAAAGATGAATCCTTAATCACTCTTAAAGATATATATGTATTTTTTTTGCTCATTTACTAGAGCAACTCCCGTCTGGGGAAGATTGTCGTATTCATTTGCCAGCATGGAACATACAAAAGACAGTAACTGCGAAGTAAAATGTACTTCCGCTTTCTTTATTCTCATTTTCCGTTATCAAGGCAAGTTTATTGGGCCAACTTATATAGGATGGCATTTTCAACGAACCCTCGCTTGTCGCATCATTCCCGTTCCGATTCTCACAAATTCCCACAAGTTCACCCTCCCATTCTCATCGTCAGTCATACTCTCACTCTCTCTCACTGATTGCTCTTTTTTTCCGTACTCCTGATTTGTCTGCCACGTTTTTACCATTAAAAAAACATTGAGATAAAAGAAATTGAAAGAGAGACGTGCAAACATGAAAATAGAATATGAGAAATAGAAAAGACAGAATCGCTGAGGATTCACCACTCATTTTGTTCTATCAGTTATTAGAATATCTATGTCGGTCGGTTGAATTGATCTAGTCACTAATACGTGAATTCAGAAAGAAAGACGAAGGAGATGATATTGAAAGGATAATTTATTCTTCTTATAATATTTGGACTTAATGTGGAAAGGAAAGAAGTGTCTTGAGAAGAGTGCTAGATAGTCTACTGTTTGAGATATTCGGAGAAATGGCAAAACCTATCAGAAATTACAAGCCGAAGGGCGAGCGTTGAAGGTATTGATAATCGCCTTTTGTATTGTAAGCTGCATGCGGAGAACTTTAAGGATAAAATATGCTAGGGTAGCTTGGAAGATTTTCCGATTGAGATGGAGGAGAGAAGTGAATTCAATGGAGGGATTCAGCTATGGCCTGGGTAACCAGGTCAGCGTGACTCATAGCATTACTCTGCGTTCTCTTTCACTCTTCCGACACTCAGTACTTTAACAACGAATAACCTCGTGGTTTCAGATCCCTAGTACTCAATCTACTCAATTCTGATATAATGTACCAATAGACACTTCTTCTATACTTTGCTCGTTCCAGAATCCGTATCTCATCATTCTTTTTCAATTTTACCACTAACTTCATTGTAAATCCCGTCACTCATCAGTTTCTCTTCTTACGGATAGGAATAGATATTTGTGGATGTAATGTGAAAAATTTGATTAAGCTGGAGACTCACGGCTTGGAATTGAATGAGAGCTGGAAATGGTCTTTTTGAGAGTCATGAAGCAAAACTGATGAAGTACGAGGCTGATTGAATATGTTCAAAGTACATCGCCATGGATGACGAATCTCATTCTCCCTGCAGATAGTGGACTCTTGCTTCACTTCCTCATTAGTGCCTGGAGCATCATCGGCTCACAGAATTGTATTTGAGCAATGCATACTAGTCACATAACATGTAAACTCTGGCGAAAAAAATTCAACAAAAATATCTCTACAGAAAAACACTCCCGAAAATATCGCTTCAACATAATATTTCTACACAAGAATTCCCACTGACACAAAATTCTGACGATGAAGCTCTCAACGACATAATTGCACAAAATTGATGGATAAATAAGGTCTATGTAATTCATTGAGTGTGGGAAAATACATTTCATCACAACATCGAAAAACCAAATCTCTCAAGAAAATCGAAAATTCAAATGAATTAATTACCAATATTTTACAATTTAATATTACCCAGGTAGGAATAGACAACTGGCCCAGGCTTGGTCCAAGCTTCTCCCAAGCCCAGTCAAGCTCGGATGAAGCTTCGTAACCAGGCCCGGCCCAAGCTTGGTGAAACCTCGGAATGTAACATTGGACCGGTGCTAGGATACCAAGCCAGGACAAGTGTTGGTATTCAGCCTTGGACCAAGGTAAATTTTACTGAAATACCGAGTTTCAACCAATATCCATTCAATATTCACGTAAAATATTTAAAAAATGTTGAATCATCGATAATGATTCGATTAGCCTTCTACGAGATAAATCACTTTAAATAATATTAAAAAAAGAAAAGACTATGGAAAAAAAAATTACCCTCGCTAGGATTCGAACCCAGAACCATCGATTCTCAACAATTTTAGTAAAAAAATCTCATTTCATTGTTAATTGTTCTCGATCCGGGTTGTATAGATATATGTTCATCCAGATGCCGACATTCCGGATGTTTATCCCCAGAGAAGATGATACCAAGTGCCGCCGTTGTCCAAGATATCCAGCGAAGATCTGTTCTTGAAATATGCATCTGGCCCACTACGCTATTCCATTTACTTTAGGGCATATTATCTAAAACCGGATTATGAAGTGACTTAACTTTTCTTCACTTTTTGAAACTCTAAAACTCTATATTTGAATATAATTTGTATTCTTCCAATGTTATAATAATATTTCCTTCAATTATTTATCGACTTAAATAATTAATAACAACATTTTGGTATCCAATCTTGGGAGAATCTTGGGTCAAGCTTGGTATCTGAGTTCTCTGCTCAGTTGGTTCTCAGGTTTGGTTACCAGTCCTGGATATAGTCTGATGTGGGACTGTGTACCAGCCTCCAATATGGCATGGTATTCCACCATTACCGAGGCTTGGATACCAAGCTTGTTTATAGCCTGATCCAAACCTGGCATTCCCATGGCTTGGTATGTCGGTCTTGGGAGAAGCCTGGTCCAGCCCTGGTATTCTGGGCCTTGGTACCAGTAGTCTTGTAAATAGCTTGGTTTTAGCAAAAGTTCAAGCCAGGTACAATCTAGGTATACCAAGACTTGGTAACCTGAGGCTGTACCATGCCTGGTCCGGTTGTCAAGCTTGGCATTTCCCACCTGGGTATCAGCAACTCCACAAAAAACGATAATTAACAACAAAATTCTCAACAACATGATCCCAGAAACTATGAAAGAAACGAATTATCAATATCTACACGTAATGAATACAGACACAAACCATGTAACTATTGACACTTATTACTAATATTAGAAAGAACATGGAACGAAACAAATCAAGTAAATTCGATTATCACAATAAATGGAAGATTTTGAAAAGAATTACAGAAGGAAAATGAAGTATTTTTGTCGTTGAAAATTATTACGGAGATATACCTAATATTGGTTTTTTGTAGCTTCAAATTTTTAAGATGATATTTTATACCAGGTTTTTTCAAAGTGGGAAATATTCGCGGGGATATTTTTTTTTTTTTATTCACGGGGATATTTCACACGCGTTTTTTTTACTGGGTTATTCTTGCCTATCCCCCTGTATAATCCCCGTCAATTTGAATATGAATGCACTGAATCATTGCTTTATCGTCTAATTAACATAAAAACCTTAACCCTAGACTTGTCACCTAACGTGCCTTTGCGACTTTAGGCCCGTCATGAGGGATTCCTGAATTTGAAAAAACTATATAATGCCACATTATACTGGAAATTGTATGGAAAACGTATCATATAATTCAGTGAAATTCTATATACTTTGGCATATATTCCGAATGATATAACTTGATTATGTTGTGTTTATATTCATTAGTAGAACTGGTAATATATAACTCATCATATTTCAGAATATACTACTCAATATATTGTCATATTAGAAAGAAAGGGGCGTGAGTGCTGTGTATAAGCATAGCATTTACCTAACGTTGATCTCCAACGGAATGATCTTTGATATATACTCATTGTACCTATTACTTATATTTCGAATGAAAATTACTTTGGAATGAACAGTATCATTTTATACACAAATTTTTACACATGTAATGATTAATTAATATTGAATTATATACTAAAAAAATATACATATTTCAATGAATTCTCTTTACACCTTTCCTTTATCATATATCTTGCAATTATATAAGGTGTAACAAAACTGCGGATCGTCTGCGATATGTCAGGTTTAGGGATAAATTCTGAAACGAAAAGTCCAGTGACACTTTTCAATGTAATGTATCCCTGTGGAATTATTGTGGATGCAAACTCAGCCAATCTCGAGGATCTGACGAGAAATATCGTATTGGTGAGGCTAAAAAAAATGAAAAAAATTATAATTCAATCTCAAATCTTGCGATTTTCAAGAAATATTGATTCTTCCAAGCGATACATCGTATCAGTGACATCTCCATCGCACGAATAATTCAGCAGGGGTACATCTGATCAAAAAGCTACCAGAGAACTTTTCGATTCAGAATTCTTCCCTGAACCTAACGTATCACGGACGACCTGTAGTTTTGTTACACCTTGTATATATATTTATACTTTCAAAATATATAATCAAATATAAGCATTTCGTATATTTCATCCAAATATTGAACATATATCGTCGCCTTAGTGTCAAATGGGCGTAAGTGCTATCCTTATGCATTGCACTTACGCTCCTTTGTTTTTAAGTCAATGATATGAGTAACATCTATTATCCATCATATTCAATTTTATATTTCCAAATCAGCAAAATTATCTACATGGCCTCTGTATACTATTCGATCTAATTTGTTGTTTAATGTTTTATATTATCGTTCTATTTTCTCATATATTCATAGCTATATATAGTTTTTTTAATCGGGTCCGCCGCTGTGTTATTTTAACAGTGACGTTGTCAAATTCACTCTACATGCAGTGTCCGTCCACGTTCACCGAGTTTTCGGCAGCGCCGCTTACTGGACAATTTTATTTGGTATGAAAAAAATTTCGCTACCTACTAGAATTCAATCTATTTCTCCCTCAACTTTGCAGAATATGTTATCAAAAAAATTCAATAATTTGTTAAAAATTTCAATGAACAAAGTCAATTTTTTACAAAATTTTACGATTAGCCAAATGATCATCAAAGAACAAAAATGGCGGGACGCGGTGAATTTTTCATAGGAGGACCAGTTTGGGGTTAAATATATTTGAATTCTGATGCTATCAGTTTAATAATAGAGAAGCGTATGAACATGCAATCCATATAGCACTCATGCTTATGTCCTACCAAGCTATTGTTATATATTCAGAAAAATACTGTAAATCCTTGAACTGTAGTAAATTAGGACCGAAAGATATTCCAAACTTGCAGCAAGCTCTTGAATCTTGTATTCGTCACGTACACATCAGATTTTATGGGAATAATCTATAGCTCTCCGTTTGAGTTTCCGCTCACTATTCACATATTTGGGTGACAGACTTGACATAGATCTATTGCAAACTCGACACAGACTTATTAACTAACTTTACACAGGGCATCTTGTATAGTACTCACCTAAACCTTTAACATGATGAATTCACCTATGTTGAGACAGGTAGAAGGGTGACTGAATTTTCGGCTCAGTGAGCTTCAAATGAGATTCCTCATATTAACAGCTTGAAATGATGCGTCTTGTCGAATTCTAATAACATATGAATCATGGATGGATTTCCGTATTCGGCTTGAATCAAGAACAGCATCATCAACCCTCAGTAGAATTAATTCTCAAAACCCTCATTTCGGATTTAGAATCGAGTCTGTTCTAACTAATCTCCCATCTCTTGTAACAAAAATTAGGGAAATGGACCTAGAGGCAAGAGGAACCGAGATTTTTATCGTAAAGAAACAAAGTTGAGTAGATGCTGTACGAAAGAATCGGAAAAAATTGTGAAGATGCTCTAGTAAATAGATATGTAGATCTACATTTTCGGTGAGTTTCTGAAGGACTGTCATAAAGTTTCTATCATTTGTATAGAATCATTCTATAGAAGAACTTATACGTTTCCCTATATAATGTTTGGATATTTCCTATACGACAAAAATTTCCTGTGTTACCACACAGAAACTGAGTGTCTATAATCTATAAGAATTATTTCTATACGGAAAGAATTTCATGTGTTTCTATATAAAAAAATCCGTGTCTGTAAGAATTATTTCCTAAAGACACTGAATTTTTGTGTAGAAATTTCTTCATGTCAACACATGAAATTCTTATCGTTTAGAAAATATCCCAATATCGTATACGAAAAATGTATAAGATGCTCTATAGAATGATTCTATAGAAATTCTCTATACGCTATTGTCATACGTGTGGTTTTATAGATAAATGTATGAACAATTCACTCTATCAAGCGCAAATATGATTTATATGGAAATGAATACGTACTGGTTCTGAAAATGATCAGGCAACAAATCAGGATTTGAAAGAAAATGGTTCTCTTTTATATACGGGAACAGTTAAGTCTTCCTTAAAAAATCAAGAGAAATGACGAGAAAACCGAAGTAAGCACAATGATAGTAAAATTATTGAATTTCATGGATTTCATAATTAATAATAATGCAAATGGTCGATAAAAGAATTGACGAATATTCAACAAATAATAGCACTCAATGGTAGCCATCAGAAATAAAAAATAGTACAACAAATATAGTGACAATGAATGGACTGCTATCATCATCAATTCTGGCGATAATTTGAACGATCTCGCATGCAGTAGTTAACTTGGTGTCACATCAAATATTGTTATGATTTTTTTAATGGAATTCTGTTGAAATCATGGCCGAAGATTAATTTCACTTTATTCGTTGCCCTATTGTTCTATTCATAACGGTCATTTTTCCCCTTTATGATTGGCCAAATAATGGGAGAACCATTTCAATCATTTTTTAAACTCTTCACAAAATTTAATAGTTCTGCCCTTACTATCTTCTCTCTTTCCGCTCCTATTGACTATAGGGAGGAAGAGAAGTACAACCATTACTTCTCCCAATTTTTTACCCTCCTCTCCTGCAGAAAATGAATCGAGTTATATTTCTGTTACCCATTCCATTTGATTAAGGGAAATTCATCGATTTGAAAAATTACTGAAATGCGCTTATCTCATAGTTCAAGTTACAAATGACGTATATGTATATTAATAAAATCATAGCTCAGATCATCCCATAGAATTATAATCACCCAAGATTCTTGAAAATTATAATTGTTCATGTGGATATTGGAAAAGTTATTAACAATATCAATTATTGTCAAATCGCAACGTTTGTCTGGATAGTTCCAGCTTTTTCAGGCTCTGAAACCAAATGTGATATTCTTTATTTGTGATGACATTCTTCTTATAGAATAATCATATGTTACACTATAAATAACTCCCAAATTGAGATTGAGGCCCAGGTGTATAAAGCTCGATTAGCCGATGGAGCTGTCACAGTTACATGTATGGTTAATTTTAGGCAGTTAACTTCGCTCAGTGATAGTTAAAGATGGCTACCTAAGCGGCAGCTTGAATCATTCCTGTTACGTGCTGAAACACGTAATTAATATTGAAATGAGAATTGAAATGGATTTTTCCCTAACGTTATTGTTTATATCGTCGTTTAAGAGATTTCCCTAAGTCCCGTTCCTTTCACATTCACTCAAGGGTTTTTCCGATCCCTTCCTTTACACCAAACCAAAAATTCCCCAATGTTTCTGAAATTTCCTCGATACTTGCAGCTTTATTGCACGAAGCGCAATTTTTCTAATCCCCCCCCCCCCCCCCTCCCCGCAATAAAACCGAACACTCTTCTACGAAAATGAATGTGAATATTTTGTCTCGTTTTCCTTAAGTTTTCCATGACTTTATTACTCCAAGTTTGTGTTTTTCCTCTGTTAAAATACCTTATTACTAGGGCCGGAGGCTTTATTTTTGAAAACGGCCCATTGATCTGAAGTTTGATCTAGTAGGCCATTGGAGCTGAGAATAAATAGGTATTGAATAATTCGTATGTTTAAGATAGATACGTCAAGACATTGAATGTATTGGAAGGTTAATCCGCGGGGATTGTGACAAACCGAATAGCATAAGAGATTTACCTGGAATGAAGAAGAAAGAAGAAAGTTTGTCGAAATCCCCGCAGATTAACCTTCCAATGGATTCAATATCTTGATGTATCTGTCATAAACATTCGAATTATTCGATACTAAATCAAACTTCAGATCAATGGGCCGTTTTCGAAAATCAAGTCTCCGGCCCTACTTATTACTATAATCCCTTTCACCTGGACGAGACACTACCCGAACAACCAAACGTCTTTTTACCTGAAGGGTTGGACAACCTAACTACCACGCACTCCAAAATCTAGAATCGGATTCGTCACTTAGTTCTCCCTCCTGCCCTCTCCGACACTTCACACCTCATTTCCAAATTAATATTTAAGGAGATACTTGGTATTTTAAAATCACTTCCCGACAGAGGCTCAAGACAGTCAGAAGTTACCAAGTGTCACTATCGTCAGAAATAATAACAACCACTATAATATCTTACAATTAATAGTTAAATAATTTAAAATTAATAGAGAAACAAAGTCATATGTATAAAGTCAACTAAAGAAAGTGTGTTTTATAAAATCTCAAGAGTTTAACCCGCATATCCTATCACAACTTTTTAGAAATCAGTCACACAATAGTATATAACGCACCTAGCGTTGAAAAAAGCTAATTTCGACAAAATTTTCCTCTCGAGCGAAGCGAGGGGAAATGTTGTCAAAATTAACTTTCATCCACCCATCGTGCGTATGGTATTTTTTTGTCCAAGGGTGCTGGAAAAATGCGTTTCAAACCAAGCAAAGTGAGGTTAGAAACACATTTTTCCAGCACCCTGGGCAAAAAAATTGACTTGGCGTGTGACAAAGCCGCAGTAGATTCCATCTCCCCCACTGAGGCACCGGCCTTAAAACCCGAGTGTAATACTAGAGTCTAGTGACGGCATAATGACCAATAACCAAACGAAAAATTTGTTCCATTCAGCTCCAAATCAATGAAAACGAAACAATCCATCCAGTTATGGTACTGTAATCATCAGTTCGTAGTTATTTTAACCTGTTTTTGACCGTTTTCGAGCACGCTGACTTGAATTCTTTCTAATCACACCAAGCTGGCTGAGTTAAGTGACTACCGTTAATCGGTGATTAACTTTATACACCTGGGCCTAAGTGTGATCTGACGTTATAAATGATATTCTTTGGAAATTGTATATAGTGTACATACAGATAGCTATGCATCATATTCTGAAATATTTTTCAGAAAACTATATTATATCTTATCTTTCTTATTTATATATTATGAAATCCAGTTTTGCCTTACGCAAAAATTCAGCTGACCCAAAATTCAGCTGACGTAAAAATTGAGCTGACGTATAATTTCAGCTGACGTAAAAATTCAGCTGACGTATAAATTCAGCTGACGCATAGAGGGGATGGAGAGGCAAAATGGACCACCGAAGTAGAATGGACTCTGGGCAAACTGGACCCCTGAAAAAACCCGTTAGGGAAAGAGATTGAACTATTGCAAATGTCGCAAAAAAAGGGGCTTCATAGTCAAGAAACATCCTCACAGTCAACACCTGAAGATAGTTTTGATTTTTCCATGAAAAATCGATGCATTTCTCTTTTTCGCGTCCGGAAGCTCCTCCTATCAAAAGGAAATTATCATTCGTTCTATTAACGAACTCGGTACGAATAGAAATCGAAGGAATTTTTAATCGATAAAAAATGAATGACATGAATGATAGTGGTGTGAAGTTCTTCAATTATGCCATTCATTTTATCAAATTGATGTGTTGACGTTAATCAGTCAATATTTTCAAAAATTTACAAGTAAGTTTTAATTTATTTTCTCAATATTAAAATGCATGCAATAAATGAATGATATTTTTTTATTAACTACCTTGCAGTTCTTCCGTATTTGGAGGAAATTTTTCACTAATTGGAAGGAGATTCTGCACTCGGACCTCCCGAGTCACATTCATTCCACTTTTACAAGGTTAGTGATATTTTTTGGAAGGATTGTGGGATCAATTGATTTCTCAGAACGGTCATTAAATCTTGAGTTTTTTTTCGTAGAATAGTAGTCAAGTTTTTCCACCTCATGCTAATGTCTCCCTCATCTGCCTTAAATTGCCCTATCAATTTATCCAATTTTTTATGAGAACTTTTCTATTTTTTCTAATGAAACTTTCTCAATTTCTTTCTTTTTATTTAATTGAATGAATGGTGAAATTCATGATCTTCTGATAAATTCTTCATTATCACCGTGAATTGCATTCTTGGATTCCAATTAAAATTTCTCGATTTTTTTCATCAAAATTTACTAATTCGTTCTTTCCAATTAATTGAAAAATTGGTGGAATTAATAATTTTCTCATAACTTGTTCATTCTTGAAGTTAATTGCATTTTCCTTTGGATTCCAATCTTAGTTCATTCTTCAATCAGTTTATTCTTTCTCTTCAATTAATTAAAAAAATGAAAAAATTCTCGATTTTCTGTTAATTTTTTCATTCTCGACATGAATTGCATTCTCTCGGATTGATAAAAATTTTCTTAGTTCTTTATCAAAATGATGATACACTTTCTATTGTCACAGTTAATGAATTCTTTCGGGTTTCAATCAAAACTTGCCAATTCTTTTTTTGTCAATTGATTGAAAAAATGGTGGAATTCATAATTTGCTGATAAATTCTTTATTTTGAAAGTTAAATCTATTCTTTTGGAGTCAATGAAAATTCGTCTATTCATTCATGAGAATTTTGCTATTGCTTGTACTGGTATAGCTGCAATTTTGTTACCAGATGGTCGTACAGCGCATAGATTTCTCAAATTACCATTATTATGGCCTCAATCAGAAGAAGGAATCACACCTGTTTATCTTCGGCAACGAACACAAGAAACGTTAATGGAGACAAACATCATTATTTGGGATGAAGCTTCGATGATTCCGAGTATGGCTTTGAAAATAATTGATGCAGCCCTAAAACATTTGCTGCAAACTGATGAATTATTTGGTGGAAAATCTATATCGTAAATTGATACTTGGCAGACGCATCATAAAATACTGCTACAATTCCGTTCTTTCATGTAAATCCGTAAAAATTCAGTATGTTCTGATAGCTCAGAGGATCGGTCACAGAATTTCAAGGGCTGAAAGAAAGAATCCTAATCAAATTTTTTTGAAGTTCATAACCCACTTTTTCCTGGGAAGTTGAACCCATTGAATCTAAAGAAAAAAACAAATTCAAACTACGAATTGAGATTATCACCATGTTTTACATGACCCGAGGCCGCGACGGGGACGTAGTGGTGCATAGGCCTCAAAACAGAAACTATCACGACCCATCCTATTTGCGACATTCGGGATTTTGTTGATCAATTTTTTTATTGACTCAACTCCATCCACCTCCATTGGACTTTAAATATTTGATTTTAAATTATTATGAAAACAAGTACTTCATGCACTTAGTGCCTTCAAAAACCTACTTTTTCCCCTAGTCAATAACTCGAATGCTTCGCGTGGAACAATATCAACTCAAATTTTATCATGCTATCGAGACATATACGAGAGGAAAAAAATTCAAGAAAAAACCTTTAGTACTTATAATTTAATACGGATTAATGGAATTTCGAAAATACTCATCTTGAATTGACGATCGGAAGGTATTTAGTTGAGAAGCAACATTTTTTCACAAAATTTTCACTGTCTAGTTGTAACACAGTAGACCACCAGAGAGCACACTGGTCAGGAGAAGGCTCAAGTGGTTGTTATGCCAAAATTGCTCTACTCCTTGACCCTTGGTCTCTGTTTTTCTTTTGTGTCCATCATCGACTGTCCTTGTTATTCAAAAATATCGATTTCCTTATTTTCCAACACACCTATCATTAAGTTCCCTCTTTCTCCGTTCAAGTCAAAACACCAGATTTTCCCGACTTTTATCTCTATAATTTTATTCCAAAAATTTTATAACTCATTGATTTGACTCTCAATGTATACTCACTGGGAGCCAAATATTCTGAAAAATTGGGGAAAACAATAATAGAAACAGAATTATAACGTTTTTCATGAAGCGTCTCTACAGTATCAATTTACCATCTATATTATTTGGTTGTGATTTCCGACAAATTCTACCAGTAATGGAACGAGCAGGGAGGAAACAAATCGTAGAAGTACGTATTCCAAAATTACCTTTCTGGCAAACGATAAAACGTTTTACATTAGAAATTAATATGAGGGCAGATAACGATTTGTTCCCGGAGTGGTTGTTGAAAATCAGCCATGGACAAGTTGAAGAATTAGAGATACCTGATGAAATGCTTACGGAGGATTTGATTCAATCAGTTTTTAGAACAATTTTACTGAGGAAATCCTTTCCAATCGAGTTATATCAGTGCCATTGAACAAACAAGGTAATGTCGTGAATGAACAAATCCTCCAAAGATTCCAAGGTCGTTTGATAGAGAGTATTGAATTTTATGAAGCTGCATCAATTGATGGAGATTGAACTGATGATGATTCATTGATGACTAGATTCGAACCTGAATATTTGAATACACTAAATGTCCTGCGCTTACCACTTTGAAAATTGAAATTGAAAATTGGTGCTGTAGTAATGTTAAATAGGAATATTCGCATCTTGGATGGTCTTTGCAGCAATACGCGGCTCATTGTTCGTGAAATTATCAATAATACATTATGTTATACGATCCTCACTGGTGACGAAGGTGGAAATACTGTTTTTATTCCAAAAATCCTGCTGAACACAAGAGAGGATAAGGAATTACTCTTTGTTTTACATAGAACCCAATTCCCAGTACAATCAGCATTTGTAATGACCATGAATGAAGTACAAGGGCAATATTTTGATATGGTTGGTATAGATATTGATCAAGAAACACCTAGATTCAGTCATGGTCAGTTATACGTCTCATTATCGCTATGTCGCTCAATGGCTGGACAGAAAATGAAAATTGTTGGAGAATCCACGAAAAGAGAATCAAATCATGCCAACAATATCGTGTATACGGAAATTCTTCAATAAAAAGGAAACAATAGAAATTTTCGAGTTGAAAATATTTCTCAATATATTTGGAAATGAAATAAAAAGGAAACTATATTAACTCTTGATTAATAATGGGATGGAGAAACTGATGAATTGAAAACGTGTGTAACTTCACATGTCGATATATAAATATGAATATAAATATTATGAACGATTTTCAGATATCATCCTTCATCGCTTGTTGACTAATCATTGTATCATTCAACCTCAACGGGTAAAGCGATGGATCAAGATCAATTCACTGAACAAGACCTTTACGATTGTAAGTTGAGTGATATTGAGATAATTTGACATTTTTACCATTGATTGATTCATTCATTATTTTTCATAATTTCAGTTCTACAAAATGATGTTCGGATGGACAATGGTTGGAGTATGATTGTAGATGCTGCCAATAAATTAGAAAAAAATTTACGAGCTTATGACGGAGGGTATATCAAAGGCATCATTGACTCTGCATTAAATAAGAAATTAAAAGCCGTTGATGAATCAAATCGCATACACAATTAATATTGTAATATATGCCATATTTTCTCCGAAAAGGCGTAAGCCTGATGATTGTTGATAATTGTTAATTGCCAATGGTTTGCTGCATGAGAAACACTTTAAAAAATAAAATCATTGCCAAGTTTTTTCTATCTGTATATGCATTTATATCGAATCTTTTGTATTAATATTTTCTTTTAGATTTTGTAGAGCTATTATCGAAGAAATTTTGAATGGAATGACTAGAAAACAAATTTTCAAGGAAATAAAACATGGAGAAAAAGGAAAACATCATGAAGAAAGGCATGCTTCCCATGGAAGTGAATCTTCCTCAATGAAGAAAAAGAGGAAAATGGATAAAAAATGGAAATGGTTAAAAATAATATTGTTAAATTTCGGACTCTTAAATCAAATCGAATGAATTAAGTGTTGTAATGATTCGGGAGTAGAAAAAGAGTGATTAAAGAAAATGAAAAATATGAAAGGTGTCAGGTGTTCGCTCATTTTCAGGAAGCTTCGTCCTCAAATTCCATAAAAATAATCTGATTCGGCGCAATTTTTGATTTTCTTCTTTAATGGTTTTAACGATTTGATTGGTTTATAAACCAATTGTATTTCTTTTCATTCAACTGTGTTGAAACTGTCGACATGATGAGCAGCGGTAGAAAGTCGTCTAAAACTGTTTTTTTGGAGGGGGGGGGGGGGCAGCTCAATAACTTGAGGAGAGTGAGTGGGGGCCGAAGCTCCCCGGGGTAGGTGAGCGCAGCGAGCAGGGGGCGAAGCCCCCTAGTTATGAACATAAAATGTACATATAATATATATAAATGTACATAATTAGCAAAATGAACAGTATAGTTCAAATACATTAAAAGGGGGGGGGGGGGTGAGTCTGAAAAAAATTCGTAAAGAAAGCGTTTTTGCTTCCGAATGGAAGCTTTACTTTCGTCAAAATTTTCGACTTCCATTTTTTTGCTGGAAATGACCTAAAATGATCTGAAAAGTCCAAAAATCGTATTTAGAAAAAATATCTGTGGGTATGTGTGTGTGTATGTATGTGACAATTTTCGTAACTTCAAATTTTTTTCCCTTAAAAGGGTAAAAGTTCAACCTAGGAATCTCATATTTTTACTGTATATCCCTTGTGATGTAATCTTTCATTTGAGACCTTGTTCATTGAAATCGGTCCAGTAGTTTTTGAGAAATAATCGATTTTCGAAATTTACAAAAAAATTTATTTCTCAAGATATTCTCAATCGATTTGATTTATATTTTACAACAATATTACACATAATGTCATCTAACTATGTGAATTTTTTCAGATTTTTCTGGTACTCGGTTTTTGAGTTATTTTGATTTTTATGATTTTTTTATCGAAAATGTTGTACCCACGATAACGATCAAAATAATAGAGATAGCAGCTTCAAATTTGGCTGATATATTGGTTCTTTGAAGTGAACGGCGCGTATTGTTAATGGATCATATTGATGGAAAATTTTCTAAGTTATGAATTATTTTCAAAATTTGAATTTTTTCATTTTTTTCGAAAATTAGGATAAGTTCTAAATCGATTGAGTCCAAATTGATGCACGACATTTGGCACCACATTATGCAACTGCGTGAATTTTTTCAGATTTTTCTGATATTTGGTTTTTGAGTTATTTTGACTTGAATTATTTTTTATCAAAAATGTTGTACCCACGATAACGATCAAAATAATAGAGATAGCAACTCCAAATTGGGCTGATATATTGGTTCTTTGAAGTTAAAGAGGCGTATTGTTAATGGATCATATTGATAGAAAATTTTCTGAATTATGAATTATTTTCAAAATTTGAATTTTTTCATTTTTCTAGAAAATTAGGATAAGTTCCAAATCGATTGAGTCCAAATTGATGCATGACATTTGGTACCACATTATGCAACTGCGTGAATTTTTTCAGATTTTTCTGGTACTTGGTTTTTGAGTTATTTTGATTTTTACGTTTTTTTATGGAAAATGTTGTACCCACGATGACGACTATAATAAGAAAGATAACAACTTCAAATTTGGCTAATATATTAGTTCTTTGGAGCTCAGGAAGCGTATTAATAATGGATCATATTGATGGAAAATTTTCTGCGATACGAATGATTTCCAAAATTTACATTTTTTTTCATTTTCTTGAAGATCATGATAAGTTCTGAATCGATTCAGTCCAGATTGACGTATAACATTCATCATCATATGATGTAACTTCGTTGATTTTTTCAGATTTTTCTGGAACTTGGTTCTTGAGTTATTCTGATTTTCATTATTTTTCATCAAAAATGTTGTACACACGATAACGACTGAAATAATAAAGATAACGCATACTTTTCTTCGTTGAAATTTAAATGAAAATGGAAATTTATATGAAACGATTTAGTAAAGTGGAGGAAAATGAATGCATTCGGAAGCGACTTGCTAATAAATTAGCAGATAAAGCTATAATGATGTGGATAATGATGCAAGTTTCCACTTGTTTTCACACGTCAACCCTTACCTCGTCCCCTCAAATAAAAGAAAAAAAAATGGAATCCCAAATAAAAAATATCGCGATTGGTTTCGAAGACTGAAGAAGCTGGAATTATCCAGCGAAACGTCGCGATTTGACAATGATTGGCGTTGTTAATAACTTTTCCAATATCTTCATGAACAATTATGATATTGAAACGCAAACAAATGGAAATGAATCTGATAATTGATTCTTAAAAATCAGAGAATATTTGACTTGTCAATAATAAGTGCATCTGAATAACCAAAAGTCAATGATTTTTGATCATTATCAATTCTCATTAATTGAGGAGATATTTCGAATGAGAATATTCTCCACTACTCGACATTTGAAAATCCAACAACGCCAAAAACTCCCCCATTGTTGTTCCATCTTCACTGCGTATGTAAGTGGAAAATTTGGAAAGAGACTTGAGAAAGTTTCAAACACATTCAGGGGAGATTCAAGAAAGAGATGGAGAAGATTCAAAAAATATTCAAAAAACTTTTGGGGAAGAGTAAAAAAAGACATAATTAGTGAATATTTTCTCTATTACAGTTAACTTTTCCTTTCCTTTCTTTATGTGATTTTGTCTCAGTTCTGGAGTAAAATTCACTCAATTAATTTTCATCCCCCAGTAAACCTTTGGAAATTCTCAAAAAGCGTTAAGGGGGGACCACGGTGAAATTCAAAAGTCTTTGGTTGATGGAAGGATCCATCGAGTGACATTTGGCACACGATGGGATGTGTCAAGAAAGCTAAAAAATGTTGAACACCATCCATTTTGCCCCGTATTTCAAGATAAAACGTCATTATACGGCTTCATCTTAATAATGCCCCATGGACCACAAATTTGATCCGATTCAGATTTTCTTTTTTTTTGCAAATATTTGTTAGCCTTTCGAGGATAAAATTGGGTATCCGTTCTACATTACAGATTATAGATTACGAGAAAATAAATTTTTTCCATTCACTCATTCTTTGCTCGAAATTTTTTCAATCGAAAAAAATTCGTCGAATTGAGAAAAACTCATTTTCTAGTGATCTATGATCTGTAATGTAGAATGGATACCCAATTTCATTCTCGAAAGGCTAACAAATATTTGTAAAAGAAAAAAATCTGAATCGGATCAAATTTGTGGTCCATGGGGCATTATTAAGATGAAGCCGAATAATGACGTTCTATCTTGAAATACGGGGCAAAATGGTTTGCGTTCAAAATTTTTTAGGTTTTTTGATACACCCCATCGTGTGCCAAATGTCACTCGATGAATCCCTCCATCAATCGAAGACTTTTGAATTTCACCGTGGTCCCCCCTTAAGAAGACTCCAAATACAGATTGAATGCAGAGGCTTTCTTCTCCCAAAAAAATTGTTATAAATACCTCTTCTTCTGATCTGCATTCACTGCATTATTTCATTGACGAGCACTAAATTTTATCCACTGACATCACTCATTTAATCAAATCATAAATTCAATTTTCAACAATACAAATGTGAATAATTACATTCCTATTAAATTTGACATTTTTCACTGTTTATTTACTCTCATAGCCAAGGTATTAGCTAGACTTCTAGTTATATGAATTTCTGAGCCCTGATAATAACATCAAATATGATAAATCAATTACAATGTTAACCATGTTCCTTATAATATCAATAATATGGTCTTTCACTTTACATGAATAACATCAGATCGATAGATAAATTCCTATTCAAGTACATTTCACGTTATTCGTTCGTTAAAAAGACTTTTACTCCGAGAAACATATCACAAATGACACTTAAATCCTTGGGGGCCCTGTTGAAGTTTACGTTTTCATAGAGACATAAAAGGAAGAATGTTGCATCTTCCGAAAGAGGACATTTACTAACTTGTATCATACAGTACAATTGAGTATTATTTTCATTCATAGTTTGCAATTCAACTGGCTTAGTACAGTCCTCAACTTAAGAATGAGTATCCCTAGGGCAATGACTCGTGAAACGAATGTGTACAACACATTGCAGTGTGCATTTTTCATTTGATAAAAGTCACTTTCTCAAAATGACTTACATAAAAGTGAACCAATTAAACGTATACAATGAAATAAAAGCTGGAGTTAAGTTCAAGAGGAGCATAAAAAGAGACCTTAAGAGAGGTCCGGCATAGATTCACTATAAGTAGAGAAGTCAACAAGCTGACCATCAAGCGGCCAGTCGTAAATTCTAACAATGACGTATTGTCTACTCGTAGGCTTGGAAACGATTATTATGGTTATAAGTGGGAGAATAAAAAGGAGCTGATGGGAATGGAGGATACAGAGAACACAAGAATTTCACAGTAGTAGTGGCTCTGTGATGCTGAATGAGGACAATTCAGAGAGTGAGGGCGAGGATATAGAAGGAAAGAGAGAGGATGGAGGAAGCAAGGGGGGATCAGAAAAAGCGGGACAGAAGAGACGTGGTATCTGTCTGGGGTAGCAAAATGTTACCAGATGATAGTGAGAGAAAATGTGAGGTTGAGAAGGAAGGAAGAAGAGAAACGAGGAGTGAGAATTGGGTCAGTCGGCTTGTAGCATACTCCAGGTGTAGGTATCTACTTACCCCTAACCGCTACCCTCCATCCACTCTTTCCCCCACTACCAGTATCTAACCCGCTTCATTCCCTCCCTCATTCCTCTTTTCGGTTTCCCTTGTATCTGCGCTTCATGCACTCACTTCAATACTCTCTATCTCTCCCTCACTCTTTCTCCTACCCGTTGTTATAGGTACACCGGGAATTAAACCACCGAGGTAACGAAAATCTCAGCGATCTACTCGATTCGCTTCAAATATTCTCTCTCCATCTGCGCATAGCTCTCTAGTGTTTCCCAAGGAAACGTAGAGTGTGAAGGAGAAGCAGAGCATGTGCGAGAGAGCCCATCGACACGAGTCAGCAGACTGGAAAGACAGTGCCAATCCAACAACTATTCCTCCGAGTATAACACCCGATCTGATTCCTGATCTGTCCACTTTGGCATCATCACTAATGATTTCGTGCACTGGAAGCTCTGTCGAAATGCCCGTAGAATTGGTAATACACGATGGAGTTAGAATCACTGAATATTAGAAATCGGATGAAATGGCTCCAATTGATTGACACCACATTACGAGATGTGATGAAAGCCACATGAGAATTTATCTACACAGTCAATGTATATTCTTGAGAGATCATGATTCTTCAGGTTCAAGCTATTTGAGTTATCGTAAAATTACTTGCCTATATAATTATCGATTTTTCATTAATTCAAGTGAGATGTTCTGAAATGGTTTGATTTTGAACTCCTATCGAGTAAACTGTATTTACCATTGGTTTGATTTGTCGATAACTTCCTTCGAACATACATATATATATATATGTATATATATATATATATATATATATATATATATATATATATATATATATATATATATATATATATATATGTATATGACCTGACACTATCGTCTATGGAGCAAGCTCAGAGTCGTGGAAGTTTTTACTTAGTTTAACTAAAAAAAGATCATCATCAATCGATCAATCGATTTGTGCAATGAGTTGAAGAAATATTATCAGTGATTACAGTTATATAACCCCTTTTTCTCGACCAAGTATAAACTGGAATTGTGTGTACCATATATACACCTATATATTTATAAAATTACCAGAATCCTCGGAACAATAAAATATGAGTCAAACAATAGGTTACTACTGGACTGTGTGGAACAAAGTATTTCCTCACTAGTACACTGGTGCCTCTCCGATTGTTTTGAAGCGTGAAACACTGGTTTCCAAATTCCACGAAACACACCAACGTATCCCAAAGAAATATGTGTGCTGTCTTTTTTTATTTGCTTTTTCTTTGACTCTTTATCTTCAACTCTCTCATTAACTACCACTTCTCCTATACCTCATACCCAATTACACGCTCCGGGGTACATTTGTCGCACTCTCTTTAATAGTGGTACAATAGCATTTGTACGTGACATCCACAGCGAAGTATTAAAGCCATGCCGTGATGCTGTAGTAATTCTTCCACTCTTGCTATTTGTTTTTTTGCTTCTATTTTCTTTCTTTTCAGTTTTCTTATGTGCCAAGTATGGTATCTCTCAAGAATGTTGGATTATTGCTGGCGTAACTTTATGTACACGAAAAGAACAAAGACTTTGGGTTCATCGAAAAACGCTTTGGAATAAAGAGAATTACCAATCCAGACCGAGACTATTAGAAGAAACTGAAAAGAACGTACCTACGCGGTACACTGAGGGGATTTTTCCGTACTGTCATGACTATTTGTTTAATAGACAAAGTCAAAATAAACTATTTCAAATGAGTTATGGCACCCAGAATTCCAATGTTAGGGTTACTATTTTAGATTACTATGTAAATTCGTCATTAATTTTAAAATTCTCTGGAGAGTTGTCCTTGGCGGAAAAATCATTATAAGAAATTTCACAAAATTTAAAAAAAATGAGAAATTATACTTAGCCTCTTTTTAGTTACCATTACTAATTCTATATTGCAACTATGACAATCAAGTTCCACATGACCAGAACCAGCAGTTCAGACTCATGTCTACTATGTGATAATTATACTTGAAGCTCATAGAATTCGTTTTCAGAATGAAAATGTCTGTTTCCGATCACAATATTTACTAACAATATTTTTATAGCCAAAGTCTTTTTCTACCATACTTTTCTAGTTCGAGACTCCAAAAAATTCTCTCAGTGTAAAATAAACCAGAATTTTTTTTCAAACGAAAGAACTACGCAAAAATTCGAAAAAAAATAACGAAAATTCTTCGACATGTCTGCATATCAGACAATTTGTTCATGGAAGCCTTCGTAGATATTGATTAAACGAGAAGAGATACACTGAGAAAAAAAAGTGTTAAAAACTGTCAAATATTTGTTCCATTGGTCCTTTGCAAATATGTTTTTTAAATAATTAAAAGTGTTGTTGAATTTACTGAATTTTGTTCATTCCAACAAATCAACTGTTTGAATCAACAGAATTCATTAAATTCAACAACTTTTTCAATTATTTCAATAAAATATTCCCCAAGGACAATGAAACAAATATTTGAGTTTCTACCCTTTTTTTCTCAGTGTAGAAATCATTGTGTTTTCTATTCATTCTGCTCTCATTTCTCTCTATTGAGGACTCATATTCTCAGAATTAGATTCATTCCGTAATACATTCACATTGGATGTGATTTTTTTAAATTCTACTATTTCACATAATGGGTTCAACAGAACACCTGTGCGCAAGCGTCACATCAGTCTTGTTCAGCGTGATACAAGATAGCTGAGAACATGTTCAAGCCGTCCTTCTCCGTTCAATAAAATGAGGAGGAAAAAAAGAATAGATTTTCTGCCGAGCCATTTCAGCCTGTTACGCTGATGCTGTATCTTGAGAATTCACTTTGCTAAAAAGCTCCATCGTATGAACTAAAGCAGTCACGTTCAGTGGATTCTTGAAACGTTTGGCTATGTGCCAATAAACGAGCGCAATGATCGTTCCCCTGACGAGACTTGGAAGAATGAAATATATCTGCTCCTCATTGTTAGTAATGGCGATAGTAATTTTATTCCTATCAATTTTTTTTTTCGCCTTCCTTTACTATCCAAATTGTTCCTTAATGAAGGCGATTAACTTCAGAGAAGCTGCAAACTGGATTCCTCTTTTTTTCACTTTCTTTCAAAGAGGTGTGAAGGAGGTGATAACAACGTATCATCAGAGGTGTTGGAAGAAAGTGATTCCTTTATTTTTAATTTTTCTTTTCCCTCTTTGTACTCGGTTGAATATACGGTAGTGGGTTCGTAATTATAGCCATGTCTTGGCCGTGGCGTCGAAGCACACAGAAAAACACGATGGAGATGGTGAAGAGTAAGGGGGAGGTGCATTTTAAAGTATGTAGGTCAGGCACTGACCCATCTCATAGGGTGACCTGAGCCAGTGCCGACCGCCAGGGGTAGATCCGTTTCTACGAACGTTTGGATAAGGCGCAAGGAGTTCACCCAGGGCCGAGGCTGTGGAACCACTGCCGGGAGGGCTAGGTACATCCTTCAACGCTCGAATAAATTGACCTCGCAGACTCAGTTCCTTTTTTTTATTATATATATATATATATATATATATAAGCTTGGGAAAAAATTATTCCCTGGTACAGACGAATGAAAAAGAGATAGAAAAACCCCCAGTTTTTATCGCAGCTGTGTACTTTTGTTATGGAATTATTGTGGTTTGAATAGAAAGATGGAAAATAAAGAACATTTAATGCTCTTATGCAGGAAATAAATTTGTTTATTTCAAACTGATTTTTCAATTTCAGGAAGCGTATAGAAAATGGGTGTGCAGCTCCCTGGTGCCTTACTTTGCTCATGAGGGACCGTCGAACTCATTAACCTCGGTTGGAGCCTATGTTGGCACGAGGTTAAGGCCCTGTCGGTCCTTCTGCCAGTCTGTGGAACAACGTTGCCCTTATCTACTTCCGGGTGATCGTGCACCGGCTTATCCTACGCAATACGCCGGTGAACCTACTTTCCTTTGTAGAGGTGAGTCTGTATATTTGAAATAGAATAAAATTGTAATTTAATAAGAAAATTTCTAACATTTAATGAGTGATTTGATAATCTGTTTTTTTCAATAAGGAAGGTAATCATTTTTATTTGGCACCTTCTAAATTCAACATCATTGTTTCTGTCCAATTAATGGTGGCTCTATTCTCTAAGAGGGGCGAGTGCCACAAACTCACATCATTGCAATGTCTTCACGTAGAGCAGATGATTGAAGGCGGTTTAATTATTAAATCACAATTCGTTCCATTTTTCTTATTAGTCTTTTTCCTAGACAATCAATTACATTTCGAGCAGTGAATTTGATTCCACGGGGAATTTTTCAGGTGTGTCCAGGAATTTAGTATTTGAATAGAAAAATTTCTTGAAGAAGAGTTTCAATGGGAACTTCGTTTCATTGATATGATTTAATGAATCAAGTATCCCCACTACTTTCTTACTTGAATCTTTCATTTCAATTCTCAATTTGTCTGTACACCTTCGATGATTTCAATGGTATTTTCCACGGAGCATGATACTTGTTTTTATGATAAATATACAAAATCGAAAAATAATGAGATTTGATTATTGAACTGATACGTGTTATATGGTTTTTTTCTCAATAATTTGCAGATCCGAATATACCAGAGACGGGTGAACAAGCAGTCAGAGCGTTGCACGGTGACATAGAAGAGGAGTGCTGTTTCCACGTTTGTTCTGACGATGAGCCAGGATCGGGTATCTGTGCCAATTGTACTGCTAGTAAACCCCACGGGCGTCGCATCGGCCGTGATCCACCATTTGCACCCCTAAATTGCCCTACAGGTTCGTTATGATTTTACATACTTAAAGTATCACATAAGACAAATCATCACAACAACGATCATCCCGTATAGATTTGATGGTAAATATGCAGAACAGCGGCCTCCATAAAATTTAATAATTATCGAAGTCAAATTTTCGGAAAAAAATATGGGATGCGCAAGCGAGGTTTGAACTCACAACCATCTGATTACATGTCAGGTGCTCTACCAATGGAGCTATTGTGAATTCCTATACTTTCCTTCAAATTTCTCACCAAGATATATTACATCATTTTCACCACCTCCCCTGCTGAGGCAAATTTAATTTAAATTGAATTAATTTTATTTTTAGGACCCTATTCTGCATATGTACCGATTTGATTAACTTGGCTATAATTTGCACAGCCTCGGCGAATATATTGGCAGAAAATTGGAGAAGAAAAATAGCCAATACTCGGGCCAATATTGAAATATAACTTGGGTTCGACGTTATTCCTGGGAATCTTAATGTTCGGAACTATGCAAGATCCATGTGGACTGCAGTATACGTTACTGAAATGTATGTAAAGCTGGAAGAGGCACTGAACTGTCTCAAACGTGCTGAAAGAGAAAAGAGATGTCTAAGACAGCCTATCTTTGTTACAAAATCGAAACTAAAAGCTTTCCTTACCACACGGACCAAGAATGATAGATGTACGATGTGGTAAACCTTACAAAAGACAATATTCTAAAATTTTCAATTCTGAAATTGATTTTACCAACAAAGAAATCAAATTTGCCTGCAAAACGTTCGTTGTTTTGAGTTGGAAATATCCACGCTTCGTAACTTTTAGTATTGACTGTCACGCATACGATTTTATCATTATTGCGCAGGCGTAATTTTGGGAAGAGTGAAATAACCTGTCTTGAACATATATCAGTTTCTGGCACGATTTCCGTCCACAAACTTGGTATGGCAGTGCTTCTTCTCGTTCTATATACATTTCAGTAATAGACACGTAAGAAAAAAATGTTAAAAATGATAAAATAAATTGTTTCAATAGTCCTCAACAAATATTTTTTCCAAGTAACTAAAAGTTTGTCAAATTTAGTAAATTTATTGAACTTATTAATTTTTTGATCGTTAAAAACGAATATTGAACTGTAACTCATAAAACGAATAGAAAATTAGGTTCGTTTCCTCAAAACTAAAAAGAATGAATTGTTGGAAAGAATCATTTGTTAAGTGCTTTTGAAAGAATTTATTTAATTATTTTCACTATATTTTTTCTCAGTAAGAAGCATGTACTTCATATCGGCACTGTATGCTGGCCCAATTCCAATCATCAATGAATTTTTGAGATTGTAAGATCAAATCTGACTACTCATTTTAATGAATCTATGAATTAGCAATATTCAAGTCTTCATTCGTTGTTATCGGCATGCGAATGTCAGTCGGATTAACGCTCAGCCCAATCTTGACATGTCAACGTTCACCTGAGAGCGTTATGGCATCTGCCCTTCAAACTTTTTAGTTCCTCATGTAAAAATCACGAGTAACAAAATTCCTCATGACAGCGTGTTTCCTGGCACATTTTTGATTCAATAATAATCGAAATCCTAATTATTCAATCTAATGAGGTGTTGTTACAAAGAATTGGAGATTTTTTTCTACATTTTCGTGATTTTTTTTCGTTGAGTCATTCACGAGATGGTGCTGCTCAAAGGCCTCAAGTTTGAGAAAAATATCTAATTCACGTAAAAATTCCCCAGTTTGTGTATGAACTGGAAAGTAGTAATGAAAAGAATGGAACACCTACTGCATAATACAGAAAAAGATTACTTTCCTCAATTTTCCTATAAATAGACATTTCTATCTTATGTTCCTGATGAGATAGTAGCAGAAAAATGAAAATTGACAAAGTTAAAGGAAAATTTAAACTGAAGCTTAACCCTATGACTCGAGCACTGAGCCCCACGACCAGCCAGGGTGCAAGAAGGCTAGGTGAAAGTCACGTGACTGCGCTGAATTCTGCGTGGTAACAATATCGTACGATCCTTCTGCGGGGGATACAAAAAAAAATAAATATTTATCATTAAAGCGTATTTTCATTGATTCAGATCATAAGTTAATGTTCATATTACATAAATTCCTCAATAAAGATGAGAAAATATAAGATTTCTTCTAACGTTGAGGGGTAACGGAACCCCTTGTATATATTGAATTTTTGAACTAATTGTTTGACGATATTTATCAATATTTTTATGATAGAAGAGTGGCAACGACTGGGGAAGGACATTAGGAAGTCGTTGCTTCTGATATTTAATGCAAAAAATCATAATTATTACTCAACAATGGGTTTGAAAATTTGAAATTTACTGGGTCTTCCGTTACCCCTTAACAAAAGATTCTGCACTCAGTGGGGCCCCAGCACTTTCTGCGGACAGCTTCGTACCTGAATTGTCGAGAGTGGGGATTGCCATCGTGACATCATGCACTACTACACTGATACAGGCGTCCATGATTAGCTGGCCCCCTCTCTTCTCACACGGAGATACTTTCATGACATGCTCGAGTCATCAGGGTGTGTTCCACTTGGGACCAGTTACTGGTCAGTAGCAGGTACTTTTACGTTTAGGAACTAGAGGCTGGTAATACTCCCTACCTACAACAATAGAAAGTACTATCAGCCTCTAATTCATAAACGTAAAAGTACCTGCTACTGGCCAGTAACTGGTCCCAAGTGGAACACACCATCAGAGGGTTAAGAGATCATTTTTAAATAGTAATGCTTCTTTTGCGTTAATTACAATGAGTCACATGAACTTATTCATTATTCGTTGGAAGGCAAACTAAAACTTCTCACTTGTTTCAATTCTGTTACTATCAGAACTATTATACAATATCTCAATAGATTAAATACTCAATAAAGATTGAATAATTTGGGTTCAAAATTATTCTCTATAAGAGACCTGTCATGAGACATTCAATTATAGGAAATTTCACAGTGCGAGACTTGCCCATTGATTTCGGTAACAAACAGTTAATTCTAGATAATAGAGGCCATGATGGTCTGTAGATGCTATATACTTGAAAATAGCAATAGAAGAAAATTCTCCGTTTTACAGAGTATTTCTCTTCATTACACAATGTGAAAGATTCTTTGCCATTTCCCCTTCCTCCTCGACTTGAATATCCAAGAGACAAATGAGAGAAATGGAAAGATCCCTAAATTGAGCAGGAACTAGAACAATACATATTAGAAGCATAGCTTACTTGAAATTCATCTTTCACCACAGCCAATGCCAATTCTTTTTCTTTGATGAAATGTAAACCAGTTCGACAAAAGTTCTCATTTTGTCCACCTGTCTGTAGAATTGAGTAAACAGATTCACCCAAAACACAGGCTCTCATGAGAAAGGACTCCGAACTGAGATTCCTTCAACGGAGTCATTTTTAAAAATGTTTGAAAGCTAATATTACCAGAGTCTACGATAAAAACCATGTTTCAATGTTTTATGGCCAAAACTGTATAAAATCGGTAGATTAGATGATTCGACTAGATGGACAGTAATGCTCACAATCGTTAGAGCTTCACGAGGGTCCAGTTTTTCTAAGTCAAAAATAATAGGCAGATGATATTATCATAATCAAATATTGAAGACGTACATCTTTTTGTCATTTTATTACGAAAAAGTTTGTCTTCAGACATTTTGTAGGTAGTATTTGGCCTGAACGCATTTTGAAAAATTTGAGCAAGCTGTACCGATTTGTATTATCACAGTCCGGTTCAATATTTTAACATTTTCAAAACACTTTCAAAATATAAAATGCTCGGATCTTCTTCTGAAAAATAATTTTTCCGCATTAACTGATCCAAACCTACTAGTAAAACAGATTTTCAGACCGTTTGCTATGATTTGTTGAAGTCTCATTTTGTATTCTTTCGAATGGTCTCTTGAGTAGGCACCACGCTACGCCCGGAAAAATGTGTTTTCGGTATCTTGGACCCATCATTCAACTACATTCCAAGAAATAAGAGGTATTGCTATGATACAGTTCGGTAGAATTTAATGAAATTTTTCAAAAGACAGTCAGGTCAGGCATCACGTGAAAAAGTCTGACGTTAGTATTTTTCGGTTCAAGGTAATCGAATCTATCGAATGTATATGGTTTTAGTCGAATAGGGCTTAAGCTTACGGGCCATATGGGCTTGGTAAGTGGAGTAGTGTATCCCCACTGCTCTGAACTAGCATTAAACCCAGGGGCCTAGCCTTAGGCCTATTAATAAAGACCGTATGTCAACTACTTATGCATCACATGGTTAGTGGAATCCGTCCATGCACAAGGCTTCTAGAGTCCTCACTGGATGAATGCTCAACTTTTTGGTAGAAATTTTTTTTTGTGCATATATGGATTTCACTAACACATGTGATGAGTTATTAGTTGGCACGTGGTCCCTATACAAGGCCTGGCTATGAGTAGGCACACTGACAACGTTATGTTTGTTATTTTTGCTGCTTGTGCAGCTAGCTCCTCAAGATTAAGTTATTCCGGCCCATTTTTGCTGACTACGTTATCATTACCCTCTTTTAGCAATGTCTCTTCGGTTAGCATAGTTAATAAAATCTACTGTAATTGTTTCTATTTCGACATACTTGGCGATGCTCATGAAGAAATATAATGAACTTCATTCCCAAAATTTCCACTCTGACAAAGAAGTTTCACGTCTAACACCTAGCTTTCTGCGCACCCTCTTTTCTTCGTAATTTTGCAAGAATGTGTCAGAAACTAATGGAGATGCACCCCTCTTGACCGAAAGTTTCTTGTCGAGAGTTTCAACAGCTTTAACAAAAGATTCGAACAAAATGGCTCTACCTCGCTTAGTTTCCCAGATATTCTCAAAAAACTGCACAATAACTTGACTTATTTTAATTTTCTATGATTTTTTTTGATACTTATTCAACATCACTATCTATATTCTAAGGTCATGCTAATCAGCGACAGGAGTTTATGGTGTGTCTGTGGACAAAGCACATGTAAAGAAACAGTGGTGCGTGCATCATTCGGCAGAGACCGGGGATCGAGAACCAAGGTCCTGGGATTTACCCAACCCGTGTTCTGCCGAACGAGCCACCGTAGATCCCTGATACTCCATTATTCTAATATGATATCTCTGATAGTAAGTATTTCTTCTTATGTACTGCTTCAGGTCATCAAAACAGCCTGGAGAGTGATATAGAGTTGTCTTCACCGTCGCCATCGCCTACCACGAGTGCCTCCTCCTCATCTTGTCCTAGCAGTGGAAGTGGCCAAATATCATCATCAGCAACGAGTAATACAGCATTACCACCAGCACCAATATCATTGCTCTGTCTTTTATGGATTTGGGCTGCACTAATATCCTTGTGTACTGGCCAAATGGTATTTCCCTGGAGTCCAGCGCTGGATGCTGGATTTGTACGTAATAATTCGTCCTGGATGACGATTAATAGTATAAAAAATACTAATAAATTAACAACAAAACGTAAATCATCATCAATAATTATGGCATCATTTGTGAGAATGGCTCAACGATTGCATCATGTATTTTTCCTTCGCCCAATTTGGGCATTATTATTATGGTCTAAGGAAAGCTGGTGGCGCTGGTGGTTTTGTGTATGGAAATTTACAACAAATTTAACCTGTCGAACATTCAAATGGTATCATTCAAATAAACGTATGAAGCTAAGGGAACAAGATATTAATTATGATAATGATAATGGACGTTATTTTCCACGTGACAAGTGGCGCTGCTGTCGTCACAGTCGTTTAACTAGAAAAAAAGCTAGAATGAGAGATGGGAAAACGAGAAGACGAAAGAGAAGGCGTTTTTGGTTTAGTCCGTGGAAATGGAAGGGACCCTCTTAATAGCCCGCCACTCTCCCATTTGTGGAGAAATTGCAGGTTTGAAGAAAAAAAAAAGGAAAAAAAATTGAGTTTCATTCGAATGATAATGAAGTGGGTCCCATGGTAAAGAAAAAGCAACAAGAATGATAATATAGTTTTAAAAATTATTGAAAAAACAATTTAAAATGATGAATTAAATAATAGTGATTAAATTGCGAAGCAGAGAAACTTTGGAATCTCTCTGTTTTGCTTGTCACCGATGACAGGGTCAGGCCAGAATCCACGTTATTATTGCGTTGATTACGATCTACGTCGGCCGAAGTAATAAAAAAAAATTGAAAAATCGCTTACATACATAACACGCGAAAATAGCACATACTACATTATACTACATACATACATCGTGGGATAATAAGTTTTCTCCTCTCCCTTTTCCTCCCTTTCTATCAGAACATTAAACCCCCTCAGTGTCCCCCAATTTGAATGACTCTCATCTTAATCATTAAATGGAAGAGAAGAAAAAAGTTTTAAAAATTGTGAGAGTCCCTATGAGAAACATTTGGACGTTTAATCAATAAGTGACTGGATTTTATTTGATTAAAAAAATTCGTAAGGATAAATTAACGTTAACGAATGGAAGGAATGACCTGAACTTTATTAGATTCCCTTGTATGAAAAAAAACACAACGTAAAAAAAAATTGAGAAATAATAGAAAAAAATGAGAGTGAATAGGCTGAATCGATTCGATGGTAAATTGAGAGTGGATTCTAAAATCGTGTGCAAGAAAAATGAAATAAATTAATTTAAATGAAATTTGAGAAAAAAAAGAAGTATTTAATTGACAAACAAATCATGAGGGAATGAAAATTAAATGAATTAATAAAGAAAAAAATTACTAAATGCTAATACTAAAGAGAATTAACAATAATAATATTTAAAATACAATAATAATAATAGTGAAAAAGATGAATTAATTAATAAACGATAAAAGTTAATTTAAAATTGAAGAAAAAAAACAAACGGTACAGTAATAATATAATAATACAATTATTATATACAACTTACGTATACATAAACACATAAGGCATTAATTATAATGGAAATTTGATGAAAAAACAGGAAAAAAAAGAAAAACAATGAATGAAATCATTATTCACGACACGAGAAGAAAAATACAACAGAGAAAAAATTGTACACACACACTCACACATACATGGAACAAAAAGTAGAATTAGATAGTGGAGAGGGTGGTGGTAAAACGGGCGGGTGGGCGGCTCGACCGTGGGGACTGCTGTCAGGCACAAAGTGTGATTTTTGTGCAACAATGAAAAATTGATAATCCGTTGAAGAAAAAATTAAAATAATAATAATAATTACAAAAATAACAGGGAGATTATACCAGTCAGTAGGTGGCAATTCCGTAGAGGAAAGAAAAAAATAAATAAAAAAAATTTAATTAAATGAGAATGACAGTGATTATTGTTATCGAGGTATAATATGTGTTCGTTTAGGCATTATACACATAATAGCTAATTGCATTGAATAGACATTGAAGGGAGGAAGAAAGAATTGAATAGTGTATGGCAAAAAAAATGTTAGAATGAGTGAATGACGAGTGTTAGTGTGTGAGAGTGAACGAAATAAAGTGACATGAACCAAAAAAAAAATTAAAAAATTCAACGGGAAAGTGTGTCAAGAATAACGCTCTCATAGAACAAAATGAAGAGACGCACAATTGTGTAAAAAGAAGATTTTAAAAAATATTGGAAAAATTCCACAAACCAAAAACACACGTACATTTTTGTAGCAATGAAAAAAAAAAAAATTGAGGAAAATACAGAACAAAAAAAGCCAAAATATTCTAGTTAAACGTGATATAATAGTAGGACACAAAAACGTGTGATTTTATTGTTTCCCTCCTCTTTTTCTGTGAGCTTTTCTCTTGACACTATGTTATTGTTAAATCTTTCTTTTTCCAAGAAAAAAAAACAATTGAACTTTTAAAAATAATGATAAATTTCGATTAGAAAAATTGATAATAACAAGAATTTAAAAAATGGAAATAATATGAAAGGGATAGGGAAAGGGTGGTTCATTATTATACATATTGATATTTAGATTTAGAAGTGGGGGAAAAAAATAATAAATTACAGAGAGACAGATGGCGCTTCGTAAGAATTCTCGAAGAGTACAAATCGCCCCCCGACTCGAGTACCGCTTTCATTTCACGTTCACTGCCACGCATTCTACCTCTCTCTCCATGTTGCCCTCTGTTTGTTGTGGAGCACAAGAGTAGGTCACAATACGCACAAATTCAACCTGATAAAGACACGTGTAAGATGTTTTCAAACAAAATTCTATATCTTATATCTTTCTCTGTCTCCCTCTTACACTCTTTTTTTAATCTTTATTTTCATTTTTATAATGTATGTTTTTACTTCGCGAGTTATTCGCGGTAAAAGGACTCTGGTATCATCGAGATTAATGAAAATAAAAGTCGTTTGAAATTAACATTGGTTGATTATTCACTCGTGCGGTTGAAATTCCTCATTCTTCTAAATGGCAATAATGCAGATTGAAATTCAAAAAATTCTCAATTATTGATGTTAAATACAATTTTTCTCTCCAAATCTTCATAAATTCCTCATATTTTTGGGGATTTTCATAAAACTAATGTTGTTATCTTGTATATTGCAGATGAGTGAGGGGTGCTTGGAAATTCGGTTAATGAAATATAATGCCGAGAATCGAGATACTGCTGCCATTTGCATTTCCTTATCGACTGAATCCCCCCCTTCGTATTTTCAAAGACGTCATTATACGAATCATCAACCCAATTACAGCTGTATTCCGTAATTTGAAACGCACAAAATTTCTTCCAATAAATGTCCTAATACCATCTTCTTTCTCTCGATAACATCTGGAAAATTTCAAAAATCATTAATCATAATTCTCAATTTAAAAATTATTCTTTTGTATAACACACTTTAAAAAACATAATCTTTATGACCTTAGTAGAATAGGGAACTTGCATATTTTTTCTTTTCAATATTTACCGTCAATGATGAACAGAAAATGCGAAAAGAAATTTCAATTGTTAATTAATTAATAAACGCTAATTGAGAAATAATTTTTCTTAATGCCTTGAAATTGAACATAACGTCGTAATACCACAATCTTTTTAAAAGCCATCTGTCATTGACCGTCATTATTCACAATTGTGACTGGAGGGATTGTGATAGTAAACAGTTTAGAATGTTTATTCTTTTCGCTCGGAAAATGTTTCAAAAATTGGGCAGCTCGCTAATAATCACGATTGATAAAAAAAATAATGTCCTTATAATGAGCATCGCGTGCTCTCGAAATTCAAATGTACTCTGACAGTGCCTTTATTGGGGACAAGTTGAATTACGTGTATGGTATTATGATGTGAGATCCGGATTAGAGTGATATAAAATTTATTAATTTTTAATTGTAAAATTCTCGACATTTAACAATTTTCCTTTTCTTCTCTCCTAATCTGGAAAATCACTTCAAAATGCATAAGAGTGAAAGAAGAAATTACAATATTAATATGCAATTTTTCTATTCTGGAAATACCTCGACTTTCTGATTTTTCCGAAAAGAAACTTTTGTTGGGGCATATAATTATTCATTTGTCATATTTCATTCAAAAAGGACAACTCACGAAGCAGAAGCTTGAAAAAAGACATAAGCGAATAGAAAAGCGATTGGATTAAAAAATTACGAATATGATAGGATGTAGAAAAAGATGCTGTATAATTCTATTGCACGATATGACTATATTCATCAGATGGAATCTTCGCACATCATCTTTCATAACTTTACATTTTTAATTGTTCATTCTTATCCGCAGAATCTCGCTTTTCTTTCCAATTTTCTTTTTAATGGGAATAAACTAATCGTTTCTTCCGTTGTCCTGGAAAGTTAAATTAGCAAGCTCGACTCTTACCACAGAATACTGCAATGCACGCTGAAACTCGGACCGATTCAGTCTCTGAACTCATTCACGAATGAAAGAAAAAAAAAAGAAAAAGATGGAAATGGAAAATCGGGTAAAAGTATAGAGCTCTCGTAACCAATTGGGTTGAGTCATCAGAATCAGAAAAACATTCTGAAAATGTGACCGTTAGAATCTGTCTTTAAGAACGTAATAAACGCCTGGATACTCAGGTGAAATGAAATTCCCTTCAACTTTTTCACTCCTTAATTAAAAATTTATACGACAATGTCATTTCGATCGTGGCAAAGCTATTCGAAATCACGTCCTCTTCAAACAAGAATCAATTATTAATATTCCCATAAAATATTAAATGAATTTTATATTCATAGAGCTTCATATAATTCCTACAGAAATGAATCCGCTTTCTTTCATTTTTTCTCTCTTTTCTTCTCAAAAACATTCACTCATTGAACATCATAGTTTCTTTTGAATCACTCAACGATTTCATTGAATGTTATTGAGGCATCATCAATTTATACAATCCCTCGTGTTTATGGAACGCCGACGTAAGGGGTCGCACACTCTCTCAATACTCATGAAAGAAGAATGAGAAATGGAGTACCAGTGAATCGGGGCGCAGTTTGTACAAGAGAGATAGAATAAAAAAACACAGGGGAAGAAAAAAGCAATTGCAGAGGGAAATAATTGCGGAGAATACATAAATGTGTTGTTAAACATTGTCCATAACATTATTGTTATCATTGATACACTGATTGCGTATAAGAGATACATTAATTGAGATTTTTTTTTTTAATTAACAAAGATTAAGAATAGAATTAAAAAAAAAACTAATTGGGTCTTCTCGAGTGATTGAGTTGTATTTGAAAATTGATTGCTGTGTAAATATATGTATCTATATTTAATAATTGAATGAATATAAACAAATCGGACTCGCACAAAAAAAACAGAACGCAATGACGGAAAATGGATGAGAGAAATTAATCTTAAATTTGATACGAATGTTAATAAATTATTCTGAGGCATTTTTTGAAAGCTCAGGTTGATTTACTTGTGTCAAAGAGGAATTTCTTTTCCTGGGTTTATATGTGCCATATCTGGTATGTGCAGGTAAATTTATAATCGAAAAAAAAAAACTTTGGATAATGAATGACGAACGTAAAGGATAAAAAATAATGCAGAAAATGATTATTAAAAAAATATGGAATGTGTGAAAGCAGGATAGAACTGAGTGAAAAAAACAGACAAGATCAAGGAGAGAAAATTTTTTCCACATAATTCAATTAATTTTCTATTTTTATTCTTCACACCTCTTACTTCATCAAAAAAGATCAATGATTATTGCTTCAAATTGTAAAAGCATTATCTGATGTTTGCAGTATCACTATTCTCTCCTCATTTCCGTCTTTAAAATTTTTTTTTCCTCTTTTTTTTCATTCTTTTGCTGAAGAATCACTTAATTACAACAGAGTAAAATGAGAAGCTTGTAAAATATATATAAAAATAGTGTGTACATCATGAGACTCGTTGACATATTTCCATATTGCGCCTTTAGTCGTTGAAAATATAATAATTATAATTCAGCAATTTGCATGGACCACATTGATTGTGTGAACATTGAAGAGCATAAAAAACTGAAAATAGTGAAATGGCTAATCACTTCTGTAAAATTCCCTTTTTCTCTCTCACCTTAAGTGTTTAGATTATTATCATTATCATTATTACATTGTTGTCAGTTCGTAAAATCAAATGACAGAAAACATCAAGATTAAATTTTTATACGTAATTGATATATTCAGAGATCTTGAACACGGCCTAACTCACTCAATTGTCACGTGGTTATTTTTGCAAAGAGTCACAGAGCTATGTAATTTTACCAAGGGAACGAGGGGAGAGAAAGAAATAGCCAAAATGAAAGATAGACACCCTACTCAGTTCGAGTGAAGTAGGGACAACGAACGTTATCCTCTGGCGAGTCCCTTTTTTTCATCCCATGTCACTCTCCAACCTCTTTTTCATTTTTTTTTATATTTTTCACTCCTCTCAATACACATTTATTCGTTTCTCGCGATGCTAACATACCCATACCTTCAATCGAAAGAATCATAACAACATATTCATGTATAGACCATTTAATGTCTCTTACATGTATAGAATGACAAATATGATACTCCTATGTGAATGATATCAAGGACGAATTGGACGTAAAAATGTATGTATGTATAGGGATGAGGCGCTGTTGCCAAATAGCGTTTGATTCGCCTTTTTCTTTGTTCATGCCGAAGTAGTGGTAATTCGCCAATCCTCCATTGGTTATAAATAAAAAGAATTGGTAGTGTTTTTTATGATGTGCACGTCCAAGTAGTGAGCATCTATGATGAAGCCATTATAAAGTGGGGATTTTATTGAGCGCCTGATAAACCCGTGAATATTTTTGCAAATCCATTCAAATATCTGAAGAAATTGAAAATATTTCAATTGCGGAATTTTTATGACACTCAAAATAGCAGACATCTGACTATTTTGAGATTTTTTTTCCTTCTAACAAATCAATTACTTTGAAGAATAAAAAATATGCACATGTAGAAAATTCGAGAAACTATAAATGCTAATTATTTAAATATTTTTTTATAAAGATTCATGTGCTCAAAAAAAATCCAAAAAATTGTCAGATGTATGCTCATTTTATTATCATGAATTTTCATTACTTGTTTGTGAGCATGATGTCAAATATGTGAATGGCATCTCTTTCTTCGTTGATTTTGTATAGAACTAATTTTACGTGTGACATTTTCTCGTCATGTTGTCAACATTGTTGAACGTTTTGAGACTATTTCCTTCATGATTGAGGAGTTTGGAAAGCGATTGTTGATCTGGTGTGTGAAAACGAGAAAATCCATTATTCACCAACATTGTTGCAATCATGAGAGCATTAAAAGAACAAAAACTGCCAAGTATTTATTCAAAAATGATTTGAAACTTTCTGAGTAAATTGTTATTGTTTCAACACAAAATTTTTTTTCTTTCATTGATGATAGAACGCAATATGAGAATTGAATTAATTTATATACAGCTAGAAACTATCCAAAAATGGGAATAACCGCGGCAACGTTGCAGTGAAAAAATTTGTTTCTCCTCTGTTGACAGACGTGGAAGTCTTTGTCTCTCTCTAAATCTTGTGAGGTGATAATAGGATAATTGCGCTAATGACAAAAGAGAGATTACGGTAAAGACCATCGAAGGTAGAAGAATTATTGTTATGAGAGTGTTGAAGGAACTTTGAAAGTGTATGAAGTGTCATGTGATTTCAAAAGAAAAATGGATGAGGTGCAATGTTGCCGCGTTGTATTGACGAACGATGAATAATCTCTGAATTCTTTGATTTTTAATATTATTCAATCAAATCTTTCAAAACGGATTAGAGCATTTCGAGAAAATTTTTCCAGGTTAAAAAAATATTCAGTGATTGATCCTTAGTTTTTGATTCGTTTTTAGTCGCAAAGGGGTGCACAGTATGAATTCACACTTTCAAGTTAATGAGTAGAACAAATCGTGCAAAAAAAAATTGCTTAATAATATTTGCAGTATTAAGAAGTACCCTACCGGGTCTTCGAGATATTGACATAAACTGAATAGCTGTAATTAGTCTTTTTAAATATGTGAGGTCTGATCTTGTTTGCTTCTGAAATCATTAGACAAAAAGCTCAGAAGAATTGAAACGATTCGAATTAGTTTGTTTCATTTCTCTAAATTTTTTTAGATTTTTTTTCGTTGATTCAAGTCTGCTCACCGAACTCTTCAATTCATTCCAACTTTAACTCTTTGGTTCATTAACTAAGGAAAAAAATTACGAAAAGATAAATCATCATGAATATACACGTATATATAAGGATGAATTCTATATGGTGGATCGAGTCGCAAAACTAATGCAATGTGAGAAAACCTAATTAAAAATGAAGAGAAAGTGCTTTAAAATGTTTTAAATTCTTAAATTGGCATCATAGCGTTAAGACAAGAATAATCCTAGGAAAGTTTTAATAAATTATGCACTTGACGCTTTTGGTTTCAAAAGAAAAATTGAATCATTCACTTCTTACTAATGAAAAACTGAGAGAAGGTGCTCAAATTTTGATTAACACCATCCTAGAATTATTCTTGTTCATATTTTCGTTCATTTTTCACCTATTTCATTTCGTATTACTCATTTACATTTTTAAAACTACATGCATTACTTCTCCCTCAATTTTTTTGTTTTTTTTGTATCTCTGGCTTACATAACCGTCCGAGAATCATTGTACGAGGCGTTGAAGTAATAACGGCGATAAATCCATGCGAATGTCACAGAAGAGTCGTCGCCAGCCCGGTGAATCCTGGCTTACCTATATTTTGATAAAACACAAGCTGAATGAGAGGAACGAAAATACGAATAAGAGAGAGCGAGAGAGGAAATAAACGAAGAAGACGAGAGAGGATGCGTGTGCGAGTTGACTCAACAGAGAGGGGTAGAATGTATTGATCTCGCAAGTCTCAACACAGCGGTTCGCATGAAACAGGCCAGCACCGAGAGAGACGGAGCTCTTTTGCTCTTGTGTCTCAGTTTTTCAGTTGCTCCATCTCATTCAATGCATCCTCCTCTTTCTCGCTTTTACTATCCAGCCGTTTGCCCCGTAGCAATCCTATATATACCTCGAGACTTTCTCAGGCGCATCAATCGTTTTTCCGGAAAATTCTTTCTCTCCTTCATTCTCTTGGCCTCTCTCTCTCTCTCTTCCTCTTTTCATAGAATTGTACTTCTAATATTTAGATGGGGTAGTAGTCTTCTCTTCTCCTCTCGTTTTTTTGCTCCAATTGTAAATGACATTTGTTTTTGATGTATTTTTTTATAGCTCACTCATATTTACCCAATTCTTGAGTGAGTCGCCATTTTGGGAATTCGACGGATGCGACATCACTCAGAAGAATGTCTGTACTTTTACGTGTCTACCCCTTTCCATTTTACTATTCACAATGATTCATAATATTTTTCACATTATGATGGAAATAGTTACTTTTTTAATTTATAAATTAAATGCGTAAATTATCGAAAAAAGGGATTATCATGGATTATCATATTTTGAACTATATTTTTCTCTCTTTTCCTCTATTCATCTTGTGGATCATGAGTAACAATTTTTCTCGCACTTTAAAGGAAGTGTGTATGAGCAAAGTTTATGAGGCGTGATCTCTGTCTCGACATAGTAAACGAGTTTGTCAGTGTGATGATATCACAACTTTTGTAGATTCTCCCTGGTACCTCGTGTATTCCCCTGAGGCTCACTCGGGGTTCTTGTCACTGGATAACTTTTATAGTTTTTTGTTCTCTTCTCAACGCTTCTTCCATGATATTCGCATTCTTTGACAATAAATTTAGCGAACAGATATGATCGATGGCGCTAATTGAAGTTTGTTCCAGCAATTACAAAGGAGTCTTGTTCAACCCTCTTTAGGGCTTATGGGCTGAAAATTCCACTTTGACTAGTAAAGTGGGGGGTGGTTCCTTTCAATCAGCGCAGTGGAGAGTGGGGGATGCGCCCATTTAATAAAAAACTTTAAATGGCCAGTCGAAATTTTTGAAAATCCACTGAGTGTCAAACTCATTGTATACAAGAAAAATTGATTGATTGATTGATTCATGTTTTATTATTACTAAATACGCTGTGCACATGTGAGAGAGGAGAGGGGGAGAGAGAAAAAGAGAGGGCGCATGCGAGAGAGAATGGAGCCACGAGGGTAGAGAGAGGGGAATATTTCAAGAGGAATGTATGTGTATGAGTGTATGCAGTAGCCTTGGCGGTTGAGACGGGGTCGACGAGAGAGGTCGTGCAAATGGGCTCGACGTAAAATTCAATTTCACGCACCGTAACTCTCATGATTTCCTCCTTCTTCACCTCACACGGCACACATACAACAATTCCAACTATCCTTCCTCTTCTATCACCCCCATCGAGCTTCTCTATTCATTCTTCACAAACTCTCTGTGAACCATGTATCTTCTGGAGAGATTCATTGAACGGTTGTTATTACTCGAACAAGAAAAGAAAAAAAATTGTAGAAATTCAGGACGAGCTCCCAGCAATTTATGGAGTGTCATTTATGGCAACAAATGACGGGCTCTGCAAAATTAGTGGACCGCAGCGAAAAATGCCGAGGCACTTCAAAGGTTGGGATATTCAATCAATGTTTGAGTGACACTGTTCCAATTTTTTTTTCCCCCAATAGAACGGTGCTATTTTTTTTACACTCCTCACGCGAGAACCCATAATGTGTGTGTAGCTGCAACAATTGTTTTTGAAAATTGAACGGATATTCATAGTCAATTCACAATTTCATCGGTGAGCTAATCAAATTCTTTTCTTTCAGCATCACCATTCTGGAGTGGAAAATAGGTTAATTGAACATAAGATTGCAAAGAATAGAGTTGAAGTTTGAAGCCTTAAGGGGTTAGACCACTGTAACCGTCCAAAAAAACGGTTTTTTCGGCATTTTTTTTTTATAGGGAAGAAAGGTTCATAAGTCCATAACATTCCGGGGACTTATTGGGCATATGTTCGAGTTCACAAATCCAAAATTGAGGCCAAAATATCAAGAAAAAGGTGACATGACAGCCCTTTCTCCGCAGCTCGTCAAATTTTCGGCACTCCACTGCACGCAGTGCAGCTGGTGTAAATCTGGATTGAAAAAAGATTTAAAAAACTGGCTCAATCCATATGCCTATAGTTAGCGAAGTACGCGGCCGATTTTGAAAATATTTTTTTTTCAAGAATTGGCGAGCATTTTAATAAAAACGTTCAATTTATGACTAAAAAAATTATCATTTTTCCTTAATAAAAAGGGGCAATTCATCATTTTGAAAAAATCCCACGTACTTCGCTTCGAAATATCATTTCAAAGATACTATCAGAAATTCACCTCAAAAAAATGAAAATTGTTTGAGTTATGCTGCGTGCAATTTTGAAAAAATGTGTTTCGAGATAAATGCGTTCAAAGTTTTGACATGTGCTTTAAATATGAAGAAATGCTTGAGGAAAATTTCAAAATTTCATTAGATAAAATGGGAATCAAGTGATAAACTTTGTCTCTACGCCTTCTCACGGGCTCAAACTATTTTTTGAACCAAGAAAAAAAAATTGATTTTTTGAAAATCCTACAGTGGTCTAACCCCTTAAATGAAGTTGAAGTTTGATTACTGAACAATAAATTTCAGATTCATTTTCTTCCATGTAGAATTCCTATAAGATGTGAAGAATCGTAGGCATATTTGGGCTTATACTTATCAGAGATTCATGATTAGCTCTCTGTTAGCCGGCTGATGACATTGCATTTTCTTATTTTGAGACTCAGCTCATACTTTCGATGATAGAAAAAATTCGAAGAATCCGAACACTTTTTTTTTGGAAATCATCTTGAAGAGTCTAGAGTTGTAAATAGATTGAAACGTTACAAAAAGTGTTGAAAAAGCCCAATCAGATACGAAGAAAATGGAATGGAGGTACTGTGCTGTTCGGTGTAAATGAGCTCGAGAAGAACGCCACGAATGCGTTGTTGTCAAGTTGTGGGCCCAATTTTCGTTCACGTACGTGTATAGCGGGAAATGTTCGAAAACAGCGCATCTAGTTTGACGCATTGGTATTACACTCACCATGCAACCACCCAGGTAGAAATCGCTACATGCTCAACTTTCGGCCTATTCTCGACCAGGAACCGTGAGGCCAAAGCCTGACAGATTAGGCTCAACCCAGTCTGCGCCAAGGAACAGTGCACTGTAGTTCGAACCTTCAGGGTTGGTTGAGTCTGGTTTAACAATTGGGTACCTAAGGCTTGATTCCTGAAGCTCAATCGAGTCTACGTCGAACTACAGTGCACCTTAATTTGGCCGCTCAGGATTGGTCGAGTCTTGTTCAACATTTGTGTATCCAAGGCTTGGTTTCTGAGCATTGGCTATCATCGTACGAATAATGAACTATCGAGGCTTGTAGTCAAGATTTTGAACCAATGCTAGCCTCATTCATATATGGATGGTCATAAGCAATAACGTCTTAACCAACATTTTTTCCGAAATTTTGTAGATGGCATATTCGGGTTCAGAAATGCTAGTTTACTGAAAATACACTGGTCAAGAAATTTTTTTTTTTTAATATTGGCTAAGATGTTATTGCTTAACACTGTCCATATGATATTGAAAATTGTCAATTTAGATAATCACTAGTCGATACACGTTTCGTTATTTCTGCTTTGCTCGATGGGGTTCAAAAATCGCGTGCTATTGGAAAATCGGAAGTTTCTTTTTTCATGATTAGATTATTTATGATGATTAAATCATGTCTGAATAAATCCAATTGAACTTAATCTATCCAAGGAAGGTAAGCGGCGATGAAATTGTCAGGATCAATATTGGACAGAAAAATATGTGATGTCCCGATAGTACTGTCAGTAGGGTAATGGGCTGATGATCCAAAAGTCGTGAATTTGATCCCGATTAGGCCTTCTTTTTTCTATTCTAATAACATTGAATTTTTTCGATTTTTACATACGCCAGAAAATTTGAGTACTGTTAATCCATGAATTAAACATAAAATATAGGATATAAATATCAGTTTGAAGGAAAACCAATTTGATTCAAAACCACTTAAATTCCTTTTCAAATATCAACAGAAGTACATTCTTTTATTACCGAAAATGTCTGAAAATTTAATCAAATTCTCCGTGATGGTAACTCTTTGTGGGAGAATACATAATAATTACATATTAACGGTGCGGAGAGTGAGGGCTAATCGAGTTACGGGCGTTATGAGGAAAGTGACCTGGAGGATAGAATAGTGGACATAGTTTTGGATAGTACGATAAACTATTTCGTCGTTTGTACTAAAGTTAACGTTAGAAAACTTGATTACATGAATTTGCAGAGTTCAGCTACTCATTGTAGCCACAGAAATGAATGAAACAACAATTTACTTGTGAATAGTTTATAGAGAAATTTGATAATGTTTATCCCTTAATAATTGCCGTTACTTCCTATTTCTATTTTTATTTTTTATAACTCTCATTTTATTTCTTTTCTTTTTTGTAAAGGAAAAAATTCTCTGTCCAGAACATGATGGAATTGGCATTCGTGGAAATTATTGAATCAGCAAGGAAAAAAAATGCATTAACCGAGAAATTATGAAGTATTTGTAAAGGATGTTTGTAAATTCGGTATTTGCCGAAAAATGCACCGGAGGTGTGAACCCCGTGAATACTGCCTTAGCGACAGCAAAAAAACTATAACTGATTTTAAAAATTAATAAATAAATAAGAAACAATATTGAAGAAAAAAAAACATACAAACGATGTGCATGATAATGAGATTTGCGCTATAAACAGGTTTCAAGGCCTTAGAAAGTAAACAAACCAGAAACATAACTAGTCGGTAAGCTGTTGTTGTTATTTAAAAATGAAATTAAAACACAAAAGAATGTGACAAGTGACAGGTCAGAAATTGAACAAAAAAATTCACGAGAAAAATAAAGTTAAAAAAAAAACTAAATATTATGATCATAAAAATTAAAACATTAAATTATCATCTGGAGTGGCAAAAATGCCACTGACATGTTGACATAATACTTTGTAGCTAAACAATTTGACAAAAAAAAATAGATAGTATGATAATGACGGAAAAGAACAATCGACAAGTGTGGATATTCATAATGTGCCGTTTATAGGATAGTGATTTTATTCGTAGTTGTTACTTTAAAACAAATGCTTCAACGCTGGAAAAGGAACAAGATTAGATTTATAGATAGAGCGAAATCAGGAGCCAAAAAAATTAATAATAATTATAATGATTATATTGATAATAAATAATTAATGATAAATGATGAAGAAAAAAATAAGTGAAAATTTGAATAATTAAAGGAAAAACGAAAAATATACTGACACACTTAAATTCTTGTTTTGTGGTTACATTCATTATGAGAAAGGGGTGCGTTTCAAAGAGCCTCGATTCAGAGGTTACTAATATCCAGTTAACGATATCGAGGATAAAACATAGCGGAAATAGCCCATTTGCAGGAATGTAAAATCGGCCGTTTTCTAGCCTTGGCTCACTTAACGACGAGTTAGCCCGGTTTAAGGTTGCCCTAACTCCTCTATAGATTACTCGGGCATTCCATCGAAGCGCCATCTAGGGTAATAGACTTGTGAATTTCGAGGAGTAACCGTCCCTGTATCGTCCAATTCACGATAATCCTACAAATAGAATGATATGGCAAGAAAAATGAAAATTTGAAGCAGATAAATAAATATTTGGTATCGAGAAATATAAGAAAAATGTCACTTGAAGAATTTGTCACGGTCAGATTTCTAGGTTAAATGGCATCGGTCGTTGGGAGCAACGGAGACGCGTGAGAGAGAGAGAGAGAGCCACGAATCGAAGAGACTGAACGAGGAGGGAAAGAGAGAATATTGGGTGGAGAGGGGGATAGAGGAAAATTCACGTCTAATCCTATCGATCGTCCCCAAGCACACCTCCTACCCTTTCAGCTCCGAAGCTACTCTCAGATGCGATGGAAGAAAAAAGACAGTTGATTTTAAGCGTGCTGTGCTTATTTGTAAATTGAAAGAAGCCAGACTGAAAATGACAGACACAAGTGTGAGTTTAATTTCAGTCCAGCCGCCAATTAAGCCTCCTTAATCGAGTTGTATTCGACATTAATTTTCGCCCAATTTACGGCCATTCACGACCAAATCGAATCATCTGTCACGTGATTCAATTTTATCCGTAAAAATTCAATTGTGATAATTTTATTTTCCATTTTTTCCCCTATATTCTTTCATTTTCAGTCGCTTTTTTTTACCAGAAAATTTAGAGGGATTCGGGAAATTCATGTGAAAAGTGGGAGTGAAGGATCAATAAATTCTCATTTCATGATAGCCAAAACAATCTGATTGAATACAGCCTTCGACGATGTACTGGTTGCCATGATTATCCCATTCAGAAATATGTAAATCAGTTACAATTGCTTAGAATTTCAAGCATCTATCAAAGTAAATCTGAAAAATTATTTTCAAAAAATAAAAAATAAAGTTATAGCATTGAGCTGCTCCTTGAAATGATTTTTCAATAACTGAGAATAATGCCTAATCATATAGTTAATGGTTGATGAATCAGTGTTACACTATTGAAGTAAAATTGAAGATTCAACATGAATATGAATTTAATTATCGCGATTTTAAGTTCATTTAAGACTCTTTCGATTTCTTTAAAATTTCATTTGTCTATAGAAAATTCAAAATGCATATCATTTTTCAAAAGATATGGATAATCTACGAAATTCAATTTTTCATTGATAAAAAGTTGAAATGAACATTTCATTGAATTTTTATAAATTGCCTCGAATCTCATTTATTTACAAAATAATTGACTTCGAATGTGTACGAAGAATCGCAACGGAATAGAGAGTTGACCGATAGCTCGGCTTAAGATAATTAAATTCCATTCGATTATTTCCATATCAGATGAATATTCAAGAAAAAGCTTTCATGAAACTTCAAGTAAACTGAAATTCGTGAGATATTTCAATTTTCCTCCATTGAATTTTAAATAATATTTATCTAATAGCTTACGCTCCCTTCCAACTACCTATAGAATTTTGACTCTCTGTTTGAGCCATCACTTTCTTCTCCATTCCATTTAGAATCGAAATTCAAAGTGATCGACTGAATGGAATTGTTGTTTTATAGCTATTGAGAAAATCGTTGTCGTCCATCCAATTTGTATCCCTCTGAACATTTCCAGAGTCGATAAAACAGAAACTGGCATTATGAAACTGTAACAAGAACCGTCTGCCACACATGCGCTTTATTATTTCTCAAATCCCAAATAATTTCTACAGCAAAAAATTTTCACGAAAAATCACGAAATCAATGTATTCCATCTCGTTGAGATAACAGAATGAAATACACTGATTTTGCAATTTTTCTTGAAATTTTTCATACTCCCAAGGAAATTAAACTCTGATTCATCTAAATATTTCGATAACAAGTAGTCTCACAATTTTTTCCTCTCATTTCCCAATGTCATACCATAAAAAGACGTATCAGCAATGTTCATCTCAGGCTTATCCCCTTCGTCTTATTCAAACTTTATATCTCCACCTACCTAGTGACATTCGATTGGTCGTTTCAAATAATACAGGGACCTCTCTTACTCTCGTAAAATTTTATCGCGATGAATTTAACCTCGTAAGTCTCCTTTTTTCTTCACTGAGAACTAAAATCTATTTTGTGAAAACGAAGATAATCTAATTTGGATTTTAAATAATTTTTATTTCACTTCAAAATGGATCCTTTTGATGAATAAGAAAGTGATAATCCAATGAAAGAACAGAGTAAGAAAATTAATCGTTTAATCGGAGGATTTTCATAGGTGTCGAGAGTGATGTGATTGGTGAATGGCGATGAGAAAATTACAAGAGCAATGAGGAGTAAGAGTAGGGAGAGGGGGGTAGGGTGGATTGGAAGGGAGAGAGTGAGCTTTGAAGCGTCAATTGAAAAGACGTCGATTTTAATGTGAGTCAGATAACCACAGCAGGCCGGAAGCCACAATAATTATCGACAAGTTCGGCTTCTGCTACATTCTAGTAGCATGCAGCTTTCTATCGCTGATAAATCCCTCAAAACTGCCTCCCTTCCGATCCTTTGCCCTTCGCCAACTGACCTTTTCACAAAATTCAAATCCACATACGTGCGTGTGTGTGTGTGTATATGTCATAGTATGTGTGTGGATACATGTATTAAACAAGCCCCGGGTGAATCGAGGAACGATAAAAACGACCGGAAGAGAGGCGTGGCAGTGAATCGTTGTATCCGGCAGAGTCATGCTTCCGTTCTTCTCGTATTTCGTCCGTCCAATTTGATCTTCAGTTGCCATGCTTGTTAATGCTCCGTCTTTTAGTTTTCCATTATTCGCTGTATTTTCGGTTTTTCTTTTTTTTTTTTAAAACACAATATCGGAGGATCTGTTTTTCTTTTCCTCGAAATTCATTTGAAACATTGAATAAAAATAGATAAAGCATTGCAAACGGAAATTAACAATTGGCTGGGCCTTGCGGAGACCTCGATCGAAGCTGAGGCTTAGGATTCACGAGATTGGAATTATCTGATAATACTTAATTATTGATACTATTAAAATGGTCAATGAGTATGGCTCGTGTGTATCTTTGTCTAGGGTTTGTCGCAATAGGACACACGGCTTAAACCACCATTTGATCATCAATATTAAGTCAATATCGGGATTATATTGAGCTGTTATCAGTCGATACTATTGCAAAATCATATGCCAATATTGTCGCGTGCCACTGCAAATCCAGGGGTCTCATTTTGAGACCCCAAGGGTCTCATTTTGTAGACACTTTTGAGACCCCAAAAGGGTCTCGTTAATAATATAAAGAATTATAGAATTGAATTCTGAAATCCGCGTAATGATTTGTTGATATTCATAAAAAAATTTGAGACAAAAACTTGTGGCGTTCGCTAGAAAATTATGTTATCTTTTTCTCCATTCTCCTTTCCACTCAGAGAATCCTTCTATACATTATTTGAAATACACTGAGAAAAAAAAGTGGTAAAAAATATCAAATATTTGTTGTTCCACTGGTCCTTAACAATTTTTTTTTTAATAATTAGAAAAATTGTTGAATTTACTGAATTTTGCTCATTTAAACAAATCAATTTCCTAAATTTATTATATTTTATTCATCCAAACAAATCAACTGTTTGAATGAACGAAATTCAATAACTTTTTTAACTATTTCGAAAAAATATTTTCTTAGGACCAATGGTACAAATATTTAAAATATCTGAAAAACTGATAGGTTTCAATTTTTCTATGTAACTTATTCTGTTGAAATTTTTTCTGTAGAAATTTCTCGGCATAAGTTTTCTCTCCATTCTTTTTTAATTTTGTATTGAGAACTTCAAGCTAAACACGCCAGAGATTTTCAGTCAAAGAATTTTTATCAAAAAAAGACACAGAATTAGTTGTATCAGAAACTCAGGCTATTGGTTTTTCTTTCTATTCAATTGCTTTATTCTAAATGATGCTTGGGAGAATCGTGGCATTCTCAATAGAATTGAGTTCGTACGATGACATTGATTGTCACCGTACGAACAAATTGAGTTCCAATCCTGAGATAATTTTTTTTTATCAAACTGGAATTATGAATATATTTTTTTCATTAAGAATAATTTTATTAGGTATTCTTTATGAACATTCAACAGAATTAATTTTGATTTCACAGCAAATTAACTGAAATACATCGCAATCTGACAGGAAAGGGATAAATATGAAGGGATCTTTTTTGGAGGGATAGTGTCTTATATATTGATAGTAATAGCATTTTTTTAAATAATGATTTATTTATTCAAAAAGATGGAAAAAATTGTGAGACGTGCACTAATTTCTTCATTATATAGGGGAGAGTCGGGCAAAATGGGATAGCCAATTTTTTGGGTGGAAAAAAAATTTAAAAAAATTATTTTCAACGATTTTTTTTAACTTTTTTTTTTGAGGCAGTTTTTACTGAAGACCTCAGTACACGTTTTGATGGGCTTGGTGGCTCTTCATGTTCATCACTTGATGATGAAGTGTGGAACTCTCTGGCTTGAGGTTCCTGGATTTCTTTGGATTGTGTAACATAACCAGCTAGAAAAAAAAAAGGATTGAGGTGTTTCTGTCCGCATAGTCAAAAAAAAGTTGAATTTCTGTATAGAAATAACAATTTATACGAGATAAAATTCTAAAATTTGATAAATGTGAATCTATGAAGAATGTAATGGGAAATAAAATAAGTCCTGGAAACAAGAATTTGGTTGGAAACTGTAAAATTTTCTGTGGTTTTGAAAATTCCTTCAAAACTTGAACAAATGAAGGAATGTAAAAAGCACAGAATAATCTGCAGTTTTCAATTAATTTTCTGTTTCCAAGACTTATTTTATTCCTCATTACATTCTTTACATATTCACTTCGTCAAATTTGAGAATTTCATCTCGTATAAATTTGCTATTAATGGTTTTATACAGAAATTCATCTTTTTTTTCGACTATGTGGACAGAAACACCTTAATCTCTCTTTTTTTCTAGCTAGTTATGGTACACAATTCAAAAAAATCCAGGAACCTCGAGCCAGAGAGTTCCACACTTCACCATCAAGTGATGAACATGAAGAGCCACCAAGCCCGCCGAAACGTGTACTGAGGTCTTCAGTGAAAATTGCCCCAAAAAAGAAAGTTAAAAAAAATAGTTGAAAATAATTTTTTGAAATTTCTTCTCCCCTAAAAAAATTGGCTATCCCATTTTGCCCGGCTCTCCCCTATATAATAATGAAATTAGCGCACGTCTCACAATTTTTAACATTTTGTTGAACAAATAAATTATTAATTAGAAAAAATGCCATTACTATCAATATATAAGACACTATCTCTCCAAAAAAGATCCCTTCATATTTATCCATTTCCTCTCAGATTGTGATGTATTTCATTTAATTTGCTGTGAAATTAAAATTAATTCTATTGAATGTTCATGAAGAATACCTAAAAAATTATTCTTAATGAAGAAAATATATTCATAATTCCAGTTTAGTACAAAAAAAAATTATCTCAGGATTCGAACTCAATTCGTTCGTACGGTGACAATCAATGTCATCGTACGAACTCAATTCTATTGAGAATGTCACGATTCTCCCAAGCATCATTTAGAATAAAGCAATGGAATAGGAAAAAACCAAAAGCCTGAGTTTCTGATACAACTAATTCTGTCTCTTTTTTTGATGAAAATTCTTTGACTGAAAATCTCAGGCTCGTTTAGCTAAAAGTTCTCAATAAAAAACTAAAAAAAAATGGAAAGAAAACTTATGTCGGGAAATTTCTATAGAAAAAATTTCAACAGAATAAGTTACATAGAAAAATTGAAACCTATTAGTTTTTCAGATATTTCAAATATTTGTGCCATTGGTCCTTAGAAAATATTTTTTCAAAATATTTAAAAAAGTTATTGAATTTCTTTCATTCAAACAGGTGATTTGTTTAGATGAACGAAATATAATAAATTTAGAAAATTGATTTGTTTGAATGAGTAAAATTCAGTAAATTCAACAATTTTTCTAATTATTAAAAAAAAAATTTTAAGGATCAGCGGAACAACAAATATTTGATATTTTTTACCACTTTTTTTTCTCAGTGTATTTCAGATGATGTATAGAAGGATTCTATGAGTGGAAAGGAGAATGGAGAAAAAGATAACATAATTTTCTAGCGAACGCCACAAGATTTTGTCTCAAATTTTTTTTATGAATGTCAACAAATCATTACGCGGATTTCAGAATTTAATTCTATAATTCTTCATATTATTAACATCGAGCGTTATTTTGCATAGCTGGGGAATCCTATCCCTGCATTATCGACAACATTCACCAGCTCAGCCGCCATTGTGTCTCAGAATGAGACCCTCTTGGGGTCTCAAAAGTGTCTACAAAATGAGACCCTTGGGGTCTCAAAGTGAGACCCCTGGATTTGCAGTGTGATAACGCTCTGAAATCAGCCGTATCTCGGCTGATATCTTGGCCAATATCCGGAAAAAATGGCGCCGATGATGATCGATTTTCATTTTCCTTCCAGCATTATTGATTTTCGAATCATTAATTTCGGTGATCACCATCTCCATCGCAGCAGTTGAGTTAAGAAATTATAAAATTTCCCAGATCATGTTTTTCCATTTTTTATTTCTATTTTTTATGTTATTTAATGTTGCGTTTTTGACACCTTAGTAAGGCGTATTTTTCGATTGATCAAGACGTTTCATTCTGGGTAAATCTCACCAGTGTCACCGGCGAGAATCAAACTCGAATCTATCATGTGTGAATCATTGACTATATCCACAGCATCAGAGTACCGGATTTTCCCCGATTCTATGATTTCAAATAAACATTTGGGCTTGATTATTGATTCAGTCTATGCTGAGACTGTATTCAAAGAAACTTCTGCAGAGATTCCTCCCAGGTACAAGTCTTGAACTCTCACCGAATTATGACATATTCCAATGATATTCAGGAATTTTTTCTGTCAAATGAAATTTGAAGAAAGCGAAAGAATAAATTCATTGAATAAAAAGAAGTCAATGTTTTCCGTTCAGTCGTTATAATTTTCGCCTGACCTTTCTAAGTTGAGGAAATAATGAATTTTTTCTTTGTTATCAAAAAAAATTGTATATATCAACCTAAGTTCAATTCAATCCCCTGCCCCCCCCCCCCCCCCAGCTCCAAAAAGGGAGTTCATGAAAGAAAATATTCAAAAAACGACAGTTTAGAACATTGTGGATTCATTCAGATTCAAGGATAACAGCGTAGTAAGGAAAAAGTCTGATACTGGAAAAGAATTATTCGATGAATAGTCTCCAACTCTTAAATCGAGAGGAAAAAGATACAGAGGCCTCGTAATTACTTCATACTGACAAACAACTCGACATTAATTAGTAAAACTAACCTGAAAAAAGTTAATCATTAATACACAACAAATTATTCCTCACTTCCATTGACCTTTCGTTACTCGTGCTATGAGCGTGGCACCACATAAGAGAAATGCTAAAAACAGTGCGAATAATGAAAATCCAAGTATCTCTTGCCTTCACACACATCAATGATGAAACAAATTTTCCATGTGAATTAACAAAGAAAAGCATTTTTTCTGCTTTTACATGTATGCATGTATGTACAGTGTATGCAAGTAAAAACGAGCCAAAAAAGTTGTTTAATGAAAATCATTTATTAAAAAATGAAGGCATAATAATTGAAATATGAATAAAGAATGGAAGAATTGTATACTCACTCGAAATGTTATTAGAAGAACACCATAGAATGGCGAGAAAAAAAAATTGAAATCATTCTTTGAAGAATTGTAAAAAATAAATAATTTAACACAATTGATGAAACAGAAAATTATCGTTTAGAATTTAAGAGGCTGAAATTTTTTTGTAGTTTCTCGGTGAATGCCAATGTTCGAGAGAAAAGCTAAGAAAGATGGGGGCGAATAACTTTACTACGTAAATTAATTACAGATTTTAATAAAAACTAAAAGAAAAAAAAAACAAAACAAAACAACAGAAATCATTTAATGAAAATTGATGTGTGAGAAAAATAGTTGAATATCGTGAATGCGTGTGGGTGTGATTATGATACAGAATGTGAGTTTTATCTTTGCGCGATATTTGAAAATGAGAGAAATGAAAAATTATTAAAATTAAAAAATAGGAAAAAAAATTGAAAATACGGAAATAAATAGAAAAATGTAAAAAAATGAATAAATAGAGATAAAAAAAAGAAATGCCGACGTTTTTCTTTAACGAATTATAGAGATCGGCGTCGATGTTTTTTTTCTCCCATTTGGCCGTGTCTGTGACAATGGCGGTAAATTACGATTATTATCATCGATTCGATTTGCTGTTATCGGTTTTTTCTTAGAGGCGAGGATTTGAAGAAAACAATGAAAATGAGAAAAAAAAACAAATTCATAGTTCACTAAGCGTTTTTTCTTGGAACAGAAAAGATTGCACACAACAAGTAAAAAAAATCCATTAAATTAAACGAGATTAAGGAGAGAATTTTGAAAAATGAAATAACTAAATGATTAAAATAATAAATAAAATTGTTAACGGAATAGAAGTGATAATAAAGAATTTTTAAAAAAACGATACATATAAACACGTGTCACGCCGTCGATTCTTGAGACATAGTTTGTAGCAATGAATTATGAGGAAAAATAAAGAAAATAAAAAACATCTCTCGTGTTATTCAATTCTGTACTGGAGAAAAAATTCTTCTTTTTATGTAAAACTTTAGAATATTATTTTATGAATTTATTGAATTTTTAGTTTTTCCTGAACGTGAAATCGGGTTTAGCGTGCATGTCCTCTGTAAATTTAAAGCTGTGTGCATTGTAAATGATCTTGAATAATGTGAACTGCATCTTTTTCAAAAATACATTATCATCCAATAAAAGAAGAAAGAGAAAATAAAATGGATTGATGAATAGTAAAAATATCCGATTGTATAGTCTCATTCATTAAAAAAATAAAAGAGAATAATTTTTTGTCTCTCATCTTGATTACCTGAAAATGGCAAACTTTGTGAATATGTATGAGTGAGTCTTAAAAAAAGGCTAGTGAGTGTTCAATGACAAAAAAAAACAATTAGAGGATTGTGCGCTCTACCCGAGATGAAAATTTCATAAAAATGTAAAAAATAAGTATATAAATTTAAAAAATTATGGAAAAAATGAAGAATAAAAACTAGCGCAACAGCGAAAGCGTATCATGAAAACCTTTTTGCCAGAACGAGTATAAATATAAACAAGAATATATTCTCGGCCGCCCCCTCGAAAGAAGTAGCCACCAGGGACTTTTATTTCCAGCCAGATAAGAAATGAAAAAAAAAACAAAAATAAATAAAATAATAAATTACACAAAGGGGACGATCCTTGGTTTTAACTTGTAAGCACAAATGATGCTACACACTATTTCCAAAAGAAATAAAATTAAAATCACGTGTGGGATTTATCATTGTGTCGATGAAGTGGAAAGGAGTAAGCTGTAATAAAGCATTGGAATAAAATGAGAAGCAGTATGGAGAGTAAAAAAAATTTTAAATGAAAATAAAGTTAAATAAATAAAGTAAGGACAACTCCATGATTGAATGGTAACGACACGTTCGTTCGTTATTATCGTTGCAATTATTACGATTACGATTATCGACGCCACGAATTAACTTTTGCGAATTATTATAAAAAAAAAGAGGGAAAAATCAACCAAACGAAAATAAATGAAAATATATATAAATATGATTCGGTGAAAACTCATGTGGCGCGCGGGTAATATAATTAATTTTTAAAAAATGGGATGACGATGTTTAACTACTTTATCATTATTTAACGTGATTAAGTGAGAAATGAGAGAAAAAAATCTCATTACGAGAAAAAAAAGTTAAAAAAAAATGACCGCAGGAAGAGTGAAAATGATTTTAAAAAACGATTAAAGCGATATAATCATTTGTAAGCATCAGCGGGATATACGAGTATATTATCGAAAAAAAAGAAAAAAAAAGAAAAATAATGAGAAAAAAAGTGAAATCGTTAGTTCCGTTTTGAATGTTGAGGAAGAATTTTAAAAAACGAAAGAGAACAAGAAAATATTCATTTGTAATTGTTTAAATCTAATGAGAAATGTAATGTAAAACCTAGAAGAGTCCAAAACTCACTGTATAGGCACTAAAAATATATCATTTGTTGACATGAAAATTTATTGTGTTCATTCATAATTATTACCATTCCATCATGGGTTTTATTATCAATTATTTTAATTTCATTAGACTATATTCTGTTTTGTATAAAGAAAAGAGATAACTCCCTTCTTTACACGGGAACAAAAATATAGGAATATTTCTGAATGTTTTCTAGAAAAATTTCCATGCCACTCTGCAACGTGTAGTTTTTGATATATTAATCTCTCGATGGATAATGGAAGAAGGACATGCAAGCGTCTCATTCTTCGTTTTTGGGACTCGTGCTTCGTTTTTAAACTGTGCATTGAAAGATTCATATTTCGGAAACCTCTATTCATAGAAAAAAAGAGTTTCGCTTATTTTATTCGTTAATTCCTTCTCTAGATGTCATTTGCAGTATGGCTTTGTAAATTTTGCATCGTTTTGGAGATATTTCAATTCAAAGCCTCGCGTAAAATAAGTAATAAAAAAGAACGACAGAAAAATCTCCAGTATTGAAGCTCGTAATGTACTGGAAACATTCAAAGGTACCTGACTATTTCCCTTCCTCTACCATCAATTATGAAGCCCGCATAAGGAAAATTCTGAAGTGACCATGTAAAAATTCTGAGTGGCCACCTAAAATTTTTGGGTGCCGGATAGTTTGTAATTGGATGAATGAAGAGTTTTTCTTTACTTCCCAAGAAAAAAGTAATTGGTGAATATTTTTGTGATGCCGCTCAACAACTATTTCAACACTCGATTCTAAAAACTGAATCGGGGCCAATCACTAATTCCTGTCAGAAAGACTTTTTTTCCATTTGCGGATTCATGAAATGTCCCAGGCATTTTTTTGCATCTGCTTTATGTAGCTGGGTATCATAATTTTCTTGGGAATTTTTTCCACGTGTAGGTAAGTAAGTTTACGCTTATTTGAAAGATTGAGTAATCATTCTTTACGTAAAAACTGTGGAGCAAAATGAATCAGGATTTTTTTAGAGTGGAGACCGTCACAAAAAAATCTCCCAAAATTGGGAAAATTCTTCAACAGGAAATCATTTAATTCGGAAGAATTCTCATTCATTTTGCACCGCAACCCGTCATTCGTCTCTCCTTAGTCTCCCCTCACCATAAAGAATTTGGATGTTCTCCAGCTCAGATCTTCTTTGAAAAACGAGTTTGATTTTTTTCTTTGAGTTGTTATCTCAATGTTCCCTTCTGACCTTCTCACTGTCCCGAGTAGTAAAGGGGACAAAAACAGACATTGAAGTCTCTGTAAAAAAACATGGCCGAGTACATGTTTGTATTCCTCAGAATCCCTCTTTAAAGAAAAAATTAAATAATTCGGAATAGCCAAGTTCACAAAAAGTTTGAACTATTCTGCAACAATTGTTAAGGAAAAAAAATCCGATTCGATGGAAGATTATTCGTGAGAAAAATCAAACAGCAACTGTAGTTCCTGTTTTTCTACCCAGATTTCATTTCTTTTTTTGAAAATTCGGAATCTTTATCAGTATAATGATAAAGATCCAGAATTAATGAATCATCTATAGTTAATTAATTCGAAAATCGATTATTAGTTACCAGCGGATGGTAATTTACCGATTATTGACCTCCGGATCTTACTCTGGACTTGCCGATAGAGGGGTTGTCAACAGAAAAAGGCAGTAGTACCAACCTTTTAAGAAAAATCTGGCAACACATTGAGATAATGAAAGAACCAAAAAAAAGATTCAAGACCGTTGATATGAGGCTTGTTCAATTAAATATTGTTCATGAAAGAAAAAAAATCACCATTCGAATGCTCGATGTCGAATCAGGTGATGCCACTAAGGCTACTTTTTCCGTAGCTCACTCCATTTTTGAGTAATTAAATAATGAAGAAAAGCAAGTGGGAACTTGCTATCATTATAATTTTATCTATTAATTTATTAGCAAGTTGCTTCCAAACAGTGCCCCTTTTTATGAGTGAACATTTCATTTTGAATATTTCCCTAAGAATAATACCCAGATTTTCTTCTCATTGAAAAAGCTATGAAATTACTGTTGATGAGAAACGATTCCACCTTTTAACTTCCCGATAAGGGAAGTTTATGTATTTGCCCCGAAAATGAAAAATCGATTTTTTTAGTGATCTTTACGTTTTGAGACCTCCACAACATTTTCTGATAGTTTTTAAGACCATGTCTGTATGTATGTGTGTGTGTGTGTGTGTGTGTGTGTGTGTGTGTGTGTGTGTGTGTGTGTGTGTGTGTGTGTGTGTGTGTGTGTGTGTGTGTGTGACCAATTTTTCATTCACGTTTCCTCGTTAATCAATCATGCGATCGAGATGATCAATGTTGGAATCAAAGCATCTTATATAGATTAGTGTTGATTAGCTTTTGGTCGAAATCGGTTCAGCGATTTCGTAGTTCTTTACGAGAACATAATCGAATTCGTTTTACAATATCTTCGGTCCTATTAATGATAGCGTAAACATTCCAAATGGAGGTGAAAGGTGGGATCATTCGTTAGCAATCTATGTGGTTTTTAATCGAAAATATCGATTATTGAGGTATTTATGGAACCTTCCATAGGAATCCGTTGTTGCCCGTTAACTATCTCGAAAATCAATACTAAATACAATAACTGGCAAATGATTCCATCTCTCAACTTCATTCAGAATTTTTATACTATGATCAATAAAACCGAAGATATTTTGAAAAACTGCTTCTCAACTTCGTTGCTTGCGAGCGAGCGTAGCGAACGAGCAACTACGCACTCCTCTATTCGCGAGCGAGCAACTACGCACCTCTAGTTATACCTGTTCGATTTGATATTATTATTATATTTGATGGTTCTACTCATTCATTTATTTGAGTATCCTTGGTTATTAATGGTTAGTCTTCAATATTTACAAAGAACCAACGTCAACCAGCCGAAGACTCTTAAAAGACAATTCATGGACAATTGAAAGAAACTCTTCATGAAAAATTTGAGTTTTCCCGGAAATTAAAAAAAAAAAATTCAAATTTCGTTAATTTAATTAATTGATATCAATATCATTTCTCTTTTCTATCGTAGAACCTTCCACTATATCGAGGTGAAGTCGACAAAGAACAAAAACCTTGGATATGACGAAATCTTGAATCTTATGAAGATGGAGAACATAACTCAAGATTATAATCAGTACCTATTCTTTTCCATTTTTCCGTCTGGGTTTTTGAAAATAATATGGGTTGAGAGTCCCAGATAATCAAGATAGATATTAATTTCTGTAGAATATCAATACTTATCTTTATTGCTCTCAATAGTTAATTTAAATATACTGATTCATAACCACTTTGCATAATAAACAATATATTCGATCGAGACCGAAATATGAGTGAGATTCGAAGCTCATATCTTTACTACTTCACTTTTTATATGGTTTTTTTTATCGAACAAACAACATTCTTCATGCAATATTAGTGAAATCGAAATAACGCTTGGGAACTTATTCTGAATTTTAAAAAACATGAAAAAATTGGAATTTCGAAGAATCACTCATATTTAAGGGGTGGGGGGTAAGGGTTTACGCGTGAAAAAAAACCTTTTTTTTACGAATTTTTTTTGGACGTACGGGTTGAGCAAATTTATTGAAACCTTTTGAACATTATTAAGTATGGATTCAACAACATGAAGTAATTTTTTTACACAAAAATATCCACAAACAAGCTGGTGACGGAGCTTTTCTAAGAACATCTTTTGAAATAGACGATTTGTGGTGATCACTGTATCTCAGCTGGAAATTATCAGAAATAAAAAACCATTGGAATTTAGTCGAAGTATCATTAAATCCTCCCCCCAACGTTCTCTGATTATTATTTCTTTCATTTTTCAATTTTTAGTGGTCATCCAAAGTGAAAACTGCTATTTTTTCACAAAAAATTGCGCCATTTTGTAGGTGGAAAACCCCGTTAATGTGGAAAAAAAATAATAAGAGAACGTTGGGGGGAGGATTTAATGATACTTTGATTAAATTTCCATGGTTTTTTATCTCTGATAATTTTCAGCAGAGATACAGTGATCACCGCAAATCGTCTACTTCAAAGAAACGTTCTTGGAAAAGCCAGCTTGGTTGTGGATATTTGCGCATAAAAAAATTACTCAATGCTGTTGAATCCATGCGTAATAATGTTCAAAAGGTTTCAATAAGTCTGCTCAATCCATACGTCTAAAAAAAAATTGTAAAAAAAGTGTTTTTTTCTTCACGCGTAAACCCTTACGCCCCCCCCCCCCTTAAAAAAATATGTCTCCAGTGGTGTCCAGTAATAATTCTAAGCTGCAGATTCAGAAAACCAATATGTGAGCCAAATTGGAAATTTCTATCTTAATTGTTCTGGTTGTGATTGAAGCAACAACATTGCTCATGAAAATCATAAAAATGGACATAACTTAAAAATCAAGCATCAGAAAAATCTGGGAAAATTCACGCAATGACAGAATATGATATCAACTGTTATGCATAGCCTGGATGAAATTGGTTGAAAACTTTTGAGAAATCAATTTTTTTGAAAAAAATTGAAAATTTATCATATGTCAAAAAATATTGAATGAATTCCAAGTAACGAGGTCTCAGAAGAAAACATCCATCACTACAAATATATAGTAAAAATATGAGATTTTTCGGTTGAAGTTTTACCGTTTTTAAGTAAAAAGAAATCCACACAGACACAAATACACACACATACAGACTTTTTTTTTCTAATATCATTTCCAGACTCTCCACATCATTCTAAGTGATTTGCAATTAAAAAATCCAGATCGAAAATTATTACGTCTGTTAAGCTTCCGTTCGGAAGCAAAAAAGTGAAGGGGGAAGCCCTGTCCGGAATATATACGCTTAGCGCTCAGCCATTCAATATGCACTTGGCCGATACGCAATCGCGTATCTAGATTCCATCGAGGTTTCCCGCACACCCCGTCAAATTATTTCTAGGTTAAAGTAGATCTTACACGATCGGAGGAGCCCTAGCTGGTTCATCGTCAGTAACTCATAGAGCAGATACAACTCTGTATATCGGAAACTATAAGGTAATGCCTAGTCAGGATTTTTCCGATTCAGTATTAGGATTCCTTAAGGTTAACCCAATTGTGGTTTGGACCGATAAACTCATTATCATGAACTTATAGAGTCATCATGTTTGTATACCTGATCGGGTACTTGACGAGAATTCACTGTCAGGAGGTATTAAAGATGAACCGAGAATCTACGAAACACTTAGTTCTACAATTCACCACTGTGTGGCATAATGTAACGATCTTGTCCCTTAGTCAAGTTTCGTCTTAGAAATCATAAGTGCATACAAACGAGAATCAACTCCTTGAATCTGCCTTTCGGTAATCACTTTCCGAAGATATTTAATGAGAAATTCCAATAATTAGTAACTCTAATAAATGAAGAAAATGAATGGAATAGAAATGAGATATTACAATTGAACGAAATTAATGAGAAACGTCCATTATCAATTTCAAAAGCCAGACTAGTCAAATTTATTTCCGATAGTTGATTTCTACCAGCAATGGACAATTAGAAATGATTAAGAGAGGGCCATTGAATATTATTGAAGAATAACAGAATAATGAATGTGCCGTATCCATGATTTTCTGTATGTTATTCCTGTAGAACATCGAGGGGTATTTCGTAAAATTAATAATAAATAATTATCGTTTAAAATTCATTGGAATTAATCTTTATCGGGTCTCCCCAGTTCGATCCCTTCACATATTGATCAGTTAGTCATATGGCATGACTATAATGCCCTGATGGCATACCTCTGACTGTACCATTTTCGGGTGACTGTCGGTGATGATCCTGGTGATGGTGTCAAGCGGTAAGCCCTATAATATGAGGCTAACCCTATGAGGAACGTATATCTACCTGACAAAATTTTCTACTCGAGTATATTTTTCATTTTTTTAATTTCATCTTTTTGGCAGAAAATTCAAAATATAAATTTTTGTCATCAGTTACTACATGCAGTGCTGCGAAATCTTCCGTCATGTGTATCGTTATTGCAAATCGAGCATCAAGGAAGCGTTTCGACTCTTATCATTTCAATAATTTATAATTTGGATGGTGATAAGGTTTTGTGAGTCAATCACACTACGTTGATAGTATTCAGTGTTATTTCTTCATTTTCACATTTGAATCCTAAAATCTTATAGTGGAAAAAAGGTAGAAAATGTTATCTCTAGCGGATCAAAGCGATCGTAATTTGGAGGCTCGCTTTGTGTACGCAATTGGATACAGAACTGGCGCAGCCATAGGTTCTCATGAAACAATCTCTTTTCGGTGGAAATGAACGAAGCGCGAGCATTGTGATTGGATGTGTGAAATGATCGCTTTTTGGGATAAAACGAGTGCCAAGCGAAAGCAATGCAACGGTTCACGAACAAGGATTGTCACACGATGATCCTGTATGGATAGCACATATGTTTCTACAACAGAGATTTATGTGTATAAACGTGAGGAGCCGTGAACCTGGGTAAGAAAAATTAAATGGGTCAGACTTGTCCAAGTCTACTCTTGGTATACCAGTCTAGGGTGAGGCTCGGCCGATCTACGCCACTCTAGGCCAAGGCTCGGCTGATCCTCTAGTATTGGCGTTTCCTACCTGAGAATCGCAGAAGCGTTCTTCTGACGAATTAGATAAGGGAACAGTTCCCATCATTAACAGGGTAACAGACACTCGCGTATGGAGAATTCCTATAGAGAATTTGTATAGAAGATTTCCTATTGATTGATTCTATACAGAATCCTATATAGGTTAATCATATATCATATTGGGATATTTTCTATAGGCATGAATAATGTTATTAGGACGAGTACGGAGAGCGCTTGAACTTTTGCCACTTTAGATGTAAAATTATCTTTCTCACCCAAAAAGTTAATTGAAAAATCTGGGACGATTCTCAAACATCAGAAACACTCCAACGAAACTCTCCGCAGAGGTTAAATCAATTCTGTATTATTTTCGGCTTTTTATAATTAAAAGGCACGGGAGCGCATCGTGCTATAAGCATGCTTAACACGTAGAAAAACTCTGATGGCGGCCGCCATGGCGCGGGCCATGGCGGTGGTCATGGCGCCGGCCATGGCGGCCACCATCACAAATTTGCCGCTTTCCATGGAGTTCTTTCCCATGGCGATTTTTCATGACGATTCTTTCCATGGCAATTTTTTGCATGATGATTCTTTTCATGACTTTTCCATAAATTTTTCATGCCTTTCATGATGTTTCGTCTCAGAGTATTATTCGTTTGAATCTTTTGGAGTTGTAAGTTCCAAGAGTCTGACCTTCTCAGAGATACCTTGAGGGAAACTGCTACACGCCGAATTGGTTCTTTGTGTAGCTAATTCAAATGTGTGAGATGTGATTGGGTAGGAAAGGTTGACTTGGAGTCTAGGAGACTTGGATAGAATACAAGTGTTTGAAAACAAGACTTATTTACTAAAATATGTACAAGTGTTGTTCTCCTTAGAGGTTGTATCCGTAACTGACTTATGTTCTAAATCGTTTGCTTTATATGTACAAAGGTGAAATGGTGCCGAGCCAATCAGAATCGGTTTTAGATTTTCAGGTAGTGGACGGAGAGAGGGAAATGAGGGAGGTTGGGATTCTATTGGTGGCCACTGGGCCTTTCCCCAAGTAAGGCAGATGTTTCGAGACATGGAGTGGGGGTATGCGTGGCGATAGTGTCGTCGATGTTAGCTGCAGCTGCAGGTCATAAACGACCCAAGGAAAAACCCAAAGTTCATTTGGAGTTTTTATTGCACGAGATTAACGAGGACCCAAAAACTCTTTTGGAGTTTTATTGCATGGGATTAACGAGGAGAAATGATTTTCTTACTTGGGATTAACGATGAATCATTTTTGGGAAAGAGGAGAGGTTTCGTGAGTGTCTTGAACGTTTCATTCTAGTGTTTGATTGAGGTAGGATTAAGGAAGTGCAGAAAAGGCTGCTCGCCAGATGTTGGGGAAAATTGTTGAGTGTGATTCTAAGAATAATATTAAACTTAAAATATTCTTATTATTTTTTGTGCGTGGTGACGCGCAACACATGAATTTATGGCTATAGCGAATTTCTCCATAGCAAATTTTGCATTGACGAATTCTGCCATGGAGAAAATGCAATGGAGAGGAGAGCCATGGAAAGGATCACTATGAAAAAAGTCACTATGGAAAACAAATGCCATAGGAAAAAAGTCCATGGAAAAAAAAGCTATGAAAAAAAAGCAATGGGAAAAAATGAAAAGAATCATCATGGGAAGAAATGCCGTGCAAAAATATGCCTTGGATAGAATCGCCATAGAAAAATTGCCATGGGAAAGAACTTCATAGAAAGCGGCAAATTTGTGATGGCGGCGGCCATGGCCAACGCCATGACCACCGCCATGGCCCACGCCATGGTGGCCGCCATCAGAATTTTTCTACGTGAAGTCGTCCACCCCGGGTAGGAATCCCCCAATGCTTAACTCTTGACCGAACATCGGCCAAGAATTTGCATGACAAAGCCTGGTAGCCATGGCTCGGCCAAACCTACGCCAAGCATCGGTTCACCATAGTTCGGGCCTTCAGGATTGGCTGAGCAATGATGCACCGTAGTTTGGCCTGCCAGAACTGGCCAAGCATTGTTCAAAACTTGGTCGTCCAAGGCTTGGCTTCTGAGCATTGACCACTCGTCGGACCAATAATGTACTGCCAAGGTTCGATTTTTTTTCTATCTTTTGACATGATTAAATCATTTCACATTATCAAATAACTTCTAAACAATTCCGATCGAATTTTGTTTCTCCGAACAAGGTAAACGACGATAAACTTATGAGGATCAAATTCAGTTTCTTGAGTACGAAATGTCCTAACGGCTAGGACGGTAAGGTAACAGAAGGACTGGTAATCCGAAGGTCCAGGATTCGATCCCAAGTGCGGGCTTTTTTTTTCTATTTTTAATTCAAATAATATTGGATCTTGATCATTCTTACGTGCTTCAGAAGACTTGAATACATCTAATTCATCTATTTAACATAAAATCTACAATAAAACGAACATTGGCTGAGCATTGGGACCAGTATAGTACCCAATGCTCGTTATCGAGGCTTGGCCATGCTCCGGCAATCAGCATTGGTACAATGTTATCATCCAATACTCAATCAATATTGGGCCAGTCTTGGCTGAGGATTGGGCGTGAGCATTGGTACATTGGCTACCAGCGCTGGGCCAATATTGGTTTAATGAATTTTTCCTACCTGGGCACGCGCGAAACCCCCTGCGTCTTTACATTGATGATTAGCCAGTGAATTTTTTCTTCTAAATTCAAGTCCGTACTCTCCCCACAAAAAATCTTGTACACCCTTTCCAATAATTTAGTAGACAAAAAATATTTAAACAAGCCAATTTAATAGAAGCCACACCCTATTTCAAAATTTTTGTGAAAAACGAAAATGCTTGAGAGTTTTATGTCCAAGGTGGCTGCATTGACTCTATATTCTTTTGAATGATAAAATTCTAATGTTGGTATTGTAATAATACTATTTCAGCGAGTGTAGTGGAGAATCTAGTGTAAAAATCCTGACTGGCAGGCACTTCTACTGAACGGTTAGTCGCAAAACTCTATGTCACAGATTGCGTCGTCGGTAATACTAGGAATGGATGAACCGCGAAGAAAACTGGGCCAAGTTTAGGAAAGATTTTTCAGGCCCCTGGTTTTTCACAGTATTCGAGAACTGTTTTTTCTTTTCATAAAAAACGTAGAACAGATCGAATTCCTGAAATATCATTCCCAGTTATCATAAATTGAGATGCATTTATGCCATCATGTTATTTACAAAATGACAAACAAAACTGAATCATCCCATTTTATCTCCTCGCATTGATATTGTCTTCAATCAAAACATCTGGATTGAGCAAATCTAGAGGAATATATTAGGAAGCATTTTCTATAAAGAATTTCAAGAGCTGCAAAGAAATTCTCTTGACATTTTCTTTTACATCTACTCAATTCAGAGATATTCATAAAAGAAATACACATGGCTGCGAGGTGATAGAGAGCCCAGATTGCAATTTTTATTTTTCATGATAAACGTAATTGCGAGTTGGAAAATAAGTCTGCATATTGAATTTTCATCAAAGAAAATTTTATACTTATTCAGGGTCTAAGTATGTCTCAGCAAGTGCTTCCATAGGCTCAATAAGGTAATTGATATCTGAAATATAATAATGATGAACTTTGATACCATGATATTTCTACTAAAATTGAAATACTCGAACAAAGAAAGGTGCATTTATTGTAGTTTCAAAAAATACCCATTTTCTCGATTGCTGTGACTTTATTTAATACTTCTTCATCTCTTATTCGTTATTTATCATGAATCAACATCAGATATCGCTCAATTCATATATAAGACAGACATGAAAAATCTCTAGTATACTCAGTTTATTCCATATGATACAGTTAATATTAATTAAATTTGAAATAATTGGATTCAATTAGAAATTCACCATGAACATGTTTCAATCGATTTCAAAAATAAATTGCATTAACAATAATATTTTAAGAAATTCTAGTAGTCTGCTTGAAATTAAGTTTACTTATATTGCATTCCTGAAATAAATAAGCTTGAGCCAGGCTTGATTTGCCATTTAAAAACAAGCTTTGAGAACACGAGTCTACAGCAACCCTGTAGCGAGGTTATCTGAGAATGCTCATAGTTAATCAGACTACGTACGGGGAAGCCAAGGCTGCACCAAGCTTGCATTTCTCAACAATGTGCTATGTATGTTGCCCCAATGTTGAATCCTGGAGATGCAAGATGTACGTCTACCCGGGTTCCAATTGATGCGAATTTTTGGAGCAGCATCAACGAGGATTGCCACATCTCGATTCAACAGCATCGTTACCACAGGCATCTTGATCAGGATTTGAAGTCCAAACCACCACCCTGATGCAAAGAGCGACTTGCACTTACCCCGAGAGCAGTTAGCCAGGTTTTACTGTACTAATTCAAAATATTTCAAGTTTACCGTAAATTCTTCGCTATTTAAAAATACCCGGAGAGTTATGTCGAGCATCGACGGTTATCTTATCACTAGGGCCCGGACGTTCTTTGAAAGTACTGACCAGCGTGAATATAACGCTGAGTCAAAATTTTAAAATTCATTCATTTATGTCAAACTATCAAACTGACAGCTCATGAATGAATAGAATTTGAGGGAAAATTGAATAATAATAATTATGCAGTGAAAAATTTGTGAGAAAGCTCAAGGTAAGGCAAATACTATATTTTGCAGGGGGGAATTCGAGAAAATATTATATTCAATAGGGGGAATGTGGGGGGAATTCGGGAAAACATCATATTTCGCACGGGGAATTCGAGTAAATACCATATTTTGCTGAGGGAATTTTGGGGGGAATTTGTCCAGAAGTGTTCTGGACGAATTCTCCCCCCCCCCCCCAATTCTCCCTGCGAAATATAGTATTTTCTCGAATTCCCGCGCAAAATATAATGTTTTCCCGAATTCCCCCTATTAAATATAATATTTTTTTGAATTCCCCCCAAATTCCCCCTGCGAAATATAGTATTTTTCTTACCTTAAACTTTCTCACAAATTTTTAAACGCATGATTATTATTATTCAATTTTCTCTCAAATTCTATTCATTTATGAGCTGTCAGTACGATAGTTTGACGTAAATAATTGAATTGAAAAATTTTGAATCAGCGTTATATTCACGTTGGTCAGGATTCTAAAGGAACGTCCGGGCCCTACTTATCACTGTAAGACTGTGATTTGAATGAGACCAATCCATTAGTTCGGTCAACTTGGTCGAAGGTTCATTGAAATAAAGGTGCGGGAAGTGTGCAGATTGAGGGGGGGAGGGCTCGATCTAATTGGTCGACGCGATCCCCCTCCCCTACTTGCCCCTTCCCCCACCCTTCGTAAGCAGGTATATAAAAGCCTAATCCCAACAACGGAGGTCATTCAGCTACTTCCTTGAGTACCTGCAACATGGAACTATTCAGGAAAATCATGAGCTTCTTCCGTGATCATGAAACTAAACTTGATCCAGTTGCAAATCTACCAGTGGAAGTGATGAGGATTATTTTCAGATCACTGGAACCTGAGTCACTTCTGAATGCAGCACAAGTATCGCAAGGATGGCTGCATGTCTGTCACGGTGATTCTTATCTGAGAACTACTGCTAGACATCATCTAAAGAAGGAGAGAAGACGAACATACAATTTGCCAGCTGTAATTAAGAAGTCTCGTGTGCGTAAAACAGCATTTAGTAAAAAGGAAACAACGTCGAACGTTGTTCAGAAAACATCCACTAGTGCCCCTCCAGCTGTATTCAATTTTGGATATTCTGGCATTTCTTCTGGACGTCTGAAGACTCATAGCCATGGACAGAACTCTGCATCACATCTGTCACGTGATTCAAAAAGGAGACTCACTATAAGGTTTAGATAGACTAGGAAATTTTATAGAGATAACAGTGTTAGGCTAATGACGACGAGGAATAACTTCCTAATATTATTTCTAGATTGACAAGTTGAAAAACGCACATCATGACTGTTTATTATTGTATATACTGAAATTTTGAAATCAACTGCCGCCAAGAATTACTACTGCTCAGTCCCTCACTGCTTTTCGGAGACTGTGTTATAATTATTTAATGTCGGAAGAAAATGCTGCAACTGTTCGATATCATGTGATTTAAATTGAACCTCGTTATGCTTTTTTTTTTTTATTCAGCACTTCGAGACCCTGTGTGGATCCATTCAGCGTCTTCTCGTTATGTTCACTTGGAAATATCATAAACGATGTATATTCATTGTTTTTGCTTCCGAATGGAAGCTATGCAATCATAAGAATTTTCGATTGTAATTTTTCTAATAGAAGATAGTTGGAATGGTCTAAAAAGAAAGAAAATGATATTTTCAGCGCATGTCTGTGTGTGTGTGTGTGTGTGTATGTGCATAAAAGTCTCAACTCCAGTAGATCGGCTTTCTAGAGAAATTTTATATTTTTTGGAAAACTTCCTGTCGACGAACTCTATTTTTTAAGCTTTATTTGAAGAGAATCGGATCAGTACTTTTTGAGATATGTCAATTTTTCGAAAATCAGTTTCTAATGAAATTTCTGAGAACTATTCAACTGATGTTGAGCTTATTTGCATGATTAGATCTCGAGTTGTTGCTATTTTAGTGAGTTTTTCGAAATTTGATATTTTGATGATGATTTCGGAAAAGTTATATCAGTGCTTTTGAAGGTATTGAGGCTTGGAGTGAATAGAGAATGGAATGTTGCAGTGATTAATATCATTAATAGTTCTGCCAGATAACTGGATTAGAAAAGAATGCATGAAATACATCCACCTGAGAAATTCCTGTTTTCAGCCATTATGGAGTTCTACGCTTCGAATAGATGACGAATTCGTAAGCCAAATTTATCTATCGCTTCATAAATGATAGTTTTCAAATATTCAGGTCAGTATTCTGAATTCAGGACAAAATTCATAAGTACTGGAGTTGGGTTAGGCAATAGAGGAGGCAAGGTCAATAATCGTATCTGGTACTCGCCTAATATTTATCTCAATACACTATCCTCAATCGATATAATTATTCAATAATATACTGCTGAGTAAGTCATTGGAGCCTATTCAACAAACCAAGTTTTTTATTGCAAATGAAAAACTTAATGTAGATAAGTAAACGGAAAATGTATAAATTTAATACAATACGAATTGTGGACAAATTGAATGAATAACTTCCATTCGGAAGCATATTGCTAAAGTATTAGCAGAAAAAGCTATATCAGTTGGAAAGCAATACTATCATCCACTTGTTTTTCTTATGCTTTCATTGTCTGTTTTCTTTTGTAATTATCACTATAATTGAATTTATTACTAGATAATCTATGTGATATTTTGTTTTAAAATATTATTTTTCCATCAAGCTATTTTTTTTTCTATTTTGATAACAGTTTTATTTATTATTTGTAACAGCGAATGTATGGATTAATGGGCTCCGATGGGTTTTCAAACCTGGAGCCCGGAATTAATAAAGATAAAGATATTCTTGAAAAGCTCAGCTTTAGAAATTTGTTTAGACGAGTTTAACGAATGCTGATAAGTTCTGATTTTTCCATCGAATTCTTCTATACGAGTACTCGAAGAAATAGTTTTTTCCAGAAATTTCAAATTTTCTCCATTTTCTCCCTAACAACGCTGGTATTTTTTATTCAATAATTAAACAGTAGACAATTTTTCCTAAGAAATGAGCCTATTTTCATTCCGATGTGACAACGAGAAAACTAAATTGAAACTTGAAATTTGATTTTCAAATTTTCCAGCTCTATCGTATGATCTTAGTTTTTGTAGAATGATGATTTTTTTCATCAAATGTGATTATTTAAGGGAGACAGATTATATTCAGGCCCATATTTCAAATCTGAAGTAGAGTTCAAATATAACGAACAATGCTCAAATACAGTACACTTTCGATATAGTGCCCCTCGATATAGCGTCCTTTCCCTCGATGCGAGCTCAGATCATGTCCCCACCACGCTTGCTATCTTGTTTTTGTGGCGGCACTATTGCAAACGTCCGACACGTTCGCAATGAGGTCCAGAAATTGGAAATTATGCTGTATTATTCAATTTTATTGTGCAGTTATATTCCGTTTCTTACGATACAGACAAAGCCGTTGTCACTATGTCGAACGTGCGGCACGCTTGCAATAGTGTCGGCCCACCGATATGTAGTGGGGGAAGCCTATTTCTCGGGAATTTTTCCCTTACAGTCCAGTGAGTGGCACCATATCGAACGTATGCTGTAAAAAAGTTCCAGAGGCTAAGGTCACTTCTCTATGAAGTCTTACATATGAAGTTCCATTATTTAATCGCGAAATCGCAAGACGATTCCAAATGCACTATATAATTTTCTATGCACATTGGATGCTCCCATTAAAAGAATAATTGTATTAGTAATTTTCTTCAAGAGATAAGAGGATTCAAATATCTCCATATATCTCTCAAGACAGTTTTATTTTCAGATTATTTCATCCGAAAATCTACAGACAATTCCTGAACAACAACAAATGTACACACACAAATCGAGAGAGTCATTGATAGGCGCAGTCAACTATGTAGTCGATTAATGTGTAATTTTATAATAATATCAAATGACATTATTGGAATGACCAATCATTCAAACTCTCTTTAAGTGTAAAAAATATGTCTACTAGGTATTCTGTGGAAGGATTGTTCAATTACAAAACTAGATCAAACCACTTCTGTCCTACATCTTCGTTCTGGGTGGATGGAAATGAAATTCCTATTCCTTTTCACTCATTGGTATTTCTGTGGTCAACTTCCTTCTGAATGTTCAGGTCGAGCTACTCAGTGACCACGTCGTTGCTGTGTCGCTTCCAGCTAAGTTTATGAAACGAGGGGAAGGCGTCTCCTTATCTAATGAATGAATAGTTGAGAATGTCTAGATTTCATCAGATCTAATTGAATTCAGTTGCATTTCGCTATTTCACTGTTGATTTCAAGTAATTCAAAATAACAATGAATACGTCCATATTCGAAAATATCGGGCAATCGTGTCAAACATCGACAGTTATTCCATTACGTCGAGATTGTGATTCCAATTAGATCAATCGAATAGTTTGGTAGCTCTGGTAGGAGGTTTATTGTGATGCAAGGGGGGGAGGGATAGCGGCACGGAGGGGTAAGTGGGAGGGTGGAGGGGAGAGGTCTATTTGATTGGTCGACGAGATCCCCCCTCCCCTTCCACTGCCGCTCGAGAGCAGGTATATAAGGGCCTAATCCCAATAGCGAAGGTCATTCAGCTACTTTCTCGAGTATCAGCAACATGGAACTATTCAGAAAGATTATGAGCTTTTTTCGTGATAATGAAACTAAACTGGATCCAGTTGCAAATTTACCGGTGGAAGTAGTGAGTATTATTTTCAGATCACTCGATCCGCAGTCACTCTTGAGTGCTGTCCAAGTATCCCAAGGATGGCTCAATGTTGGTCGTGGTGATTCTTCCCTGAGAGCCATGGCCAGATACAACTTAAGGAAGGAAAAGAGACAGGCCTACGAAATACCATCTGTAGCTCAGTCCCGTGCGCACAGAGCTACAATGACGAGAAAGCAATCAGTGAAGAGGGCTCCCCAGAATGCTTTTACCAGTGCTCCTGCAGCTGTATTCAATTTTGGACCTTCTGGTATCTCTTCAGGATATTTGAAGATTCATAACCATCGACGAAACTCAGAACCACATCTCTCAAGTGGTTCAAATAGAAGACTTACTATTAGGCTTAGATAGACGTGTAAATTTCCTAGAACTTATAGTGATAAGTTGATGACAATGGTGAATAAGCCTTGAATTTTATTTTTAGATTGACAAGTTGGGAAACGCAATTACGGTTAATTAGTAATTTAAGCGAATTAGACATTAGTTAAGCAATGACCAGAGATCATAATTTGGGAGCTTTGCTTGATACTATATAGCTTTAATGACATTATGAATTGAAAATATAGCTTCTTTCGGTAATAATAGTGCATTAGAAAGTAAATAATCACATTCAAAAACCCTGAATTACTATCTTCATATTGACAAGCTGAAAAACGCCAAGAATTCATGATTATCGTGCAATAAAAAAAATTGTTTCTCCTTGAAAATCCCAGACGCAAGTTATGAGAATTTGAAACTCATTCTTCCCAAGCAGGCTGGAATTTTCAGAAATCCCAATTGGTTTTCATTTTAAATACAATTTTTATCTCCAAAATTTCTTACAATGTTATAGAATTAGAAAATTCCATTTCTTGACGATTTCGTATAATTCTTCGGTGTTGTATAGGAAAACTATTCATCATTTGCTGAAATCCTCTAGTGAGAACCAAGAAATATGATTCAAAAACTTTTCCCGACATTTCTAAATCTCCCATTAGAAATTTTCAAACCCTCAAAAAATTTCATGTAGATGATCAATGGAATTGTTCCGCATTATCTTAAGGGGTCGTTCCAGTGTGACGGCCAAAAAAGTGCTCGTTTTTGTGTTTTTTTTTCTTATAGTTAGAATGCTCTGATCAGGCTGATTTTCTTTTACCACGAATGAATAGACTCATGAAACATAGAGACAAATTTTTTAACGTTATTTTTATTGATTTTTTACAGATTTCTTAAATGTTGAAAATGAGAAAAAAAAAGTGTCTTGACGGTGTGCACACTAGAAGTCGTAAATTGTGTCGGAAACAAATTTTCCAAAGAGATTATCAATCGTCATGGATAGAGCTATCGCCTGATGGAGGCTTTTCTTTTTTCAAAAACTTCCTATTTTTTTAACGAAAAACCATTTAAAAAATACGGACTGATGCGATTTTTTTTTAGCTGCCGCCATTTTTCCAATTTTGAGAAAAAAGAAAAAGCCTCCATCAAGCAATAGCTCTATCCATTACGATTATTAATCATTTTAGAAAATTAATTTCCGAAAAGATTAACGACCCCTAACGTGCACACCATCGAGACACTTTTTTTTAAATTTTCAACGTTTAAGAAATCTGTAAAAAATAGAAAAAAAACGTAAAAAAAATTTGTTTCTACTCACGACGATAAACAGAATGGACAGGGGGGCACGTCATCCACTTTCGACCAAGACGACGAGATTCTGCACATCAATCCTCTCTAGTAATTATTGATACACGGATTTCACCTTTATTATTATTATTACAGCTATATTCTGATTTTATTGAGATATCTGTAATATTACATATCAATATTTCATCACACAAACATCGACATTCAGTCGATTACCTTACTATTGTGCTTTGAATTAGAGCAATCGAATAGTTTAATCGATTTAGTCGGAGGTCTATTGAGATGAAGGTGGGGGAAGTAGCTGGGTGGTAGGGGAAATGGCTGAGTGGAGGAGGAAGGTCTCTCTGATTGGTCAATGCGATCTCCCCCCTTCCTCCACCGGGTCCTTCCACCACCCCTCGTGAACAGGTATATAAAGGCCTCACCCTAATAGCGAAGGTCATTCAGCTACTTTCTCGAGTATCAGCAATATGAAACTATTCAGAAAGATCGTGAGCTTTTTTCGTAATAATGAAACTAAACTGAATCCAGTTGCGAATCTACCAGTGGAAGTAGTGAGTATTATTTTTATGTCACTGGATCCGCAGCCACTCTTGAGTGCTGCGCAAGTGTCCCAAGGGTGGCTCAATGTTTGTCGTGGTGATTCTTCTCTGAGAACCATCGCCGGTTGCCATTTGAAGAAGGAGAAGAGACAGGCATACGACATACCATCTGTGGCTCAATCTCGGGTGCGCAGAACTACAATTACAAAGAAGCGATCTGTGGTGAGGATTCCTGATA